>CM077199.1:29889358-30489358 GCA_039654625.1 Rhinogobio ventralis | reverse complement strand
AAGCCTTTTTGGGACTTGTGTGATGGGCCCACAGTCAATATTTTATGGAAAAGAGCAATGCAAACATTTTTCCAAATTTCTTTGTGTTTCAAACAAGTCAGATCCATGGAGGCTCCACCTCGCAACTTACAGGACTTAAAGGACCTGCTGCTAACATCTTGGTGCCATATACCACAGAACACCTTCAGGGGTCTAGTGGAGTCCATGCCTTGACGGGTCAGGGCTGTTTTGGCAGAAAAAGGGGGACCGACACAATATTAGGAAGTCATAATGTTATGCCTGATCGGTGTATATTGTACACTATCAGAACCAGCATTAACTTCTTGAGCAATTTGAGCTACAGTAGCTGTTTGATCAGACCACACAGGCCAGCCTTCGCTCCCCACGTGCATCAATGAGCCTTGGCCGCCCATGGTCGCTGGTTCACCGCGGTTCCTTCCTTGGATCACTTTTGATAGATTCTGACCACTGCAGACCGGGAACACCCCACAAGAGCTGCAGTTTTGGAGATGCTCTGACCCAGTCGTCTAGTAATCACAATTTGGTCCTTGTCAAACTCGCTCTTGCCCATTTTTCCTGCTTCTAACTAGGATAAAATGTTCACTTGCTGCCTAATATGTCCCACCTACTAACAGGTGCCGTGATGAAGAGATAATCAGTGTTATTCACTTCACCTGTCAGTGGTCATAATGTTATGCCTGATGTATACACATACACTGCTGTTCAAAAGTTTGGGGTCTGTAAAATCTTTAATTTTTAAGTCTCTCATGCTCACCAAAGCTGTATTTATTTAAAAGGATCCTATAATGTCCATGTTTACAATATGTAAAATAAGTCTCTGATGTCCCCAGAGTGTGTATGTGAAGTTTTAGCTCAAAATACCCAATAGATAATTTTTTATAGCATGTTAAAATTGCCACTTTTTGAGGGTGAGCAAAAAAGTTTTTGTGTGTGTCCCTTTAAATGCAAATTAGCTGCTGCTCCCGGCCCCCTTTCTAGAAGAGGGCGGAGCTTCAAGAGCTTGTGTTAGCAGCTCCGATTACCTCACGCAGACACACACTGAAAAGGTCTGAAACTGTTCAGCCTTTTATGTTCAAACTGGAGTTGGACAATGATGGAGAGACTCAGAAGAAGTGACAACATGTAGAATTTAACAGGACGTTTCTGAATGGTTAATTGATGAATTTATGGAGTTGATGTGGAGTTACTATCTTCAAGTCATTGATTAACATATTCTGTCATGATAATCTATAAATCGCTTGTGTGGGAACTGTTGTAAAATGCCTTCAGAGCCAGAAAATATATGCTGCATGAAGATAGAACAGACATTATAACTTGTTATAACTTGTGTTGTCATTTTGCTTTTATGACATGCTATTGCATTCGTGTTACGCACTGTATTGCAATAAATGTGAAAAGACATAGGGCAGGGTTTATGTAAATTTTAGGGTTAGTGACGTCACTAACCTGTGTTAAGCTCGTTGTAGTCCTTAAAAAGGAATTTCTTTAAAAAAGAAAATATCTCCCTTTGCTTTGAACTTTAAGCATCATAAATTTGCAGATGTTGTTTATGCTCAAACAGCAACATAGCACTAAAGTTATTGTTAATCAAAAATGGTAAAACAGTAATATTGTGAAACATTATTACAATTTAATATTTGAATATATTCTAAAATCATCTTAATATGCTGATTTGCTGCTCATGACACATGTTTAATTATTATCAATGTTAAAAACAGTTGTGCTGCTTAATATTGTTGTGGAAATTTTTTTTGATGAATAGAAAGTTCAAAAGAACGGCATTTATTTGAAATAGAAATATTTTGTAACATTATAAATGTCTTTCATTTCTTTCAAAAATAATACAAAAAATCTCACTGACACTTGAACTTTTGAACAGTAGTGTACATACATCTCTTTCAGTTTGTGACGCTGTTGAAATGATTACTGAAACTCTAGAGCAGTGTCTAATCTGAGAATCAGAAGACTTAAACTCTGTTTGCTCTCCATTTAATCTCATTGCTGTCTAAGAGAAACAATTAAAGAGAGAGATTAGAGAATTAAAGAAATTAGTGACATTAAACCAGGATGTTTACACTTTGTAAAGGGCAATGCTGCTATATCATGCTTTGCATGGTTATTATTCAGAGCCTAACATGCTCATATTTTAGCACCTTTATTTATTTGTTCAGTGTGTGTGATACCCAAAGCGGGTGATGCTTTGTTAGTTTCAGTATGTCTGTCAGCCAAGAAGCCCAGGCACAATCTCCCTCTAATCATGCAAAATGTACATTTGTTGCATAATGATGATGGGCATTTTTAAAGGGGCAGTTCATCCAAAATCACAATTGTGTTATCATTTATTCACCCCCATGATGAACCATACTGTAAAAGGAGAAGTAGCGGAATATCCTAGCAGCACTTTTTATACACAAAAGTGGATAATGACTTACAAGCTCCAAAAACATAATAAAAGTCTTATAAATTAAAGCAAACTATTCATTAACAAGAAGTCATGGTTTGTATTATTACTGAAATGTAATTTGTCATATTTTTAGCAACAATGAAGAATAACAATATTTAGCAGTTACAGACAGAAAGGGAGTTTAAAACTAAAAAGATAAGAAGTTTGTGTACCTTATCAATTCATCATGAGCATAAAGCTAATAGAGCTTCAGAACTCCATTAATGATCACCGACAGGCTCTGTAGAGTAGATGAAAGGTGTAACATAACAGGCTGGGCTCATAAAGGAGGACACCATGCAGCTAATGAGGATTTAGACTGTCTTATAGAAGGGCAGGCAGAGAGCCAGAAGGCCATGGCTTTCAAGGGTTTCAATACGGGCTCGCCACTAATTACACATGTACTAATGGCATAGATTTTCATTAGAGATAATTTAAGTCTGCTCATCCGAAATACTATCTGGACAAGGCTGTGCTGCATGTACAGTGCCAAATGATTGGCTTGCTGTTACAAATTCGCACAAACTCATTCTGAAGGTTTGCTGGCTCGTAATGATCTTCACCCAGCTGACAGGATATATTATTTATCAAACAGGATTGTTAATCCAATTATCATATATTATTGATCAAAAGTGTAGCTGCTACTTTGCTAATTGCTAGATACTGATCTTAGAGTTTGTTTTTGAATAGTAACTATAGTTTTAAAGTTCTTTCTCATTTCAGTGGTTAAATCAATGTTATTACAATTTGTTTTTAACAAATGATGACTGTAAAAAAAAAAAGGAAAGAAACTATAACCGCAACTAGCATAGGTCTAAACATTTAAGCCATAGAATTTTTTTGTAATTTAATAATAATAATAATAATAAAAAATATAGCTGCAAGCAGCAATTATCGGGGCCAAGCACAAGAAGCAAACAAGGAAGCTAGCAGCAGACCAACTGCAAAAATGAGTAAATAAAGACATTTGGAGACAATTTTAAGCAAAAAGGTTGAAAACCCATAAATACATTGAGTTGTAATGAGATATAATTGCTTATAATACAATTTCATCACAACCACAAGGGGGCGCTGCCCTGAAACTTTTTGAGTACCTTCAGGGCATGGTGCCAAAGACACAAACTGAGATTCGTAACGATATGCCGATGCGTTCGTAAAATATAGCAATATACAAAACCATTGCAGTTACATCTTTGGATCTTTTTTGTCATTTTGTAATTTAAATGTCGGCCATATTTTTCAAGGTACACCAGTGTCATAATGGACTATGATAGCAACTGAGACAAAGACACTGCATGTCAATCAGACCAACTCTGTTAGAGCCAATTTCATGTTTTGTTCGATTATAGTGCCACCAAGTGGTGCAGTCCTACTGTTTTTCACTGTGTGTGTGTCCTCAGAGTGCCACCATACATAAGCGTGTCAAATTTGGTGAAAATATCTCATTTATGAGCACATAAAAATTTACCCACACCCGACATTTGTTTGCCACTTACTATCAAAATTTGGCATTAGCATTGTCAACCCGATTTTGATTTTCCTATGGTGGTTTCGTCTCTATTGGACTAATGGTTTCAAAGATATTCGCAAAAGTTGTTTAAACGCTAAATCATAACGTTGCACAAACCATAAGGCAAAACCTAGCATATTTGGTATCGTTGGACTCGGAAAGGATTCAGGAATCTAAGGAGAAAATTAGTCAACCAAATCCAAAGTTATAAGGATGTAAATATATTTGATTTTACCACTAGGTGGCACTGGCTCAAAACTTCTCAGGCTCCTTCAGGGCATTGTGCTAATGACCGATACTGAGTTTCATAAAGATACGCTATTGCGTTCATAAAATACACCAATTTACATGTATTAAAATTCAAAATGGCTGATGCCTAAAAGGACCAACATGGTAAAAGTAGGTTTTTCGTAAAATTCAAAATGGTGGAAAAAGTTTGTTTCTAGCCTTTACGGTACAAAAGTTATTATCATAAACATTGCCTACGCACCTTTGATGCTTGGCCCCTAATACATAAATAAACTTAATTAAAGAATGTATTAAATGAAAAATAACTTTTGTAAGAGGTAACAATTTAATAAACTTAATTTTATAAACAAATAAATACAAATTGTGTATGCTTTAATGCAAAAAGATATAGACTATTGGGGTCCAAAACAACATTGGACCTCATTGACCCCATTGATATAAAGTTCTGTCATGAAACTCTAGATGGCGCTGGCTGATAGGTCCTTAACTCAATCTGCTTACAATCATACCATTCTCTGTTAGGCACAGCTGATTGTTTTTTGCTGTATCAGTAGCCAATGAGCTCGCTGCTCAACCTTCAAATACTTGGTCAACATTTACTGTTAGCAGTTGCAGCACGCTTTCAGAAACCCTCCACCTTCCCCAGCTCCACCTGTATAGATCTGCTACGGGTAATTTGTGCTATATTTTGCAGCAGCATGTCTTACTTTCTCACAGCAGCGCGCTGTGTATGTATTGGCAGTAGCAAGTCTTGCTCTGCAGAAGCAGCAATAACCAATAACAGCATCAGCGTAGACTAAACTAAACTAAGACTAAACATATCAACAGAGATTTGTCATAACAGAAATATATATTCTTTTGTGTTCCATAGAAAAAAGAATTAAGAGTGAGTAAAAGATAACAGAATTTTATTTTTTGGGTAAACTATCCCTTTAAGAGCATGAATAACATTGGAGACCCAGACATAAATCCCACAGATTGCCAATTATCTATTCCAAATGAGAATTACTTCAGCAAGTTTGACTATTAGAAAGTTATGTAAAGACCATATCTAACATTCTCTAGACCTCTGAGCCTGCACAGCCAGACGAGCACCTTCTGTGCCAAGCGTACAGCTTAGTAATTAGCTTTTGTTCATATTGATTTCAGTGGCAAAGGAAATGTATGCTAATACAAGGTGGACTTAGCTTAGCTTAGGAGTGCTGCCAGCTGCCAGACTGGATTACAGACATCTCAGAAACATGTCAAAAACTGAGCTGTCTCCCCAAGGGCTCTGCACGCTCTGTGCCAGCTCTGTTAGTGCATTTTGTTTCATTGTCATAGCAGCAGAATAGTGAAGCCTTGAAGGATTATCCAGGAACACATGACTAGTAAGACTTACTTGCATGAGACTCTCGCAATTTCGCATACAGAGGTGGATATAGACCTGTCAGCTACAGACAAGAACAGGACATACTCCGGTCGGTTCAGTGCAAAAGTAAAGATATGTTTTATGGTTAGAGGCTTGAAGCCAGCCGATGGAACCTGTTTCTATAATGCTGCTTATGAACAGCAGGACATACTGTCAAAATCAATATGCCATGTGATCTAACAATTTCATCTGAGAAAGCCTGATGGTGCAGCAATCAATTTAAAGTGACTTTCCACCCAAAATTAAAACTGTTGTCATTTATTTACCCCCTTGTGAAAAAGAAGTAGGCCTACACTTTAGCATACTTTTAAAAAGAGTACATTACAGAAATTATTTCGTTTAAAAGAATATACTCAATGTAATGTTTTTGGACACTTAACTGCATGTCAACTTCAATTAAATTCAAATGTATTATAGTTTAAATTCATATTAAATGCATTTACTGTAGATGAGCTTAAGAGTGACCCACTTAAGTACTATTGAAATATAAATTATGCACTAACAGCAAACAATCATTCATGGTAAACTTAAATATAGTTCCATGTCATTTCTATTCAAATTTGTCATGTATTTAAAAATATGGCAACACTTTACAATAAGATCTAATTTGTTAACATTAGTTAATGTATTAAGTAAAATGAACTTACAATGAGCAATACATTTGTTGCAGTATTTATTAATATTTGTTAATGTTGGCTAATGTTAACAAATACAACTTTTTTTAACACACATTTTAATAATGCATTAGTAAATGTTTTTTATTAAGATAACAGAAATATTGTTCATAGTTCATGTTAACGGAAGTAGTTAACTAATATATACCAAAAATATTTGTAATTACACATTTTCAATGATGAAGTTGCAATTTAGCACTTTTAAAATATGTTAAAATGTAATAATGAATAACACTACAGTTAAATTATAATCAAGGACTTTACATGTGCTTTAGTGTGTTAGTAAACACATCAAAATAAGTGCACTTCTTTAAATCACAGCAAATCGCAGCTGATTCTAGTAGGCGAAGACACTGCAAGCGGTGCTCGTACACCCAGAATCCCATTGCTTGCACGTGCACAGCTCTTCCAAGTGGTTATAAATATGAACTATGGAAGCTGGTTTTCGCCACAAAATAAAATATTTTAAAACATAATAATTGCAATTGCGAGATAAAAAGTCACAATTACCTTTTTTCATTTTTATTCTGTGGTGGAAAAATCTCTCATACAGAACTTTCCGCTCCCATCTGTGCTTTTTTGGAATTGTGCTTTTGGAATTAAATTTTCAGATTTAAAGTACACTACAAGTGCACATTCAGTACAATTAAGTGCACTTCTTTTTCACAAGGGCCGTCATATTGTTACATTCCTGTATGAGTTCTTGCTTATACGAGGAACAGAACGTTCACACTGCTCTTTTCCATAAAATGACAGTGAATGGTGAGTGTTTTAACTTCACAAAAACACAGCACGTTTCATTTGAATGGATTGTAATTAAAAACGAGAGTGACTGATTGTCCTGCGTGAAACAATGTTAACGGAACCGAAAATGACAGCAGCACACAACAGGGTCAATTATCTCTGAAATTGTGTAATGAAAATTAGGTTTGCTAAAGGGAAAATCATTAGAATTATAAAAAACGACCTCCTGAACAAAATGTTTTACGAGCAACCCTCCTGCCAAACACATATGCAAAGCCGCCCCAGTTTCCCCGGCTCATATCAATTGAGTTAATACAAGCTAATGGTAATAATTTGTCAAGCTTACAGTCTTGTCTGTGCAGTTTTAATAATGAGTGAAGCTGGTCTGGTCTGGCCCTACTGCAGTTATTACTGGTGTAATTTGGGCCACCCTAGAGAATTTTTTGATTTAATTTAAGCATTTGGGGATGATGCTTAGCTGTGACAATAGCGATCCATCTTTTTTAACACTCCTAATCTTCACGGAGGATCTAAACCTTAGTTGGAGCCTTTGATGGATAACCCCTCCTCCTTTTCATATCTCCCTGTCTCTCTATCTATCTATCTCTCCTCCTGTGCTTCCTCCAGAAATACTATTATCAAGGATAGAGAAGCGAGACTGGAGTGTGGCTACATTGTCCAATGCAGTTTGTGGGTGGATGTCATACTGTATCAGCAGCTTGTGTTAAGAGGCATGAGTTTCTGAACAAAAGTCCACTCTCGTTAACGGCTCTCATACTGTATACAATTCATCTAAAAGTTCAAATCCCCACTCAGAGCTCAAAGAGTTCGAGCCAGGATGAGTGGTCACTTACACGTATAGCGGAAAGCCTGTAGTTTCCATGACAGAGTTCAAAATAAACCTTTTCATTACTACTGGAGCAGCCAGTTTGCTAAGCACAAACAATGTAAAAGCGGCAGCCTTTCCGACGCGGAGTGTCCGAATTCACTCACTCGTTTTCATTCACTTCAAGTGAACTATACTAATGTAGGGAATAGTGAATGAGAGTATAGGTGGGCGATTTCGGACACAGCCATAGAGTATAAACGAACCAAAAACAGGACGTGATGTCACAAGATGTGACCCTAAAAAGGACAGAATGCTCAAGCATACCTGGTATTTCTAGTCGTGATGTTGCCCATTACAGTTTGCTACAGGCCGTCTCCTTGCAGCAGATTTTTTTTTGTGTGTTCTGACAGAGAAATTCCTGCCACTGTTTTTACACATTTTATAAGCTCTTCATGAGTTCTCGACTGGTAAAAATACCATCATATATATATATGTGTATTTAGTCCAGCACACAATATAATATACGCAAACTATACGTCATTAAACAGTGATTTTTTTTGTATCTTTAGGTTCAGTCTTAAAAATGACAGTGTGAACGTTAAGCGAACCAGGAATAAATGTATAATTTTTGATCTAGACCAACAGAACCAAGAGAACCAACTACAAGTGTGAACACACCCTTTGTAATACTATCAAAATGTAATGCTTCACTTCTAAAGGCACGTCACTTCTCAGACATTCTAAATCTGATTCAGAATGTTCAATCAGCGAAAACAAGCTCTAACAGACGCCAACAGACTGCGACAGGGGTAACACACTGAACCGTCAAAACCCGACTAAGTGTCTGTTGCCGTCTGTCGGCGTGGTGTGGCCTTAAAAGGGCTTTCCTTTTCAAATGACATCCCCAAGTCCTCTTGTGTTTCAACCTATGAACTTTACTTTTACTAATACTTTTGGGAGGGTAGTAATCCTCCATAATCAACTGCCAACACCTTCTTTTCATAATCAAATACATTTCTGATGACTATAATTAAAGGGGTCATGAACTGAGAAATCTAATCTTCTTTGAGCTTTTGACATATAAGAGGTCATCATACTATAAGAAAATCCTGTTAGTTTCAGAACTGAAAAATTCCTTGTTAGTCCAAAAACAGCTTTTATTGTAACCAATCCCAATAACGACTCGTTTGGAATTTTGTGGGCTCCACCCACTGGTGTGTTAGTGAGATGACGAGGAGAGAAGAAAGATGCAGGATCACTCCACTAAAATACATTACCTTCCAAAGGATCCTAATGCTAGGATTGTGGTTATTTATTTTCATTAATGTGAATGTTTATTTGTATTCGGTACATTTCACTGTGGATTCTTTGGTCAATCGGCTTTGCAAACAGACTTTTACGATATGGACTCGACAGTAATGCAACAACATGTAAGTAACCGTGTTAATTCTAATGCCTGATCTGTGACTAGTGATTTCTGATATTTATATGTTACATTTATTTATGTACAGTCAGATGTTCTTTGTCTATGTGTCATTAAATCAAACCAGTGACTGAACGGTCAACTTCACATTATTTTTCTTAGTAGGATGAAAATAATCTGTTATTTAAACTGTAATTAAATTATATATAGAAAACGATTAAAGAATGCTCCCTTTGCAATCGCTGGAGCTGTCAATCCAATAGAGTTTATCAGTGCCTGAGTTCTGGACTCGCGCCAAAACTCCCGTTATAATCAACAAATCTCTTATTTACATTGTGTTTGCACTGTTAGTTATGATGAAAGCATTCGTTAGTGTGCAAAAATTGAGTTGCTCAACATGTGATCGGCTGCAATGCTTATCAATATAATGCTATAGATCTAAATATAATGTTATAATCAACACTTTCCACGATTAGTTAACTTTGAGAGCCATAATATTAAAAACATGCTAAAAGTTTTTGAGAGAGTTGTAATACTAGCTATTTCATATGGAAAGATGTCAGCCAATCACAGCAGGGCGTTTACACTGAAGTCTCACAGCAGACACGCCAGTGGCGTAACCAGAATTTTATTTTTGGTCGGGCCAAGGCAAAAGTGAGCAGGCACTTTCACACGGGGAGGGGGGAGGTGCATACACCCGGGGGGGTGGGGGCATACACCCGCAAATTATGCCTATGCTTTCAGGTAAAATAACGGACAGACTCAATATTCAAGTCATTTCAATCTTATTTTCTTTGATCCTATTAAAAAAATAAATCGTAGAACACACCTTGTAAAACTACCACGTCTCAGTCACGAACATGAGCAGCGGTTACAACACACGTTATACACTTTATTTCCACTTTTCGAGTATTTGCTCCATTTTTATTGAAAATAAACGCCTTTCGATCTGATATGTGATGGGAAAAGGAAGTAGAGCGAGTTCGGCAAAAGGTGGATTCGAACCTCAGGTCGAATTGCGTCAAACCTTAATGCCACACAACTTACCAGTGCCTGATAGTGTGTTCGCGGCCTTACAGAATGTAAATTATTTCATAGACTGAACCTGCACCTGGAATTTAAAAGTTTTACCGTTACTTGCGGGCTGATGGATGGGGTATCCTCCACGTCAATGCGAGTTTTTAAAAGTCTTTTTTATAGAATTTTGCATCGCTGCTGTTTATCTTTCACACAACTGCAAATTATAGGCTAAGTGAATAGGCAAACACACTCCATGAACTCACAAGTGCGACATGCTTGAGACAGCCTGACACCTAATTGCCTAACACAGCTGTCAATCAAACTCATCAAGCATTAGGGCTGGGCGGTATATCGAGTTTGTACGATATATCGGTATATTTATTAGAAACGATATGGAATGAGACAATACCGTTTATATCGATATACAGTAGATTGATACGAGCGCATCTAAAAAATAGCAGAGTATGCAGAATGAGCTGATGCAAAAGTGCATGATACAATTTGTTCTAAACATGACACATGCTTTATATTAAGGGCTTCAAAATAACTGGTAAGATATAGTTAACACGTATAGTTTAAAGCAGTTTGCCCTGTCAGATGCTCTAATGGATAGGCTACTTGTGCTGAAAAACAGATAAATACTTGCGGTGTTTAATGTGTTTGAAATGTGGTGCTTTCCTCAGTGCATAACTTACATTACAAGGTATATTCTCCATCTGTAAATGTTAGAAAATCATGCAAATATGTAAATTTTGCTGTCCGGAGAGGACGATCCTTCTGCGTGTGAATCTCCGCTAAAATTCAGGCTTCCGTGAACGAGCGCCGCAGCGTGCATGCGCGGCAAACAGACGGAGTGCAATAATTCTGACTAAAATATACATATTTCTAAAATATTTGTTGATGGACAATATGTGCCATATGTGGAATTTTAAACTTACAAGTAAGTATATTTTTATGAAAGTGACCATTATAATGGGGTAATCAAATGTAGGCTATTATGCTTTTGTTTTTAGCTTAGTGAATTATTAATTTTGTTTTTAGATTGCAATGTTACAATGTTAGAATGGAATGTGATTTTAACCCCCTTTTTGCACATAATATATTGCATAGCCATCAATATCAACATTGTTTTTAGGATATCATTGGGCAGGATGTGAAAAAAAATTAATTATTATTAAAATAAATAAAAAAAATTTATCCAAATAGAAAAACGTAGAAAATACCAGGATATACAGGGAGTGCAGAATTATTAGGCAAATGAGTATTTTGACCACATCATCCTCGTTATGCATGTTGTCTTACTCAAAGCTGTATAGGCTGGAAAGCCTACTACCAATTAAGCATATTAGGTGATGTGCATCTCTGTAATGAGAAGGGGTGTGGTCTAATGACATCAACACCCTATATCAGGTGTGCATAATTATTAGGCAACTTCCTTTCCTTTGGCAAAATGGGTCAAAAGAAGGACTTGACAGGCTCAGAAAAGTCAAAAATAGTGAGATATATTGCAGAGGGATGCAGCAGTCTTAAAATAGCCAAGCTTCTGAAGCGTGATCATCGAACAATCAAGCGTTTCATTCAAAATAGTCAACAGGGTCGCAAGAAGCGTGTGGAAAAACCAAGGCGCAAAATAACTGCCCGTGAACTGAGAAAAGTCAAGCGTGCAGCTGCCAAGATGCCACTTGCCACCAGTTTGGCCATATTTCAGAGCTGCAACATCACTGGAGTGCCCAAAAGCACAAGGTGTGCAATACTCAGAGACATGGCCAAGGTAAGAAAGGCAGAAAGTCGACCACCACTGAACAAGACACACAAGCTGAAACGTCAAGACTGGGCCAAGAAATATCTCAGGACTGATTTTTCTAAGGTTTTATGGACTGATGAAATGAGAGTGAGTCTTGATGGGCCAGATGGATGGGCCCGTGGCTGGATTGGTAAAGGGCAGAGAGCTCCAGTCCGACTCAGACGCCAGCAAGGTGGAGGTGGAGTACTGGTTTGGGCTGGTATCATCAAAGATGAGCTTGTGGGGCCTTTTCGGGTTGAGGATGGAGTCAAGCTCAACTCCCAGTCCTACTGCCAGTTTCTGGAAGACACCTTCTTCAGGCAGTGGTACAGGAAGAAGTCTGCATCCTTCAAGAAAAACATGATTTTCATGCAGGACAATGCTCCATCACACGCGTCCAAGTACTCCACAGCGTGGCTGGCAAGAAAGGGTATAAAAGAAGAAAATCTAATGATATGGCCTCCTTGTTCACCTGATCTGAACCCCATTGAGAACCTGTGGTCCATCATCAAATGTGCGATTTACAAGGAGGGAAAACAGTACACCTCTCTGAACAGTGTCTGGGAGGCTGTGGTTGCTGCTGCACGCAATGTTGATGGTGAACAGATCAAAACACTGACAGAATCCATGGATGGCAGGCTTTTGAGTGTCCTTGCAAAGAAAGGTGGCTATATTGGTCACTGATTTGTTTTTGTTTGGTTTTTGAATGTCAGAAATGTATATTTGTGAATGTTGAGATGTTATATTGGTTTCACTGGTAAAAATAAATAATTGAAATGGGTATAAATTTGTTTTTTGTTAAGTTGCCTAATAATTATGCACAGTAATAGTCACCTGCACACACAGATATCCCCCTAAAATAGCTAAAACTAAAAACTACTTAAAATATTGATACAAAAATATTCAGCTTTGATATTAATGAGTTTTTTGTGTTCATTGAGAACATGGTTGTTGTTCAATAATAAAATTAATCCTCAAAAATACAACTTGCCTAATAATTCTGCACTCCCTGTATACCGTGTATCGCCATTCAACCAAAACATTTTCGAGATATGATTTTTTTTGGCCATATCACCCAGCCCTATCAATTATGCAAAAACCATAGACTGTAAAAAAAAAACACATTTTATTTATTTTGGTATTTGAGATGTTATAATAATTTTGTGATTACGTTAAAATAATTTAAACAACTATTATTTAACAAATATTATATCTACTCATCATAGTGGGCGGGAATGTGCCCGTCAGGCCCGTCAGAAAAATGCCTTTTATTTCTAAATTATGACAGTTTTTGATGTAAAAATCATACTAACATTATAAGTGCACCCCAGGAAACATTTTAAAACAATAAAACAATGCATGACCGCTTTAAATCCTGCCGTTTTCCCTCATTTAGTATCCTGTTTGACACAGAAATGCTACACAGAATAAAACAGATTTTGAACATTGTTGACTTCAGGTTTCATCATCAGCAATGTCAATAAATTATTTTCAGTATGTCTATTTTCCACTTTTCCACTTTAATATTAAGCCATCTTAATGCTTACTTTCACCGATTGTTTACAAGCAGCAGCAAAAGGAGGCCATGTCATGTAGAGGCCAAATATATTGTGTTACTCAGTAAATTGAGTGGTCTGTCAATTTTATCTTTGTGAAAGTAATTACTATAAGATTACCATCTTGTGTGCTTGACTATTCATTAGAGATCATTATGAAAAACATAATTAAACATTTTGGGGCTTAACTATGTGGTGCTTGCAAAAGTAAGGTGTGTATCACTATTATTACTGCTCATTTTCAATGTGCAACTTCTCGCACATTTGTTTGTGCTACAGACATAAATGAGATTTGTTAAGGAAAGGTACATTAGTGATTTTCTTAGAAAACTGATTTCATGATGGATAAGTTGGTTGAAAACTCTCAGAAACTATACATTTTATGAAAAGAATATGTATAGTAGCTACCCATTTGTGTTGATATTTTCTTGCTGTATTGAGGCATATGGAAACTAACGGATACAGGAACTATCCAATCTTACTGATAGATGATTGGCAGGGGTCGATCCCAGATCACTCTCTATTAGTGACTTCCATATACAAATATGCCACTGTAAAAAAAGCATTTTGTCTTTGCATTATGAAAGGTTGCATGAAAGTGCATAAAATTCATAAATGTGCTACTGCTTAAAAATACCTATAGAGCGATGTCGCTATTTAATATGTATGTTAATATAACGTTTTATTCAGTATCAACAGAAAGAGTTCCCGAGATAGATAACATATTCCGTAAATTACCATTTATCATTTACGCTGCTTACCAATTAAGGAATTACAGCGAGCTTCTGATGGCATAAATAAATAAATGACTGAGTGCAGTTATCCATCACAAATCATCTAAGACCTCCTGTCATCTCACCCAGCATGTTCCCTTTCCTCAGCTTTAATTAACTTATTTTGGAAGTGCTGACAAAAAAATAAATATATAAGAGTTTAAAGCAAGAGAAGCAGTGTGGGGAGTTGTCATGGAGACCTGAAGCATCTGGCAGAGTCCCAAGAGTTTAGCAGCCACTTCTCCATCTCTCTCTCTCTCTCTTTCTCTCTCACTTTCATTCTCATTGGAGCATGAACATCTGTCATGCCCAACACAACATTACCTATAACCGCACACCACAATCAATCTACTCACTGCACAGGCCCCTGCAATAACACTACAATACTGGCAAAATACACTGATAGAACTGTTCATCATCACTGTAGATCCCTTATCATATATAATTCAATATAGGTAACATTAAGACCAGAGATCCTACACAGAAATCTAAAGGGAACGTACAATGGAAAAACTTTCCGTGCTCTTTTGAATGATAAGATATTCCCTTAACATTCCCAATGGAAAGACCCTCAGTCTGCTCAGATCATTCAAACTAAGCAGCAAAAAAAAAAAAAAAAAAAAACATACTGTGAGCTACATAAATTGTACCCAATGTGATTAGCCAGGTCATTACAGAGAAGTCTTAAGA
Organism: Rhinogobio ventralis; assembly: GCA_039654625.1. Classification (NCBI taxonomy): domain Eukaryota; kingdom Metazoa; phylum Chordata; class Actinopteri; order Cypriniformes; family Gobionidae; genus Rhinogobio; species Rhinogobio ventralis. Next base: position 30,474,232 of record CM077199.1, on the reverse strand, counting down.
AGTCTTAAAGGTACAGTAGCATTTAGTTAGTCAACATGAAAACCAACATTTTCACTTTCACAGACATACTCAGAGGTGGGGGACTCAAGTCACATGACTTGACTCGAGTCTGACTCGAGTCGCAAATTTTAGGACTTGAGAATTGCTTGACTAAATGAAGAAAATGACTCGACTTGAACTGTATAACTCAAGAATGACTTTATTACAACTAATGTAATTCAATTATTTGTTATATAAATCATCATCAACATCAATTGATGAAGAAAATGTAAGGTAGAAATAAATCTCCCAACATTGTTTCTTTTCGATATAAACACTTCGAAATTGACCATATTCATAAAAGGAGATTTGCTGTATGCATAATAACTGGCCAGGGATATCGGACAGGACCATCACACAGCCTCGAACTTTGTTTGTTATAGTTAATGATAAATCTAGAGAGAAAAATGGTCAAAACAGCATGCCTCTTTATACAAACGTATGTCAATAGATTAAAATGATAGCCTACCTAATGATGGCATGTTTTGTAATTAACGTGATGTAAATTCACTGAGATTTGCCAGTTTCTTTCAAAGTGCTTTAATGCCAAATATCTATCTATCTAATGACGAAAAACAATATACAAAACTGTTATGATGCCAGTGTTTTATCAATGTTTACCTTAAAGCAAGTTCAGACATTATTGGGGCAAAATGCCACTAGTATGAGTTATTTTTTATATTTATAACATTAAGCAATATTTCCAGAATATTAGCACGATTGCAAATGTGATCTTGATCTTTATACAACAGTTCAGTAAACAAAAAGTTAATAGTGTGTTGTGACATTTTATACATAATATCGATAATATTCTCAGTTTTTGCTTTATTTCTCCAATGACAATAGTTCCAAACAAGCCACAGCATCTGTGAACGCACAGACTGACTTGACTTGACTTGCTTGGTTTGTGTGCACTGTGACTTGAGACTGGCTTGAGACTTGGACATGTGTGACTTGCCCCCACCTCTACTAAACTAAATATTGCAACAAGAAAGATTGGAAGAAGAAAGATGAGGAGACAATGAAAGTACAAATAAGGTAATACGTTGATCAAAATGTCTAAAGGCAGATACAATAAAGCAATGTATCAGTACTGAAACTAAGTAATTAAAGCCATTTTTTAATGATCAATTTACTTTTGTATATATTAATAATATTACAATAATAAAACTCAAGGATATGTGTACAACAAAAAAAAACATAATATTCATTATGAATATAATTATCCATTAATATTATTATTATTAGGGGTTCAAGCACGTAGCCTATTGCGCCTATTGTAATTGTTAAAATTCTCCCCTAAAAGTGATCGTGCAGACCAAATTGTAGGTCGCAGAGACTTCAAACTTTGAGGGCTGGTAATATTCACACCATCTACAACGTCACCAAGGTTCGCCCTGAACGGCCTGACGAGGGCGCTACAGTGGTGAAAAGTTAGGCTTAGTCTCAAGTGCCTTATATCGTTGGCTCAAGACGGACAATTCATGCCTCGGATTTGATCGTTACTCCTGGTGAAACTTTTGAGAACTAGTCCTAGGTTTTTGACCAGATCTGACCCAAACCAGTGCAGCAAGATTCTCTGGAGTCGGATTGTCAATAATTGAAATTTCGATTCACAGTCTCTAAGGAACGGCAAAACGTTCAAAGTGGGTGGAGCCAATTTTACTGAAATGGCTATAACTCGTGAACGGAATGAGATATTTTCACCAAACTCGGTACACATGTGAACGGGCTCAATCTTTGGTCACGTGAAAAACTTGGTGGTGCCATAACATGGGAAAAACATCAAAATGTAAATAATAGTTATAAACTATAACTATGCAAACCTAAGTCTGAAAATTGGCATGTGGTGTCCAAGGTGCCAAGACTGCTTTTGAGGACATTCACGTATCTCGAAAAACGCAGCCGGCCAATGAAGTTTGAGCAACTGTCAGACAAGGTTAACAGAGGCTGATCGGAACAAAACTCGCTTGGCCTGTTTGACTCACTGTCCTAGATGCCTGTGAGAAATTCGAAAGATATCAGCCACCGGGGGGCGCCTTTGCATTTTTCACGTATACCATATATTTTCATTGTATACCATGCGTTTTTTTTTCCGAACATGCCCACAAACTTCATACCACATGGTAAAACTCATTCCAAGCAACTTTGCCTCTAGGACCGCCGCTGTCAATCGAATCGTTCGTTAAATATTGGTAAATACTTTCACCAACTAGTCCTAGGTTTTTGGCTCAACCTCAATAAAACAATTGCGGCACAATTATCTGGACTCTCTAGGTCTAATTATAAAAACAACTTTGGCCTTTGGATTATGGAGGACCAAACCTGCAGAAATTAAAAATAAATAAATGAATAAGTAAATAAATGAATAAATAAATATACAAATATTTAAATGAATAAATAGATAAATAAATGTGATAATAGGAAAATAAATAACAGAATAAACGACTTGATAAAATAAATATGATTCATTTTTAATCAAATTAAATTTTGTATTATCTTTCCCTTAATTTATTATTTTCTGCTTTTATACATTTAAAAAAAATATTTTTAACTTTTGTTTATTTGTTAATTAATTTTAAAATGTAATTTTATATTTATATATTTCTTTATGCATTCATTTATTTTTAGATTTATTTATTCCCACATGTACTTATTTTTAGATTTATTTATTGATTGATTTATTTTTTACTTTTCCATGTACAACATGGAAATGAGGAGGGCGGTCCTTGTGTAGCTTCAGTGCATCATTGGTTTAGAGCTCACGCATTGAATCTTCAGGCCGGCTAAGCAATAGAGGTTTTCAAAGTAAATGGCGGCCGGATAGTTCTTTCACAGACAGCAAACAACTTAGCAATGTTTCTAGCAGTTTGACCCACTGAGAGATAAGTTTCAATGACACTACGGTGGGACGTCCATCTTCCGATAAGTGCCATTGGAACTTATCTCTCAGTGGGTCAAAGTGCTGGAAACATTGCTAAATTGTTTGGTGTCTGTGAAAGAACTCCGCCATTTACTTTGAAAACTTTCCTCTATCACTGATTCTATGCGTGAGCTCTCAACCAATGATGCACTGAAGCTACATAAGGATATATTTTTAAAATGTATAAAAGCAGAAAATAATAAAATGAAGGGAAAGATAATACAAAATTTTTATTAAAAATGAATCATATTTATTTTATCAAGTCGTTTATTTTGTTATTTATTTTCCTATTATCACATTTATTTATTAATTTACTTATTTGTATATTTATTTATTTATTCATTCATTTATTTATTTTTATTTTCTGCAGGTTTGGTCCTCCATATTGGATAGCTATAGCTGGGTCCTTTAGAAAACAGGCGTAACCAAGTCTACCCAAAAGCCTATCATTCCTAAACGAAAACACAGAACTTCATGAAAATAGGTGAGCACAAGCAACATATGATTCTAAACAAGCGTGCAAACCTTAATGGAAATCGGACTATAATGTATTTCCTTAATAAATTGCCTGTATTTGCTGTAAATGGTCTTTTCCATCTCTGATCTAAGTGGTTACAGGCTTGTTAAATAAAACATAATACCATGTTACACATCTACTTAAAGGCCTTATGCCGCCTTCATGTGCTATTGGAAATTTGATAATTCCCACTTCTGAAGTCGTGATTACGAGCTCATTGCATTAAAATTTTAAAATGGGAGAGTGTTCATGTGCAATTTTTACCTAGGAAACTCGTATTTACGATAATTCCGATAGCACATGAAGGCAGCATTAAACCCCAATAATTGCTGCTTGCAGCTATATTTATTATTATTATTATCATGATTTTTTTTGTTTTCAGATTATTCATTTTTTAACCTAAACTGACTAATATAATTAATGCAATAAAATAATTGACTTACACAATTAATGTCAAGCACGCAAAACATGTTTAGGCTAATTTATTTAGTACACTATAATTCATGTTTGTTTTATACTTATATTTTTCATTCCTGTTCTGTTCTGGATACCATTAAAATATTATAAAGTAGACTAGGAAAACTAGGTAGTAGGAAAAAAAGTACACATGACCCATTTCCAATGTTTTAATTGTACATGTTCAAGGTGTCAGGGCTGACACTGTGTGTAAAACATGCACAGTCATAAATGTATATCAATGAAACTATCTCCAGGATATGGGAACCATCATTGCACATTGTTTCCATACAGTGTGTTTCTGTAAAAAAACGCACACTTTTTCTATTAAACCACAGCTGTCAATGTCAGGACATATGTTGAGTTCTCCCTAGATACCAATTAACTGGCTCTTTCCTATTACGAGAGCTAAGAACACATTAGCTCTGTTCAACACAATAGCGTGATTTGCTAAAGAGATGATACCGAGGCTCTCTGTCTGAGGTAAATACAATAATGAAGACAGCAATTAACGCAAAAGCTATAAGAAATATAAACGAGCACTCGCATGAATGCGAGTCAGATAAAGAACCACACAGGCCGGTTCCGCCAGGTGCGAAAGAAACCGGCTTAGTGCAGCATCTCTTTATCTGAGCATTTAAGCAGAAAGAAAACCTTTAGGTGCCAGATTTTCTTTGTTGGGCGCTGTCTCGTTCCCATTTTTTATTTATTTATTTTTTTCATGAGTGAAGAGAAAACAATGTGAGCTTCCATTACAGTGGCATCATATTCAGGAGGATGTGTTATTGCGGCCCTTATTCACACAATGCTTCCATTCATTTCACATTCAAGATTCTACTTGAGACGCGAGGCAGATGTTGCAGCGAAACCACAAGCTGGACGATGGAGTGCAGGGAAGGAAAAGTCGGATGCGAATCACAGCCACCTTTTGTCGTTAGCACTCTCATTTAAGAAATTAACAAGGGACTGTGAGCGAGGTGTACAATACATAGACAAAGGAGCCTGGTTGGCAGCAGCAATTTGGGTTTTCTCGCTGACTTTGAGAAAGAAGCAGAAAATGGACCATCTGTTTGAATTACTAAGGTAACACTGCAAGGAAGTAGAGAGGGAGAATGCATACTTTGAAATGCCCAAAATTCAGGGTGCTGCACAGCAGGGGCGATTCTAGGATTTCTGGTCCCTTATCTAAGCATGAGCTGATTTGGCTCAGAGGAATATTTCTTGCCTTAAAGGGATAGTTCACATAAAAATGAAGATTCTGTCATCATTTACTCTCCCTCATGTCGTTCCAAACCTCTATGACTGTCTTTCAACAATAAACAAGAAATTCTGGTGGCTCTTTACTGACTTGTGCACCATAAAGTCTTGGATCATTTAACCTTTAATGGAAAGTCAAGGTTAGTTCCAATGTAAAATACATGTTGTGCGACTTTCCAAATATGTAATGATATTTATGAATTAGTTTATTCATGATATTTGTAAAAACAAATGTTTTGCTTTGAAAAATGCATTTGTTTTTTTTAAATTAACGATTAAGATGTATACTCTCACATGCACTCAAGGTGTAAGAAAAATGTGACATTTGAGCCGCATTTCCACTGAAATTACCCGGAACAATTTGTCCCAGGAACTTTTTTCCCCCAGACCTGTTGCTGTCTGCATTTCCATCGTGGTCTAAAGTACCGTGAAGATTAGGCAAATTAGTCCGGTGACATAGGACTGCGCACAACTTTTAAGTTCCCGCTGGATTTCATCCTCCGCATCTAAGCTTAATAAAGCTCGGTCGTCGGTTGTATTTTTTAAACTCTATTGTTGATTTAAATACCAAACAGCTCTTACTGCACGCACCGCAACAGACTTTTAAAAATAGTGGTTGAAGTAAAATGTTGCGTAGAGTCAACCAATCAAAATGCAGCATGGACTCAACCAATCAGCATGTTCAGCAACCAAGTCCCACCCCCAAAAGTTCCTGAACTTTGAAAAAGTACTATCTCGCGAGCAGAGACTTTCTGAACTCCACATGTAGTAACCTAGAATACTGTCTAACACTTGATGGCTGCTCTGTCAAGTCCTCGTCGTCAGTTAGGAACCTGGGTGTGCTCTTTGTGCTCTCATTTGAAAGCCACATTTCTAGCATCTGTAAAACTGCATTCTTCCATCTTAAAAATATATCTAAATTACGGCATATGCTTTCAATGCAAAATGCTGAACAGTTAGTTAATGTGTTTATGACCTCAAGGCTAGATTATTGTAATGCTCTACTGGGTGGTTGCCCTGCTCGCTTAATAAATAAACTGCAGCTGGTCCAAAACGCAGCAGCTCAAGTTCTTACTAGAACCCGGAAGTATGACCATATTAGCCCGGTTCTGTAAACACTGCACTGGCTCCCTATTAAACATCGCATACATTTTAAAATCTTGCTAATTACTTACAAAGCACTAAATGGTTTAGCTCCCCAGTACTTGAGCGAGTTCTTAACGCATTATACTCCATCGCCAGTTGATAATACCTAGAATATCAAAATCAACTGCAGGCGGTCGATCCTTTTTTCTATTTAGCACCTAAACTCTGGAACAGCCTTCCTAGCATTGTTCGGGAAGCAGACACACTCTGTCAGTTTAAATCTAGACTAAAAACACATCTCTTTACTATGGCATACACATAAAACATTTTTTATTTATATTTTATTCAAATCAATTAAATGATTGTTAGGCTGCATTAACTAGGTCAGCCGGAACCGGGAACACTTCCCATAACACCTGATGTACTCGTTACATCATAAGAAGAATGGCATCTACGCTAATGTTAGACTCTCTGTTTATCCCGAGGTTTACCGCAGTCAGCCGGATCCGGGCCGTATCCAGATCAGATGGTGGACCTGCGCCTGGACATGACCAACTCATCCCTGAAGTGTCTGCAGATGGATCCATCTCCGGCGTGATGACTCCGATATTTCGAATATTCCTATTTAATAATTGTTCAATCGACACGCCATCCTCAATAAACCCGTTTTCGGCGTGATGCCTCCGATCTTTCGAATATTCCGATCTAATATTACTTCTGACCTGTAAGGCTGCCAAAATAATAATCATACACTGTTTGTTAATTAGCCAGAGGAGAACTGGCACCCCGAGCCTGGTTTCTCCCAAGGTTCATTTTTCTCCATTATGCCACCTGATGGAGTTTTGGTTCCTTGCCACTGTCGCCTTTGGCTTGGCTTGCTCAGTTGGGGACACAAAATTTTCAAATAAATATCCAAAAATATTTAATTACTAAACTAAATTAACTATGTCAACTACATTACTTGAATATATATGATCATTGAAATGAGCTAGATGATATCACCGTTTTCTCCAGAGCGGCTGTACAGCCGAATCAAATTTGGTTGCACTATTTTCCTTTAACACTGTGAAGCTGCTTTGAAACAATCTGCATTGTAAAAAGTTGACTTGACTTGACTTTAGGGGGACATTTTTACCCGGAACTTCATTTAGACCCTGGTCCCTGTGGTTGAAACACATCGAGTACCACCCCAAAGTCCCTAGTTCCTGGGGAAAGTTCATGCGGTGTAAACACGCCTATGGACACTCATTTGTCATCGACTTGTGTATCACACCAATGAGCCAAAACATTACAACCACCTGCCTATTATGCTGTTGGTCCTCTGCGTGCTGCCAAAATGGCGCCGACCCGCCAGGCCCGTGACATGGACACTACAAGACCCCTGAAGCTGTCCTGTGATTGGACACTAGCAGCAAATCCTTCAAGTCCTGTAGGTTGCGAGGTGGAGCCGCTGTGGATTGAACTTGTTGGTCCAGCACATCTCACAGATGCTCAATTGGATTGAGATCTGGGGGATTTGAAGGCCAGGGCAACACCTTGAAATCTTCATCATGTTCCTCGAACCTTTCCTGAACAATGTGTGCAGTGTTGCACGGTGCATTATCCTGCTGAAAGAGACCATTTCCACCAGGGAACACCATAGTCATGAAAGGGTGTCTGCAACAATGTTTAGGTAGGTGGCACATGTCAAATTTACGTTCATATGAATGGCCGGACACAGGGTTTCCCAGCAGAACGTTGCCCAGAGCATCACACGCTTCCCACAGTTCATCCTGGTGCCATCACTTCCCCAAGTAAATAGCGCACACATGCACAGCTGTCCACGGGACTCATCAGACCAGGCGACCTTCTTCCACTGGTCCAAGGTCAAGTTCTGATGATCATGTGCCTATTATAGGTGCTTTCGACAGAGGACGGGGGTCATTATAGGCACTCTGATCGGTCTGCAGCTACACAGCCCCATACGCAGCAGAGTGTTGTGACACGCTCCTCTCATAACCATTATTAAAAAATGTGTGTGAGTTGTGCCACAGTAGACCTTCTGTTGGCTCAGACCAGACTGGATAGCCTTTGTTGCCCTCATGCATCAGTGAGCCTTGGGCACCCAATGCCCTGTCGCCGGTCTGTAGTTTGTCCCTCCCGGGCCTCTGGTAAATTCGCAACACTGCTGACCGGGAGCAACCCACAAGCCTTGCCGTTTCATAGATACTCTGACCCAATCGTCTTGCCATAACAATTTGCCACTTGTCAAAGTTGCTCAGATCTTTATTCCTGCCCATTTCTCCTGCATCCAACACATTGATTATGAGAACTGATTGGTTGCTTACCATCTAATCTGCCCAGACCTTAATATGTGGCCTTGATAGGAGATGATCAATGATATTCGCTTCATTCGCTGAGCAACAGTGGACATGTTAAATCAAATTCACTGTTCAGATAAAATAAATGAACAGTGGCACTAGCAACATCAAGGTCATGGGTACGATTCCCAGGAAACATACTGATACCTTGAATGTCAGGTGATTTGGATAAAAGTGTTTACCACATGCATAAATGTAAAATTGTGAGCCCACATAATAGTATTTTCTTAAGTAAAATCCATGTATTTACTGAGCTAGAAATTTCAGATGCAACCAGTCACTGAACAAGGACCTCAGTTTTTTCACTCTTTTTTCCAAATTCAGCAGAGCTTGTTAGTGTGAATTTAATATCTAATAGAGTGGAGAGGTTTGTTTTGATGTTTGCACGGGTGACTAATTTGCCCACTTCTCATTAATAGCCCAAGAGCAAAGGAGTCCATGGACATAATGTGAGCTTTGAACGCAGTTTATGTGGTATCAGCATCACAACTTAAAACATGCAGACACAATTTGTCAGACATGATACTGAATCAGCATGTCTTGAAAGCTATGTTGTCGATGTCAGTGGGACTGTCTAATGGTTCGTAATATATTCAGTGTGACTGTTGTGTCCTACTGGAGAGCTGTTGCGAGACCAAATGTGTTCCCTTCAAAAACAGTGTGATGTCTACCATTAAAATCAGATTCATCAGAACATTGCCTGAAAAATGTACCACATTAGCGCTCACTGCCCACTCCAACTGCTTAGGAACAGGATGCTATCAGCACAGCACAATGTCTCTCCCACATACATTATGGCTCTTTCACCTATGCAATTCTATCAAATAGAATGTCGGACAAGCAACATATGCCAAAATGGATATGGGTACTTTCCATTTAAAACCAATCCCACATATTGTATGCTTCGGGCTATGCTTGAAGCAGACATGTCTTGGTGCATATAGAATAACTAGAGAATAAGTATGTATAACTATATATAGCATAATAACTATATAGACATTAAAAAAAAAAGATTAATAAAAAAAATAACAAAACCACACAAAATTACTAAAAAAGACACGCAAAAAAAAAAAAAAACTGTAAATAAAATATAATAAAATAAATATAATGATACAACTAATTTAAACATATTAATACAAACTAAAATAGTATATCACTGATACTAAAATAACACTGATGTATCCTGTATGAAGTGTAAAGTATATAGATCAGGCATAATATTATGACGGCACCTGTTAGTGGGTGGGATATATTAGGCAGCAAGTGAACATTTTGTCCTCAAAGTCGATGTGTTACTGTGTGGTCACATCGGCGTGAGAGCGTCAAAATTTGCTCTCTGCCAACAACACTGTAGAAAAATTTGTGGACGCTCTGACATAGATCGTATGCTTGTTTTTTTTTTTAACTTTATTTAAAGGGGCCGCTGTCACGAAACAGAAGGATGCAGACAGGTAAATCGTGATAACACAGAGTTTATTGAACAGAGGCACGGATAGTGACAGGGATGCAGACTGGTGAGTGAATGATCAGGATAAACAGATATAATGATGACTTAGCTGGCAGTAACGGAAATGTCTTTACATGGCAGATGAATGAAGAGGAAGCCGGTAACGGGCAGATGACGGATGACAGAAGACTGAAGACAAAGATGGATTCCTAGTAGCAGGTAGGTAGGTAGGTAGCAAACAAGCACATTGATCGGTATTTGTGATGACTGAACACAAGTAGGGTATAAGTTGACCTCATGAAATCTTTTAAATGTGAAAATAAAAAACTTGATTGATGGAAAGAACTTAATTATAGTTAAGTGTCTGCTAACAAAATAAACCAATGAAAAGCCATTTGTGTGGTGTGGCTTTTGTGTTCATGGTTAAGTGCTAGTCTAATTTCAACATGCAGTTTCACGAGTTCACACTTACAAATAATCAGATAGTAAATAGTATGTGTAGTAGTATGCGTATTTGGCGTGCTGTCCGAGGAGAGGGCTCTGAGCTCGGTATTTGGCCCAAACCCAGAGTACTCCCCCCGTATCTCTGGTTAGGAAAGTAACCAGGTGAGTGTGAGGAAGACGGGGTGGTGGAGGGATGCTGAAAAACTGTCAATAAACAATTGGTGAGTTGACTGGGTATTTATATAGTCCTTCACTTGTGCTGTTTGGGTAGACATGTTGATTGCTGATTGCTGACAGCTGGTTAGAATGACATGATGATTGGATAGATCATTTGAATGTTTTCCTCCTGAACTTTGTTAATAAAACATCATTTATAGGAGACGTTTACTAGCCTTGGAACCAAAGTTTACAGGAATGGGTTCTCTGGAATCCTCTCAAGCGGAGCACTTCTACATTCCGATTGGTTGCTGCCGAACCGCGTCATAGTTCATTACCATAAAGTTGACCTGATTTCAACTCTCCTCAGCCCAAATCGTCCAAGACGTGCCGCACCGCGGCGCTGGCTCACATTGAAAATGAATGACTTCCGGCCACTTTGGCGCTCTCGCCGGCGGCAGTGTGAACGCACAGTTAGAAGCAGGAAAAATGGGCAAGCGTAAGGATTTGAGCGAGTTTGACAAGGGCCAAATTGTGATGCTAGACGACTGGGTCTCAATTAAATTTATGTTTTAAGATATTTTGTACATGATGACTTTGTGATGACATGATTTTTTAAAAAGCTATCGCTCCCACACTGGTTCACTATCTTTGTGGGGACTCTCCATAGACATAATGGTTTTTATACTGTACAAACTGTATATTCTATTCCCTTACACTAAGCCTACCCCTAAACCTAAAACTTTCAGCATTTCTACATTTTCAAAAAAAAAAAACTAATTCTGTATGATTTATAAGCTTGTTTCCTCATGGGGAACTCAAATTAGAACCCCACAGTGACACAAGTCCCCATGAGTCTGTGTGCATTCAGGTTGAAGTCCCCACCGGGATAGAAAAACATGTACACACACACACAGAAATCCCATGTACAGTACAGAAGGAGCGAACAACAAAAGGCTCTTTCTATTCCCCCCGAATGAGAGCAATCACACTTGAGAGGGGGCAGCTGCTGTATCTCCTTTTGTGTGGGTATTTTAGACCGCTCTTTAGAGGGGCACAACACAAAAGGAGTCAAATGTATTTTCTGACCACAGAGGTGAGACAGGTCCGCCATCAGCGGCCATCTTCCTCACAATGTCTACGAGAGCGCAATCATCCAGCGCGCAGCCCACTGATGGATGAACTGAAACCCAACCTCCCTCCAGCCCTCATTCACCGCATGCTGCTACAAGACAAAATAGAGCACAGCTCAATTATAAACAGATTGACAGTCACATTATGCCATAACAACAACCCAGTCACTCAGGGCAGGGATGAACTGAAGAGCAGCTCAACCCCACATCCCCGAGATGTCGATGACAGATTGATGCTTGCTAGATCGGGGAGAGTGTATGGACAAGGCAGATTGAAAGGGGTGAGATGTGCTATCAGCTGAGAGGAAATGGGAACCTGACGGGATCTGACCTTTACCGACCCCAGTCGGTCTTCGCAACGCTGTGTTAGGCTGCCAAGCTCATGCAAATGTTGATGAATTACGCCACTCACGTCTCTCCTGGTGAAATCATAAAAAGCGTCAGATTCTGTTTGAAGACATTAACCATGAAAAGCTCAAAGGTCAACCAATGTCTTATATAATCAAGTCTTTACAACCCATTTTACTTCCATAATCGGATATATTTCCAATTATTATTATTATTTTTTTAAACTGTAGGACTGGTCTTATTTGGATTTGAAGGGATTAAATTTTACTTTTTTTATTTATTAAAAAGCTAAATTAACATTAACATATATTGTGATTTCACTGGATTGTGATAAGAGGGTGTACCAGAATCAACCCAGATCTTTATGAAAGATAGCTAAACAATTGCCTAACATTATCCAATGGCAGTCTGTGGAAAACATCAGTGGAAAAGTCCGGAGGCGGATCAGAATTATTTTTGGCTTGAAATAAAATGCACTGATGAATCATTCACAGTAAGTCCAGAAATATATACAATTTTAAATAAAAAAATATATTTTTTAAACAAAAAAAAATATATAATAATAATAATAATAAATAAAAGAATGAATGAATAAAAAAAACATAAAATAAATTAATAATTAAATAGAAGTATCTACCAAAAGGCAAAAAATATATATATATTTTTCTTACCCCTTTGAGAGATATTTTTTCTTGTTTAAAAAGCTGCCAGCCACCACCAGTTTTTCTGATCATTTGCACAGACATTTCATGGCCCACAGAATATTTTGTTGTATGAATATCTAAACATGCAAAATATCAAAAGAAAGAGCAGACCCTCTGTTTTATTCTGACCCTATGATTTATTCTAGCTTCATGCATTCTTTTTTTATCAACACTTGAATGTGGGTAAGTTCCATAAAAAAAGCATCATATTGAGCAAAAATGCTTTATAGCTCGTCCTGGGTCCACATTTCATTCAGTAACATCAGGCAGTTTTGATTTATATGCTGTTTAATGTTGATGATCACGCTATTTTACATGATATCGCTTGTTTCTGCTTCTTCTTCACATGTGTTTTGATCAGGAGATTCAGTACTCTTTCAGAAGATGTGTCATAGCACATAACAGTGAAAACACAGAAAGCCAATGGCGGGGAAAGAGTTAAGCATAAACTCGCAGAAAACAAGACTTAATATCTTATGTCACTTTGCATTCTAAGTAAGTGTATTCTGATTTCTGATTTTTTATTTAAGTCAAAAATACTGAGCAAGAAAATCAGGGACTTTATCAAACATCAAGAAAGTCTTGAAAAAACAACACAATAAATAAAGTTCAAGCCTGAGTCTATCCTTGCATTTTAAGTGTTGTACATTTTTCTTACAGTATATAAATCTTAGCTCTTTCTGCCATTGACAGAAATTTCCGTCATTTGTGAGAAAGCATTTCCCCGCCATTGTTAGAATTTTCCGGCTTTCCGTGTTATCACTGTAATACGCTAGGGGGCGCTATTACACATCTTCTGAAAGAGAACTGAATCTCCTGATCAAAACACATGCAAAGAAGACGCAGAAACAAGCCATATCATATGTAATCATGTAAAATAATGCGATCATCAACATTAAACAGCATATAAGTCAAAACTGCCTAACGTTACAGAATGAAATGTTGACCCAGGATGAGCTACAGGACTGTGCAAACATTAGGGGTGTTGATGGACTCGATCTACTCCATCTGTGTTTTGATCATCCAGATGTAGTCTTGATTTTCTCAGCTTTTTGATCAAAATGTTGCTTTTTTAATGAAACTTACCCACATGAAAGTGTTGATAAAAAAAAGAATGCATGAAGCTAGAATAAAACAGTTTTTTTGTTTAAAAGCAGAGGCTCAGTTCTTTCTTTTGACATATTGCATGCTCAGATCCTTACAAAAAAACAAAATATTCTGGGGGCCATGGAAATTTAGTGAAAATGATAAATGCTGGCAATTTTTTTTTTTTTAAATGCTGTTTTTTTTTAAAGAGTTAAAAGTAAAACAGAGGAATCAGATCTGGACATGGTATAAGCAAGAGTCTGCATTTCCAATACGAGCACCATATGGCTCAAGAATGTGCCACAACTCTGGTTGGTTCATTTTGATGCTCTCCACGGTTGTTTCTGTGAGACCAGCAAAGGACGGGTCACTGTGGATGAGGAGGCTCACTTATGTGCCAAAGACTAACATTGAGGAATTAACTGTGTGTCTCTATTTCCCCTGGCCTTCTGCTAAAAGCCCATTAATAAAGAACATGACAGAGTAAGGAGGCTGATGCCTCCAGCCACCAGCAGGACCTACTTTGACCTAATACACTATCCAAGAGATGCAGTCTACAGCTCCCCACAATTCAACTGTAGCGCACAAGAAAAACAAAAGAGGAAATAAAGACGATAAGGAAACTAGAATTGCCCTTTTTTTCATTCTTTGTCATTGCCAGAGTTGTTATGCAAACCCGCTCAGTATATTTTCCAGATGATATACTTTCAATAAGATCATTTTCAGTGGGAAGCGAGGTAGAAATTTCATTGCGAAAATGAGGCGATCATTTTATCTACAACCTAGCTGGAGAAACACAACACATTACAAATTAGGTGATTAATTTGCTGTCATATTGAGGGAAACTTGTGAAAAGTGAAAAGCTAGGGGCACTGCCATCGTGTTATATCACGTTTCTGTAAAGCATTACAAGGTTCAGATCAATATTTCCCTGTCTCCCACACAGCGTCACGTACTCTGTTTCCTGCAGGATTTTCTCATTGAAGTAAATGCGGCCTATTAATACCCATCCCCAAAACATCGTCATTATACAACAGCACCAATGTTGCATGTACAGTTATTGGTCATCAAGACAAAGTGCCACAAGATGTTATGTGTCTACATTAGAGTTTGGTTTGTAAACCGCAGACACATAGCAGATAAAAACGTGCTCTGGGCTCCTTTGATCAATATCCTGCATCTCTGGCGGTGATGAAACAGGGAAGCGAGTAAAATTACTCTGACATATGAAAGGCCACTACATCTTGTTCATTTCCTGTCCTTTGGCAATGAAGTGGCCATAGAGGTAGTGTAAATACACAGCCTCATTACACAAAAAGTCTCACATTTTCTGAAATTATCACCCATCTCTTTTTTTTTTCACCCTCAGTGTGAAAAGTATTTTTCATAAAGGTTTCTTGGTTGTTTATTCCACTCAGTGTGTTTCTATTCGACAACATTTTAGAGGGATAGTTCATCCATAAATGAAACTTCTGTCATTATTTACTCACCCTCATGTTGTTTCAAACCATATGTTGTTATTTCTTCCATGGAATTAAAAAAGTACACATTTTTGAAGACTTGTTACAAAACTCTTGCCATACAGTGACAGATCATAGCAACCACACGCTGTCAAGCTCCAAAAAGGATAGATAGATAGATAGATAGATAGACAGATAAACATTACTATTTAATTCTACTTCAAAAAGTAAATAAAATTAATAAAACATAGATTTTTTTGCATTCACCAAATGTCATATTACTTCATACTGCTTCAAAATAATAATTTAAAAAATCTGCACTGCATAACATTATGACAGGTGAAGTGAATAACAATGATTATCTCTTCATCACGGCACCTGTTAGTGGGTGGGATATATTAGGCAGCAAGTGAACATTTTGTCTTCAAAGTTGATGTGTTAGAAGCAGGAAAAATGGGCAAGTGTGAGGATTTGAGCCAATTTGACATGGGCCAAATTGTGAGGGCTAAACTACTGGGTCAGAGCATCTCCAAAACTGCAGCTCTTGTGGGGTGTTCCTGATCTGCAGTGGTCAGTATCTATCAAAAGTGGTCCAATGAAGGAACAGTGGTGAACCGGCGACAGAGTCATGGGCGGCCAAGGCTCATTGATGCACGTGGGGAGTGAAGCCTGGCCTGTGTGGTCCGATCAAACAGACAAGCTACTGTAGCTCAAATTGCTCAAGTTAATGCTGGTTCTGATAGAAAGATGTCAGAATACACAGTGCATCGCAGTTTGTTGCGTATGGGGCTGCATAGCCGCAGACCAGTCAGGGTGCCCATACTGACCCCTTGTCCACCACCGAAAGTGCCAACAGTGGGCACGTGAGCATCAGAACTGGACCACGGAGCAATGGGAGAAGGTGGCCTGCTCTGATGAATCACGTTTTCTTTTACATCATGTGGATGGCCGGGTGTGTGTTCATTGCTTACCTGGGGAACACATGGCACTAGGATGCACTATGGGAAGAAGACAAGCCGGCGGAGGCAGTGTGATGCTTTGGGCAATGTTCTGCTGGGAAACACTGGGTCCTGCCATCCATGTGGATGTTACTTTAACATGTACCACCTACCTAAGCATTGTTGCAGACCATGTACACCCTTTCATGGAAACGGTATTCCCTGGTGGCTGTGGCCTCTTTCAGCAGGACAACGAGTTTGAGGTGTTGACTTGGCCTCCAAATTCTCCAGATCGCAATCCAATCCAGCATCTGTGGGATGTGCTGAACAGACAAGTCCAATCCATGGAGGCCCCACTTTGCAACTTACAGGACTTAAAGGATCTGCTGCTAACATCTTGGTGCCAGATACCACAGCACACCTTCAGGGGTTTAGTGGAGTCCATGCCTCGACGGATCAGGACTGTTTTGGCAGCAAAAGGGGGACCAACACAATATTAGGTCATAATGTTATGCCTGATCGGTGTAGTTTTGTGCAAAGAAATATCTTTTAAAAAAAAAAAATTATCTAGCTTTTTTATTATATAGCTTTTATGTTTTACGAAAGGGGTCCCTCACAAGGGGTTCATCATATTCGTGGGTCCTCGGCATCAAATGGTTCAAACAGAGCTAATATAATGCGTGCACATACCGATCCTTAATATTCCATGATGCCAAGGGTGTGTGTCCTAGATCATAAGCATGTCCTTTGATCAGTGTTCTGAGGATGCTGGAAAACTCTGGGAAACTACATTGAGGGCACTGCTTTATGACCCATTTTAGCACAGATATATTTGGGAGCAACAGGAGTTGAACAATGAACGGGTATAAGTGTATATCTGTGTTGAAGAGACCCAGTTTGATTCGGCGGGGGCCGATTTCATGACTGGATTCTACTATACCGCATGGAGTGCAACAAAGAGCTAGACACAGCAGTTGGCAAAGCTCGCTATTAAAAGCAATAAAACAGAGGTGAAGAGGGGTGAATACAATTAAAAAATTCAGCTTTTGGTTAATATGTCACTTTTCGGGCTTCTGAACGTCCATCAACATTTTTGAAAGCAACTAAAAAGCTTCGTGCTGCTCTAATACGAGCAAAGGTTATCCCAGAAATGGATACGCTAGGGCTGCGATAATGTGCTATATATGAATTTCGCAAACTATTTGAGTGACTGACATGTCATTTAACACAGGCAATCTGGGTACAGGTGTCTATTCAACCATCTAATTTTTAGAAAGTGCCACTCTGAATAATTTACATCTAACATTTTCATTCGACCCACTTAAGTTACAGAACTGCATTGAGGTGGAGAAGCAATGAGATGAGAGTTACTGGCCGTAAAAACTCCCTCCAGAGATGGAAAATATCACAGGTGGCGGAGACGGTAGGGGATGTCCAAATCTCCATTTCCAGAGTGAAACCCGTCGGCTGTGGGAGAATAAAGGGGGATGAACGCAATATGGTGTGTTTTTCCCTTGGCCTAACAGTTTGACCTCCTTGTATGAGTCAAGTACCAGGAGAGCTTGAAAATAATTAAGGTTCAAAACTAACTTATACATCCCTAACTGGCTTTATGCAGACTTATGAGACTGCTTCACATCACATTATATCTCAAATCAAGGTGCAAATACAAATCAAATGCAAAAAATAATCAAGTACTACTTTTTTATAATTATGATTCTTCTGATAAGAAGACTTCTGATATTGTCCCAATAAGGCGTTTTCACAAAATGTTCATGGGCCCCCCGAATATTTTGTTGTATACATATCTGAACATGCAAAAAAAAACAACAAAAAACAGAGCCTCTGCTTTTAAACAAAAAAACTGTTTTAGTCTATCTTCATCTTCCTTTTTTTTCAACACTTGAATGTGGGTACATTTCATAAAAAAACTACATTTTGAGCAAAAAGCTGAGAAAATCACGTTTTTGTCGAGACACATCTGGATCATATTCAGACTGATGATCAAAACATAAATGGAGTAGATCGAGTCCATCAACACAGTCCTATAGCTCATCCTGGGGCGACATTTCATTCAGTAACGTTAGGCAGTTTTGATTTATATGCTGTTTAATGTTGATGATCGCATTATTTTACATATGCATATGATTACATATGATATCGCTCGTTTCTGCATCTTCTTCGCATGTGTTTTGATTAGGAGATTCAGTACTCTTTCAGAAAATGCGTCATAGCGCCCCCTACCTTATAACAGTGATAACACGGAAAGCCAGAAAATTGTGGCAATGGCGGGGAAGCGTTTTCTCACAAATAACGGAAAATTCTGTGTTTGGCGGGGAAATATTAATTAAATATGATCATTTACAATGTTATTATTGCACACCGTTTAATGTACAACAACACTGAGGTGCAAATAGTATCTGATACTATTTATAAGTAAAAGCATCTATTTGCACTTAGTGCAAATAGCCGCTGCCTTAAAATAAATAAATCAACTCAGTTTCCGGCACTGAGATCCTTCTGAAGTCTGTACAGAGCTGGTTAAACTGGACGCATTGTCCATTTGTCCTGTTGTCGACAGAGTCAAGTTCGTGGAGTATGTCAGAAACTGAACAGGCATCTGTGATTATAATGGGTTTATTTATAATAAGGAGAACGTTTTAAGCTATGAACCCTGCAGGATGTTTTAATGGTACAAAGACCTCTTATATGTCAAAAGATCACGGCAAATTTGATTTCTCATGTCATGACCCCTTTAAAGTGACCCAAACTCAGAGCAGATGCAGAGATGGAGTTTGTACGGAGCAGCATTTACCACATACGGAGTGGATAATAAGCTGTCCACATATAGGAACACAATGAAGCATGCAGCACATATATTTTTTTCTGATTAAACAAGATAATCGTATTAAGTCATATTATATATATTGGTTTTATTTCAATTGTTCATGCAGCCCTGCTACAAATGTCCATCTGTGTCGGTGTGGCAATAAGGCTGCATTGAAATAGAGTTTGTATCGTTGTCGGTGTAGTGGTGCTGAACCGTGACTAATGTTGCTGCCCATGTAGGCCGGCACTCCGGCACCTCCTGCCTCATAGATCTCAGGCTCAGGGGCCTGGAATCTGTGTCGCCGCTCCATCTGCTGACCCTCCTCCTCCAAGAATGCATCCCACCCCCCCATACGGTCACCGAGCGGGACTCTCCTCCAGCTGGAGGTGAACTCAGAGGTCTCTCTTAATAAGTCCAGTGCCCAACCCACACCGCAGAACTGAATCTCCACGGCGGTGACGCAAAACCAACGGAGACTCCATTTATCCATCTGGCTGCCCGGCTGACATGACCAGCATGAATTTACAAGCTGGTTTATCCTGTTTTAGGCAAAAAATGCTAGGCAACTAGCACAGTCTTTCTGTTGAAGCTGGTTGAGCTTGTTAAGAAGACTGGTGGTGAAACCAGCATCCCAAACACAACATATGCTGGCTTTCAACAGAGTGATAAGCATCAATCAGATTTGTCAGCGTGTTATTAAAACTGCACTGACAAACACTAAAAATGAATGCAATTTAACATGATTATTTAAAGTGAATAATTATCAAGAAAAGAATGGCAAAAAATTATGCAATTAATCATCCCACTAGGCGGTATGCAAAATCCATATGAAGTATTTCTGGGGGGGAAAAAAGTGTTCAAATGTTTTGGAAAGAAGTCTTTTATGCTCACTAAGGCTGACAAAAAACAAACAAAAAAACATTAATACTGAGAAATAATATTGGCACCCCTGGTAAATATGAGCAAAGGCAGCTGTAAAAATAAATTTGTACTGTTTATCCTTTTTATCTTTCATTCAAAGAATTCTCAAAATTCTAACCTTTCATTAAAGTAAAATAATTGAAAGTGGGGGAAACTCACACTATGAAAAAGATGTTTCTCTCCAATGCATGTTGGCCACAATTATTGGCACGCCTAGAAATTCTTATGAGTAAAATATCTCTGGAGTATATTCCCATTCATATTTACGTTTTTTTAGCACCCCAGGGTGTCCAGCCATGAGTATAAATATGAGGAAACACAAAGGCCAAATTCCCTTAATCATTCATCACAATGAGTAAAACCAAAGAACATAGTTCTGATGTGCAGCAAAAGATTATTGAGCTTCACTAAATAGAAAGTGGCTGTAAGAAAACAGCTAAAGCATTGAAAATCCCCATTTCCACCATCAGGGCAATAATTAAGCAGTTCCAATCAACTAAAGATGTTACGAATCTGCTTGGAAGAGGACGTGCGTGTATATTGTCCTAATGCACGGTGAGGAGGAGAGTTTGAGTGGACAAAGACTTTCCAAGGATCACAGATGGAGAATCGCAGAGATTAGTTGAGTCTTGGGGTCAGAAAGCCTAAAAAAAACAACAATATCAAACAGCCCCTATACCACCACATGTTGTTTGGGAGGGTTTTAAGAAAAATCCTCACTCATCCAAAAACAAACTCCAGCATATTCAGTTGTCAGACACGGCTGGACCTGGTTCTGTGGTTAGATGGAAAAAAAAAAAAAGCTTTTTGGCAGCAAACACACCAGATGGTTTTGGAGCAAACAGTGATCAAAAGTACCCCATGTCCACGGTTAAATATACCGCTGGATCCTTAATGTTGTGGGCTTTTTTTTGCTGGAGGTCCTGGACATCTTGTTCAGATACATGGTATCATGGATTCTAGCAAATACCAACAGATTAAAAAATCTAAACCTGACGGCTTCTGCTGGAAATATTATAATGGGCCGTGGTTAGATCTTCCATCAGGACAACGATCCAAAACAAACATCAAAATCAGCACACAAATGTGTCACTGAGCACAAAATGAAGCTTCTGCCATGACCATCCCAGTCCCCTGACCTGAACCCTATAGAAAATGAGTGGCTGAACTGAAGAGAAGAAGCACCAACATGTATCTGGGAATCTGAAGGATCTGGATCTGTATGGTTTCTGATCTTCTGTTAGGTGTTCTCCAAACTCATCAGGCATTATAGAAGAAGACTCATCTTGGCAAAAAGTACTAAATAAAAGGGTGCCATTAATTGTGGCCAGTGTGTATTAGAGAAAAAAAATTATTTCATCATTAGATTTCCCCCCCATTTTCAATTATTTTACTTCAATGAAAGGTTAGACTTATGTACACCTATGTATGTACACTCACCTAAAGGATTATTAGGAACACCATACTAATACTGTGTTTGACCCCCTTTCGCCTTCAGAACTGCCTTAATTCTACGTGGCATTGATTCAACAAGGTGCTGAAAGCATTCTTTAGAAATGTTGGCCCATATTGATAGGATAGCATCTTGCAGTTGATGGAGATTTGTGGGATGCACATCCAGGGCACGAAGCTCCCGTTCCACCACATCCCAAAGATGCTCTATTGGGTTGAGATCTGGTGACTGTGGGGGCCATTTTAGTACAGTGAACTCATTGTCATGTTCAAGAAACCAATTTGAAATGATTCGAGCTTTGTGACATGGTGCATTATCCTGCTGGAAGTAGCCATCAGAGGATGGGTACATGGTGGTCATAAAGGGATGGACATGGTCAGAAACAATGCTCAGGTAGGCCGTGGCATTTAAACGATGCCCAATTGGCACTAAGGGGCCTAAAGTGTGCCAAGAAAACATCCCCCACACCATTACACCACCACCACCAGCCTGCACAGTGGTAACAAGGCATGATGGATCCATGTTCTCACTCTTTTTACGCCAAATTCTGACTCCACCATCTGAATGTCTCAACAGAAATCGAGACTCATCAGACCAGGCAACATTTTTCCAGTCTTCAACTGTCCAATTTTGGTGAGCTCGTGCAAATTGTAGCCTCTTTTTCCTATTTGTAGTGGAGATGAGTGGTACTTGGTGGGGTCTTCTGCTGTTGTAGCCCATCCGCCTCAAGGTTGTGCGTGTTGTGGCTTCACAAATGCTTTGCTGCATACCTCGGTTGTAACGAGTGGTTATTTCAGTCAAAGTTGCTCTTCTATCAGCTTGAATCAGTCGGCCCATTCTCCTCTGACCTCTAGCATCAACAAGGCATTTTCGCCCACAGGACTGCCGCATACTGGATGTTTTTCCCTTTTCACACCATTCTTTGTAAACTCTAGAAATGGTTGTGCGTGAAAATCCCAGTAACTGAGCAGATTGTGAAATAGTCAGACCGGCCCGTCTGGCACCAACAACCATGCCACGCTCAAAATTGCTTAAATCACCTTTCTTTCCCATTCTGACATTCAGTTTGGAGTTCAGGAGATTGTCTTGACCAGGACCACACCCCTAAATGCATTGAAGCAACTGCCATGTGATTGGTTGATTAGATAATTGCATTAATGAGTAATTGAACAGGTGTTCCTAATAATCCTTTAGGTGAGTGTATGTATATATGTATGTATGTATAGCATTCAAAAGAACAGCATGTATTTGAAATAAAAAATATTCTGAATAAGAGTACTAATTTTAGGAAAAAAAATATCCCTCCAAACTTTGAAATGGTAGTGTGTGTGTGTACAGCGAAAAGTACTATTACAAAGAAATATTTCCATTTTGAATAATAATAGTTTGAAAACCCCTTAACAGTTCAATGATTTATTTGTCTGCAACAATAATGTCTTTGAATTGTCTTCATTTGGGAGATTTATGCGATTAACAGCGATTAATTAATCAGCATATCATGTAATAAATTTGATTAAAATTTTTAATGGATTGAAAGCTCTACTAAAAATATAACCGATAAGCAGAGCTTCTGTCTTCTGACCTTGTTTTTCATATTCACTAACTGACAAAAAATGATATTATAAAACAATGAAAATGGGTTGTTTGGCTGACTGACATGAAAGACAAAGTTCAAAGGGATAGCGTATTACAATGAATTGCATCATATGAGACACTAGAGATTCAGTTCCTGAGGAATATGACTCTCAGATATGAATAGAGGACCATGAAAACATCCGAAACAGTCTTGATCACGGTTTGTTTAATCCAGCCTGACATGAGTTAGATGACAAACAATGCCAGAGAAAGGGAGAAGGAGAGCGACTACGGAATATTTATGCACAAACAAACAATCTTCTCATTGCAACGTAAACATAAACAAAAGTCATTGTTCAAATGATAGCAACAAACGAAAAACAATCCGCTTAGGTCCGAGGACGATTGTTTACCCATACATTTCAGTCCAAGGAGTCGATATAGCATAAATTTGAATAGATTTTCACGGCCTGACCATGACAGTCTAATTTGAGCTTTATTTCAAAATGAAAAACCACACGAACGCACCCTCTGATCACCACAGAGCCGCAACACCAGGCTAAACACAGGGCGTTTCCCTCTGGCAGGGACATAATAATACCCTTCTATTTTGGTACCAGCAGATGGGAGGTTATTATAAGTTACGCTCCAATTTTCCTCCCTTCATTTTCAAACTGACTGTAGAATTGAATTTGGTAGGGATGCTACATTTATTTGAGCTCAGGTGTCATTACAAGGTCTCTTAACTTTTAAAATGAGCCAAGTATCGAGCCAATCACATGCTGCGAGGCCTGTGCCTGAAACATTACCATACAGCAGAATGTGCACAAGTACACTGTATATTAGCTGAGGTCAAAATATCAAATACCAAATACATATGTATAATTCACATATTTATATTTACACTACCATTCAAATTTTCCATCAAAAAAAAAAATGTGTTGTGGTTTCCACAACAATATTAAGCAACACAACTGTTTTCAACATTGATTATAATAATAAATGTTTCTTGAGCAGCAAATCAGCATATTTCTGAAGGATCAAAGGATTCTGAATGATGCTAAAAATTCAGCTTTACCATCAAATTTTACCATACATTTTAAAATATATTCAAATAGAACACTGTTATTTTAAATTGTAATAATATTTCACAATATTTTCCAAATAAATGCAGCATTGTTGAGCATGAGACAAAACATTAAAACACAAACTGTGTAAATTTACATTTAAATATATAATTACAAAACGTACTTCTGGGATTTTGACATTTTCAATATTTGGTTAAATGCAAAAAATATTTTGGATAATAAAATATATTGTAAATATATTGTGCATATATTTAAAATATATTAAACATGACCAAAATACACGAGGACAAATTTATTAAAATATACATTTATGTTATAATAGTTTAAAATCTATATTAGCAACATCTGGCCATTTTTGAAAATATATGATCTGTATTTAAATGTACATTCAACATTTGCTATTTATTAGCAGATCACTTTTTGGGGGTGGAGAATTGAAAAAGCTTGATGCACCTTCGGATTTAATAAGAAATATTGGTGTTTTCCACAGATAATGAGACAGAAAGAATAAAAACATCAAGCCCTTACCCTACCAGATCAATACTGCTGGAGCACTTTAATAAAACATATTTGATTGGTTGAGGGATGCATGATGGCCATTTCTGTGACATTAAACACCTATCAATCCCTGAGAAATTCAGAAAGAAAGAAAGAAAGAAAGAAATCCGGCCTTTGTTGCCTTTTCCTAATTACCTCTTTTCTGTCCGGTGGCGCCTACAGGAATTTTTTAATGGGGTGGCCAGAGGGGGACCATACACGGAGAAAAAAGTGGTAACCTGCATTAATTCCAATATCTAGTTCTTCTTTATCTAAGCCACAAAAAATATTTATTTAAATTAAGCTATACTTCTTTAATTTCTTTTATATAATTTGTCTGGTTGATATGCAGATTAAATTACATTTTTTAATTACGTTCATGAAACTAATTAGTTTAGATGTTCTTGCACATAAAGCATATTGTTTAGCAAATGAACATTAAAACAAGCAAATTAACTGTAAATATATATATACACACACTATATTGCCAAAAGTTTTGGGACGCCTGCCTTTACATGCACATGAACTTTAATGACATCCCATTAATCTGTATGGTTTAATATGGAGCTGGCCCACCCTTTGCAGCTATAACAGCTTCAACTCTTCTGGGAAGGCTTTCCACAAGGTTTAGGAGTGTGTTTATAGGAATTTTTGACCATTCTTCTAGAAGCAGAAGTGTGAGGTCAGGCACTGATGTTGGACGAGAAGGCCTGGCTCGCAGTCTCCGCTCTAATTCATCCCAAAGGTGTTCTATCGGGTTGAGATCAGGACTCTGTGCAGGCCAGTCAAGTTCCTCCACACCAAACTCGCTCATCCATGTCTTTATGGACCTTGCTTTGTGCACTGGTGTGCAGTCATGTTCGAACAGGAAGGGGCCATCCCCAAACTGTTCCCACAAAGTTGGGAGCATGAAATTGTCCAAAATGTCTTGGTATGCTGAAGCATTAAGAGTTCCTTTCACTGGAACTAAGGGGCCATGCCCAACTCCTGAAAAACAACCCCACACCATAATCCCCCCTTCACCAAACTTTACACTTGGCACAATGCAGTCAGGCAAGTACCGTTCTCCTGGCAACCGCCAAACCCAGACTCTCTGCTTTACACCACTGCATCCGACGCTTTGCACTGCACTTGGTGATGTAAGTCTTGGATGCAGCTGCTCGGCCATGGAAACCCATTCCATGAAGCTCTCTACACACTGTTCTTGAGCTAATCTGAAGGCCACACAAAGTTTGGAGGTCTGTAGCTATTGACTGCAGAAAGTTGGCGACTTCTGTGCACTGTGCACCTCAGCATGCGCTGACCCTGCTCTGTGAAGGGGGTCATGAACAGAGAAATCTAATTTTCCTTGAGCTTTTGACATATGAATCAGAATATCTTGTAAATTTCAGAACTGAAAACTTCCTTGTTAGTCCAAAAACAGCTTTTATTTTAACCAAGCCCAGCGAATGACTCATTGTGGAATGTGCCTATCTATGATAGGTAAAAGACCGCCTCTGTAGATGAAAACCAACGCCTACTTCATCATTGCAACTTTGACCCCGCCCACTGGCGTGTTAGTGAGATGACGAGGAGAGAAGAGCAATACAAGATGGACTACAAATAACATTAAGGATCCTAATGCTAGAAATGTGGTTATTTATTTTCAACAGTGTGAATGTCTCAGTTGAGCATTATTTATTTGTATAAATAAATTTGCAAACAGACTTTTACGGACTTGTATGGATATGGACTTGACAGAAATGCAACAACATGTAAGTATCCATGTTAATTCTAATGCCTGATCTGTGATCAGTGATTTCTGATATGTAATTATTCATATACAGTCACATGTTCTTTGTCTATGTGTCAGTAAATCAAACCAGTGACTAAATGGTCAACTTCACATTATTTCTCTTAATAGGATGAAAATATTAAATGATATATAGAAAGCGATCAATAAACGCTCCCTTTGCAATCGCTGGAGCTGTCAATCAAACAGCGCAAGTTTATCAGTGACTGAGTTCTGAACTCCCGTTATAATGAACACATCTCTTATTTACATTGTGTTTGCACTGTTAGTTATGATGAAAGCATTCGTTAGTGTGCAGTTAGTGTGTCATGTGCTCAATGTGATCAGCTACAATGCTCATCACTGCACCCTTTCATGCCACGATCTGAATATAATGCCATAGATCTAAATATAATCAACACTTTTCACGATTAGATAAGCTTGAGAGCTGTAATAGTAAAAATTTAATACTAGCTATTTCAAATGCAAAGATGTCAGCCAATCACAGCAATGGAAATTTACACTGAAGTCTCACAGCAGACACGCCCCTTCAAACAGAGCGTTCAGATCAGAGGCTAAAATCAGGGTAGGAAAAATGCCTTTTATTTCTAAAATGTTACCATTTTTGATGTAAAAATCATAAGTGCACCACAGGATACATAATAAACAATACAGTTCATAACCCCTTTTAAAATATTATTCTATGTTAAGCATAAACAATCAACATGGGCTTGGTGAATGAGAATGCCCCCTTGGAAGCTCCACTGTTTCCGTCTAACATGAATAAACTAATTAAGCCATGCTGCCATCTTAACTAAACAGCCTAAAACTAGAAGAGCCCCCCTGGAGTTCAATGCTGGTAAACAGATGTGATCCAGCCTGTTATTAGTCCTCCCAGTAGCAGAGGTGTGAGCCTCGGCGGTCTGTGCTAGCGGTGGCGACCCGCTCTGTAACCGGATAGGAGGCAGTCTCTGCAAGACCAAAGCAGATTGCTACAGCAGACCACAAATGCTGACAGATGGCTCCTCAACCTTTTCACTGGCAGCCTTTGTGGTAACAAGGGAACTCAGCGAGAAAACCACCCATTTGGAAGTATTTTTGGAGTTGTTGTTCCTGTTTCTAAGGGTGAAATATTTTCAGCATCAGCTTTAAAAAGAGGACGCTGTGCACGGAACGGTTTGGGAACTTTATGGTGGGTGCGCATGCAGAGGAATGGCACATTTTTCAAACACAAAACTGTACCTATATCTATTAGAGATCATCATATCTAATGTGACTCGACACTTCTTAATTAAAATCACACAGTCACAGCACTAAACACCACAGGAACCAGTGGCTTTCATCCATTGCTTTCACTTTAATTGTTTCCGCATTTTTTCCACAACTAAATTTGTTTTTGTTTCGGTCTTAGTCTGATTACACTGCATTTTAGTTTCCCATTTTTAATACTGCTCATTTTAGTCAGCAAAAATGTAAATAGTTTTTATTATTATATTTTATTTTATACTAAATGTCTATTTCTATAAAAAAGAAATGTGCAATTACAGTCATGTCAAAATAGCCATATATTTTAAAGGTGATTGCCGTGTGGAGTGGGCACCTGCTTTTGATAATTGTCCCGAAAAATGACATATAGTATTAAAAAAAATTATACGTGGCTGTAGAAGGTTTTAATTTTTAGGTATCAATCAATATGGGAAAAAAAAAATTCACCACAGTAATAATACACATTAAATTGATCAAAAGTTACAGTAAAGAATTTATAAAGTAAAAAAAAAAAAGATAAATGCTGTTCTTTTTTTAACTTTCTATACATCAAAGAATCCTGAAAAAAAAAAAAAGTCCTTGTTCTGCAAATCAGCATATTAGAATGATTTGTGAAGGATCATGTGACTCTGGAGTAATGATGCTGAAAATTCAGCTTTGCCATCACAGGAATAAATTACATTTTAAAATATATTCAAATAGAAAACAGTCATTTTAAATTAAAATAATATTTCACAATATTGTGAAATGTTTTTTACTGTACTTTTGATCAAATATATGCGGCCTTGGTGATCACAAAAGAATTTTCTTACATTTTAAAATATTATCGACCCAACATTTTTGACCGATAGTGTAATTTAGGGATGCACCGATACCACTTTTTTCAGACCAAGTACAAGTACTTGCATTTGGGTACTTGCCTATACCAAGTACTGATACGAGTACTTAATAATACCATTACAGTTCTTCTAACAATGTTTTATTTTCATCAGATGTTTTTCACTTTCTGACTGTAACAAAGTGAATATAACTTGATGCTGTTGCTGACATGTTAACATTCAACTTGGTGTTTTCCTAAACAAACACGCACTGCTGCCCATTTCACATAAACGTAACCTGTAACATTCAGTGGATTTCAGTACCACATAACATAGTAGCAGAACAACTGAAATTATATCATAGCCATACACCCTTTTTCGGAAAAGTGAGAGGCAGGTTCTTTTTGATGAAAAGAAGCTTCTCTGCATTATCAGCTATGAGCCTGTTTCTGTTTTCTTCTACAATGTGTGACACTGAGCTAGGGATGTGCGAGACTAGTCGATTAAACGATAGTGCTGCTGTTAGACGACTTGGAAAATACTAGTCGTTTACATTTTTTTTTCCCTTCACATTTAATGTTTTGCTTTATTTATTTATTCATTTATTTATTTATTTTACAAAGGCTATGTTTAAATTACCGTTGTGTTAATGTTATATCTTTAAATTAATATATTGTTATGAAAAGTGTATATCTGCAGCAAAACAGAATAATTAAATTTTACCTCAGGTTTTGCATGCGTTGGTTTTCTCTGGTGCTAGCAGCGGCTTCAGATAAATCTCCACTCGGGTGAGCTTACACAAAACTTTCCCGTTTTCTTCCATGTCATGTCAAAATAGTATAACAATTCAGCTTGCTTAGGCTGAAATTTAATATCGGATTAAAGGGGAAACATGAATGAGACTAGTTGTTGCGCACATCCCTACTAAACAGCCTTTCACTTTCAACACTACTCACTAGCGAGAGGTTAAGCTTAGTTTATACTCGCCACGTCCGCACTAGCGCAAAGGTGCGCGCAGCAAAAATTAAGTCATTGCAGTCGTGCACGTTGAGAGCGCGAGACCCCTTTTTACTTGGCGGTGTGCGGGTGTTCACGGCGAATAACTTTCCGTGCGGCTCCGCATCCGAAGATGCGTTGCCATAAAGTGGTATCGGGTGCGGTTGTATCGGGGTAGTTTTACGAGTACATGAGCACAGTATCGGACCAAAACCCGAGTACTGGTATCGGTATCGGTGCATCCCTAGTGTAATTTTTCATTTACTATTAAATGACAAATAAATTAAATATTTGAATGCATTTATATTAAATATTTAGATGAAAAATATGAGAGATCCACATATATAAATCCCACCAATTATGTTGCAAATATATATAAACTGCAACTTGCACTTGTTTCAGTGGTTCCTGCGGCATTTCTCCTCCACTCCATCTTCTGACTTTCTTTCCATACTAAGATCCTGAGGGGACAATTTGTTCAGAGTTTCAAGCTCAAGCGTTGTCTATTGTGGACAGAAAGCCAAATATGTGGGAGTTTCTTCAACTTCGGGCACTTTTTAATGTCCCAGGGGTTGCTTTTTATTAAAACTACCAGATTTCAGCTGTTTTCGTTTTGTTATTGTCTTGGAAGGTCTGGGAAACTTTTTTTTACCATGTCTACATTAAGATTTTTAATTTTAAATGAATAGTCTAAACAAATAATGAAATAAACATAAACCATTGTTGTATTTTTCAAAATGTGCACTTGTTTACCAAGGAAAAGTAGTGCCAGTCAAGAGCTTGAGAGAAGAAAAAAAAGAACTATTTTTTATAGTGTCTCGTATTTTATTGCCAACCTATTTTGAGATATACTGTATATATCAGCAAATTTGTGTAATTTTGTGTAGTCAGAACACATAAAATTAATATTTGACCACAGGAAGACCATTAGGAGCCTGGGTCTTTATGAGGGCTGGGCTGGGACATTTCCATCGCCCCACGGTTAAAACAGGAAGCCAATGTTAGTCAAATGAAATACTCAAGGAAGACATAAGTCTCATTAAGTCTCATAAAGGACATCCCTAATAAGATCCTTGGCCTGACATTAAGGAGCTCTCTAGTGATGGCTGATTAATTGCAGGTGCAAATGAAAGCTTTGGAGAGAGCTTAGGTTCTGTGGATGTAATTTATCCTTCTATGTCCTTGCAGACAGGAAATATTTGGCCAAGCTACGGTTGGTTCACCTGGGGAGATGTGCTTCCACCTTAAAGGACAGCTCCATCGTTTTAGCTCATAATGGGCTCTTGCCACAAAAAGAAGTCAGGCATGAGCTTTATTTGAGAATCCATAAAGCCAAGAGTCAAACGATCTTTAAGAGGCAGAGGGATGCTTGAACAACAAAGCTCTGTAAAATAAGATGTTTGTGAAATATATGTACATTCCACTAGTGAATATTTCACACAGCCCTCTAAGAATTCAGAGCTTTGCACAGCTTCATGAATGATTCTGTTTCTTTGAAGCACAAGCAAACATAGCAGGGTAAAGAAAGCGAAAACACTTGAAAAAAAAAAAAGTTTAAACATATTCATTATGAGCCACCCAGGATTTTGAATGTGATTTTAGCTGTTTTTATCTGTCTTTCTGAACCCAAGAGCTGTCGGAGAAACAACACAGGGGTCACAGAGAAGGGCTGGCATGGAATAATTTGTGGGACACATAAGAGTTGGCCAGAAAAGGTTGACCTGAAAACACAAAGCACGCATGAAAGGAGAGATCAGCCGCTTAAACATCATTATGCAGTTCCATGAATCAACTGTGCCGTCCCCTCAAACGAACACACACACAATTACAACAATAAGCATCTCATCTTGTTTCTTTGGTGAAGAAATATAGGGGAAAGTAGGGTAAGATGTGTCACCCCTTAAGTTAGCAAAGTGATACACATTTTTTATACTAAAAACATGGCAGCTAAAAGCAAAAACAAAGACATTTTCCAATTTATAATGAATAATTATATCCATGCATATTTATTCAGGACTAAAAATAACCACTATATATACACATACACAACATACAATATTAATAAACTTTTTTATTTTTTTATCTCTTATGCTCACCAAGACTGCATTATTTGATCAAACGTTCAATAAAAACAGTAACATTGTCAAATATTATTACAATTTAAAATACATGTTTTATTTCTGTGATCCAAAGCTGAAT
This sequence comes from Rhinogobio ventralis, assembly GCA_039654625.1. NCBI lineage: Eukaryota > Metazoa > Chordata > Actinopteri > Cypriniformes > Gobionidae > Rhinogobio > Rhinogobio ventralis. The sequence continues at coordinate 30,442,424 of CM077199.1, read as the reverse complement.
TTTCAGCATCATTACTCCAGTCTTCAGTGTCACATGATCCTTCAGAAATCATTCTAATATGATGATTTGCTCAATACGCATTTCTAATTTTTATTATCAATGATAAATATTTTTAAAAATTATATTTTTACAATAAATGTTTTTTTGCACTTTTTAAAAAATATTACAAATTCTACAAATAATGTAAATTGTCTCAAATATTCTGAACATTAAACAATTTCCTATTGGTTTATGAAAATGTGAATAATATACAATAAAAAAAGTATGGCATTGTACAAAAGTACATTTTGTTTCACCTCACTGATGTTCATATTTATTTTTGAAATGTTCACATATTCCCCAATAATGTCCTTTAGCGTGACAGCTTACCCAACACAATCTTATCGCAATTCGTAATTATTTATTATTATGTTTTGGAGAATTGGTGGTATGAATTCATAAGTTCATACGATCTGCTTACTACCCAGTGGTGGTAACCAACTAATTACTCCTCGAAGACAAGTTAGGCAAAATGTGGTGCAACTTACCCCACCCTCACCTACTCTGCACCTTGCTAGATCGAAAGTCACTCTGAGGGGTCTAGGTGCGGCGAGCTTTTGTATACATTATACGTCATGTCAACTAACCAGCGGGACTGATAATGATTTAAAAGGCTCGGGAAGACAAGACCCTCTAAAAGGGTTGTGACAGCCCGCCGGCAAGCGGCTCGGTTCTGACAGGATGTTTACATCATAGAGCAATACATCCTGATGTCACCTTCAAATAGGCTGTGCTTGACTGAAAGCCTGATAGCTCCCATAAATTCTGCCTCTAATTACATCTGCGAAAGAACACAAGCCCTCTCACAAGCCTTTTCGGACAACTATTAAAAGAAACAATGAACGGTGCCGTCACACCACTTTGCATACGGTGACAAGCTGATATGTCACTGTGATGGCTTAATGCACCATAATTAGACCACTGTAAAACTCTGATAGCACCAGAACGGCGACGCACGAAGCGATCAAAAGGACAGAGATGTTTTTCGCTGAGAGAGATTGAATTGATGTCAGTTAAGAGAGATAATGAATAATGGAAGGTGACTGACTCGCACAAGACAAATAGCAGGAGACAAAAACAAACATACATTTTGTCTGCAGCTGATGTCCCCCTGTGTCTCTGGAACCATCATGCATAATTATACATAATCACTGAACAAGGAATACCTTGCACCACACAAATCCCACGCCACCTAAAACATGTCATTCATCATAATAATAGCTATACTAACTAACTAATTTAGGCCGATAAAGAATGAGGCAAAGGTCCATCGTGTGCAGTAAACTTTAAGTGGAAGATCATACAGATGACAACTGCAGTGACCTTTAATACAAACTAAATATTATTACTGGATAATTTTTTTCCCATATTCATTGATGCCATGCTCATATCAACTACGTTTGAATCCAACTCAAAAACCTAAAAATGAAAACCTTCTACAGCCACGATTAAAATGTTTTACTATGTAATTTTTCGGGACAGTTATCAAAAGCAGGTGCCCACCCCACACTGCAATCACCTTTAAAATATGGCTGTTTTGACATGACTGTAATTGCACATTTTCTTCAGAAATAGACACGTTTTATTAACCTCCTTAGCTCTGGGACCGTTTTTGTGGATTTCCGCCTGGATTTGGCCTACCCAAATTGAAAAGCTTCCCATACCCACATACAGTGGTCTAAATACATAATGTTGGTGTCATTTTACAGGAAACCCTGTAGAAGTAACATAAAACACTGCTAAAAGGAATAAACATTTAAGTATGTGTTGTCCGAGCTGTAATAAACCCCCCTAAAAAAGAGGCGCTTTTTGATTTGTTTGGTTATAAATTTATTTTTGAAAGTGTATAACTCAGGCCCTGTGTGCTCTAGCACCCTGCAGACAGTTCTGGCTGTTTCCACTAGATGGCAGCAAATACTGGAAAAAATTATTTTGTCTGTATCATGTTGTATGGAAGATTTATTCAAATAGATCTGAAGGGAGGAATATTTCCTTTTTTTATGTAATTTCCAAGTAAGTTAGTAATTTATGTTATTACTAGGGATGCGCTGATCCGATACTCAGTATAGGTATCGGCTCTGATCCACCATTATTTGCCAGATCGGTTATCGGTCAGACAGGGCCGATCCAAATCCGATACTGTGCGTATAATATTCTGTGTTATTGTTAAGCCCCAGTGCCCCACAAAAACATTATAAAGCATCATCAACGCTTTGTGCACTATATTATAAGTGTTCTGAAGCCATTCCATAGTTTAATGTGAGGTACAGATGAATATTTAAGTCATTAAATTCAAGTTCACGTCATTGCTTCCCTCTGCTGCGGCTATCGGTCATTTGCCATTCAGCATTCGGTTACGACAGTCAACACGATGAAACTCTCAAAAGATTTTTCAATGTTCCTGTTATTATGCTTGATCTTGATAAAATGACTTTATCTTGCTGGAGTTTTTTGCTGTAAATCGTGTTACTTTCTACCAGGTGTCTGTTAGATCACAACACTGGACTAGAGATTGTATTGTTCTTCACACAAGGTAACTGAAATTTTAAACTGTTAAAAGAAACGGCTCAATAAAATATTGTATAGATAGATACACTACGCGTCGATATCTCTTCCCTTTGTGTTTTGAACTTTTCAATGCGGACGGAGCGCTGCTGCGCGCTGTGACTCCATGTTGCTTCAAGCGCATCATCCTGCGCACGGGATGCGCATACGCGCTTTGTGCCGCGCTGTATTGGAGCCTCTCGTATTATAATACTTTTGCGCTATGAAAGATTATTAATAGCCTTTCTTGTTCTGCCCTATCTATAATATGTCGCTGCCTCATTAAAAAGCTGCGCTATACATTTAAAATAAATGTAATTTCTTAATATATAGGCCCTATTTCTATAAATATATTTACTTGTTTTTCATAAATTTATTTTACAACATGTAACATTTTACCAGATTTAGAGCTGCACTTATTCACTTTTGTTTTCTTAATTTTTTTTCCCACTAAATGTTTAGATTTTAAACAATTATTGCGCACTCATGATTTTTCTAGCGTAACTTTTGCTGCTGAATTGTCCACTAATCTTGTTAATCCACCATCTAGTTTATAGCAGTATTTTTGTCATAGATTGTGATTTTTTTTTTTTTATTTGTTGTTTTTCTTTATAATGAAGTTGTCTGTATTTAGTAGATTGTGTTTAACTCACAAAAGAGTGATTCAGTTCAACACACTGAGGTATAGAAATTCTACATAGAATTTTTAAACAAAATTGCATTGGTATCGGATTGGTATCGGTATCGGCCGATACTCAGAATTTTTAACATCGGATTGGATCGGTTCTGAAAAAATGGTATTGGTGCATCCCTAGTTATTACAGCTCAGACAACATATACATTTAGCCATGTTTTATGTAACTTCAAAGGGTTTCCTGTAAAATGACAACAACATTATGTATGAGAAGTTTTTCAATTTGGGTAGGCCAAATCCAGGCGGAAATGGTCCCAGAGTAATTTAATGTAAATAAGTTACTTTGTGTAAAACGAACCTTATCAGGGTCCTTGGAGTTTAAGAGGTTAAGACACAGGATTTAGTATAGTGAAAATAAAATATAAAATATAATATAATTATAAAAATATAGCTGCAAGCAGCAAGCCCCAGGTGGGAGCAAATAGCTGTTAGAATTAATCCATTAATGTTAATGTTAATTCCAGACTAAAGACATCCAGATCACCCGGTGAATTATCTGTCAAATCTCTTGTCCGACAAACAAATATGCCTAAGCTTTGACGGCCGACAAATCTTCATGGTCAGACAATTGGTTTGCAGAGAAAAAATGTGCTTCTTGCAAGATGTGATGAGCAAAGAGAGCAATGATCATGAACAAAACTTTAACTAATTCACAAAATTAATCAATTAATCCAATAAAAACATTTCATTTGTAAAACTTTTTTAAACCTCATCCATCTGTTATAATATATCTTCCCTTTTTCTGCAACGTTTTCTCTGTCTGTGCCACACGACTGATAGAATGTGAGGTTCTGAATGAGGTTTTACAAATAATCCAACTTCCATGGCAGCAAACCAATTACAGAGGCTAAGATAACCTCTTCCCTGTCAGGAGGAATTAACCATTGTTTCACAAAGGCCAGTAAGCGCTCTTGAGCATCTGCATCACACTTTTTGCCTAATGTAACGTTAATGTGGCATGAATCATTCGCAAATCTCAATGCATATTACTTATTTTGAATGAAATACCAAATGGATAAATGTTGTCCCTCACTCCCAGATAATATTTCATACTTTCTCACAACGCTGCACTTTATTCATCCCCAGGGTGTTTACATGTTGAATCTCTATTCTAACACAGGCCTTTAGCAAATTTAAATCATTAAACACCAACTATTTATAATGTAGCACTCTTTGCATAATTCAAATTAATTGTTGAAAAAAATAATTCTACGAGCATCTGTCCTTCATATGCAAGCAATAATTGATCATGGACCTCTGAATTATTGAAAATGTATTGCTCACTCAAAATTGTAATGCATAACTGCCAAGAGATAATTATTCCACTAATACCAGTTACGCTAAATACATATTTACATTTTAGAAATGTTCAGGTTTGTACTTCCATATTCCATCAATTAAGTACTGTATATTGCTCAAAAACAGCCGCAGCCAATACTTTTGCCGAGGTGCTAAACTCTCCATGCTTTATTAAAAACATTTTTAATAATAATCAACATATTCTATTCCTACACCTAAACCTAACCATCACAGAAAACTTTCTGCAAATTTGTCTCCTCATAAATCGTATAAACAAACACATACACTCACACAAATACACACAATTAAATATAATAAATACAGAATACCGAAAATACAGAAAACCTCCTTTCACATCCCTTTTTCCCTCAATCCTACCAAGTGGATTCAGTATTTTAGATGTTCTTAAATGTGCACTCTCCCAGATTGAGATATTGAGTTTTTCCTGGTGTCTGTTAAAACCATTTTCCAGCACAAGTGCCAAGAGTCCATATCAGCAGTGGATCTACTTTGGCTCTGGCTTGTCACTTTCTCTCTAGCTTCTCCTTTAGTTCCTGATGTTTCTCAAGCTTGTCATCCAGTTACCACATCTATTACACTGTAAAATCCAATTAGCTAGACTTACATAAAAAGCATGCAAACCGATTGCCTTAAAAATCTAAGTAAAGTGAAATAGGAATAGTATGTTGTACTGACAAATGCTTAGCTAGTATAGTTCACTTACACAAGAGTTCTAGTGGCTAAAAAAGAACTGTAGATAATTCTTGATAATTTACTTTAGATTAACTCTTGACTTAGTATAGCTACCATTGTTGTTACCATTGTTGTGAATGCTGAATGTTGTGTCAGCTGAATGCTGAAGTCTGTGTGTGACTCAAACATGGTCAATTGCAAGATATTGTCACAAATATAGAGGGATTATATCAACCCAATTAAAAGTTTCACAAGGCGTTCATGGCATAAGTGAAAGCAATACAAATTTTAAAAGATCATTATTCAACATGAAAAGCATAAAAAACTATTAATTACTTCTCTTCCTTTGAAACCAAATAACTGTGATTTCTTGTTGCATCTCTGCAATAGGAAGAGAATCACAATAATATAAATATAAAAGTTCCAAGTGTCCAACCAAAGGTTTGTGACGTCACGTAATACACAATTACATTGAAAAGGTCACGCTTGATGTAGGCAGAAGTACCGAGTCAGTGTTTACAAATGTGCAGAAGGAGGACCATATAAACATATTTAAATGTCTTTGTACTTCGGTACTTCCGCCTACGTCAAGCGTGACCTTTTCAATGTAATTGTGTATTACGTGATGTCATGAACGCGCATCACATAACAGAGCAAGGCGAGCATTTGTGCTTATAAAACGTAAACTTTTTTTTTTTTTAAATGACCGATCATTTCGCTAGATAAGACCCTTATTCATCGTCTGGTATTGTTTAAAGCCCTTTGAAGCTGCACTGAAACTGTCATTTGGACCTTGAACCGTTTGGTGCCCATTGAAGTCCATTATATGGAGAAAAATCCTGGAATGTTTATCAAAAACCTTAATTTCTTTTCGACTGAAGAAAGAAAGACATGGACATCTTGGATGACATGGGGGTGAGTAAATTATCAGCAAAAGTTTATTTAAAAGTGAACTAATCCTTTAACTTGCGTTTTCTGAGTAAACAAGGCATAGTATGCAAATAGTACAGGTTACTAGACTTTTACAGTTGAGTTAAGAAATTAAAGGTAACAACTGTTTGGATTTTAGTGTACTATACTGTAGCTCCATGTTCAACTAAAATCAAGCTAAGCTACAAGTTACTATGAAAATGTTGCACAAAAAAAAAAACACTACACTGAAAACCAAACTACAAATTAACGGACTGTGCTGTTGCTGAAAACCTACTTCACTGTATAACATCCCTGTCTTTGTATTACATAAATCAATGAATTTGTTCAAATAAAATTAAATGTTGCTATTGTGTGGCTTGATCAAAGCTCCAGATGAGAAAAGAACTTGTCAGCTGATGTGTAGAGGAGAGAGATCACACTCATATTGTACAGAAGTAAACTACTATGAACACACACACACAAAAAGAAAAAAATATAGATTTTGAGTCAAAGCATGATGGCTCAGATTCTGATGTTTATCTTTTTAATCCCATCTGAGTCTCTGAAACCATCACAGACTTTCATTAAAAGGGAAAATATGAAGGTAAACCTGATTTATTTAAGTGACAGCATCATATTTTTTTTGTTATTATTGTTATCATCATAAAATGAGGGAAAGGCTTCACCTCTGTGGTCTACAACAATGGTCCTTAACTAATGAGGTTTTAAGTCTATTCTGAAGGTCACGTTTATCAGGGAAAATATAATCAAAAAAATGCTTTAGTTGACATAAAAACTGTGCTTTTATTAAAAATAAATACAAATAAAAAGGTCCAACTCACAACATGTCATGGTAATCATCATTTATGAAGGTAATTTAATGATCATAATTTATTTCATTCCTTGGTTTTAAAGCATTTGTGTATGATAAACTACTTTACTGCACCAAATCACTTGTAAAATGTAAAAATCTAAGTTATGAAGTGAAACCCTCTGAGAACCATTGATCTGCAACACCTTCCAGTGCTTATTATCCGAATGGTTCTCTTGCATTAACCCGTCTCTGTGAAAAGACCTGGAATATTGTTCAGAGACCTTCACAGAGACATGCTACATCATGTTAACATCTGTTTAAATGGATGAAACAGGCTCTCACCTCATATACAAGCTTTAATAGCTACCGCAAGCGTGAGGTTTTAGCTTTGCTCTTAATGCTTTGAGGTGACATTAATAACATGTCGTGCCTAACGCCTGTGCAACAGAAAAACCTGAGGGAAGGAAGGAAAAAAAAACACCATCATGCTATTCTGAGGACATATATGGAGATTCAATCTGAAACATTTGATGCTGTGCCTTTCCTCAATCAACCACAAAGGGGGCTTCATTACACTGACACCTTTCTCCCACTGGACCGGCAATCAATAGATGGCTGATTCGGCTGAATTAATATGATTGCTCGGGGTGCATTGTCCTGATTCAACAGTGACAAATGATAAATTAAAGTCCTATTGTACAACAGTAATTAAGATAGTGTCTCAATAGGATAAAGAAAACGCAGAGCTTTTGAGCAAAGTTAAACCTTTTAAAACCTTTGTTTTTATGCACCACTGAGGCATCTTGGCAAAAACTGTGCAATTAATTTCAGAAGCTCAAACAAAGACTTAAATGTTGATACATGTCTACATTAACTGCCATTGATGAGTTTTTACAGCTTTCCCTGTTAAGGTAGGGGGCGCCATTACGCATCTCCTGAACAAGTAGCCTACAGTATCAGATCAAAACACGGGCAAATAAGAAGCAGAAACAAGTGATCTCGTATGTAAGCAGATGCATATGTAAAATAACGCGATCATCAACATCATACAGCATATAAATCAAAACTGTTGGATGAAATGTCGCCCCAGGATGAGCTATAGGACTGTGCAAGCATTAGTGGTGTTGATGGACTCGATCTACTCCATCTATGTTTTGATCATCGTTCTAAATCTGATCCAGATGTAGTCTGACAAAAAAAGACTATTCTCAGCTTTTTGCTCAAAATGTTGCTTTTTTTTATACACACATTCAAGTGTTGATAATAGAATGCATGAAGCTAGAATAAAACTTTTTTTTTTAAAGCAGAGGGTCTGTTCCTTCTGTTGATATATTGCATGTTCAGATATTCATACAACAAAATATTCTGGGGGCCATGACATTTTTGTGAAAATGAAAGAAAAAAAAAACGCTGGCGGTGGCTGGCAACTTTTTTTAATAAAAAATGTAATAAAAAAATTTAACAGGAACACAAACAAAAACTAAATCAAGTTTAAACATTCTTAACAGAAACGCTTATTTGAAATTAGCATTAACCGGCTAATAACCTTATTTTATTGTTCTGTTTAAGACTTTAATTTGTCAGTCAACCAATCATGAATTCAAATAGTACGGCCTATGCAAATGTGACGTTGACAATGTGAGTGAAGTGAGGTCAAAAAACACTTCTTTTTCTCATAATATACATTGCACATCACCACAATGTTCAATGATTCTCAAACAACTCGAAGGATGAATCAGTCTCTCTAAATCCCTCCTTTCCGCGAGCCTACTCTGCTCTGATTGGTCAGATGGCCCAGTCTGTTGTGATTGCTCTTCCGTGTACAGCGCGTGTTTCTGAAGCTAAATGCCCATTTCTGCCAGAACTTCAGCTCTGGAGGCTTCCTAAAGCTCAGCGATGGTACACACTGTAAAGACAGTAATGATGACGTTGATTTTACCATATCAATCCGAGCGCGAGTCCGATGATGAAACATTGGAAGAACTAGTTATTCAACCTGAACCTCCATCGCAAGGACAACATGAGCAGGACGTTTCTCAGTGATACGCTACTCATTTTGTCATTTTCCTTACAATCAGCATTAACAAGTGTATGTCCATCAACAAACCCATGTGTATTTTTCTAATTTATTGCAGTGAACGTGCGGGAACCGTATCAATAACAGCGCATACGTTAGCACAGCACTAACGTGAATGACTGATGTAACATTAAAGTTTGTAAAACAAATCTTGCTCCATCCTTTATCTTTGCTCAAAGTAGTAAGAACGACAGACAATCTGCATTAATACACACAGTTTTAGGTAATAGTGGCCCACAGCTGCATAGCAAAAGTGTTTCAGTAAGACTGACAGTAAAAACTTAAACAATATAAAACACAAAACTACATATTTTAAAAACCCGGTAGAAAATATATACATCAATAATTATTCATACTTACAGGTTGTGATTCTGAGGAGCAAGCTGGTCCAAATAAACTGGGCATTGAACCATCTTTCACAAGCAAGTTTTGCGAATCCCATATTGAACTCCGAGATTTGAGAAGCAGTTGTCAGTAAAATTACATGTTTAAAGGCGGGACAAGTTGTTCAATAATTGAAAAACCATAATAGGGGCACTTTAAAAACTGACAAAAAAGACATAAGGCCATATTAGAGGTATACTGCCCTAATGAAAACCAAATTTTGAGCCAAAATTAATTCATGTGCATTCATACTCTCGTTTTCTTCATAGTAGAATGGCAGTGACCCACAAAGGAAATATACTATACATAAACCAGAAATTGTAACACATGAACAGGCCAAAAATTCCTGTGTGCATGCAATAGTTTTTCCTAAGCACACAAAAGTCTGTTTATTTATTTTTTATTTTTTGCAAAGGTCCCTTTAGGGGCTTCATACATGAGAAACTTAAACTAAGCAAAAACGAGAAATGTTGCCTTGGCAAATAACTGAAGTAAAGCACTACAGCACTACAATTATTAACTGGAAATAAATCAACTAAAACTGAGGTAAAAAATAAATTAAACCTAAATAGTAATATTTAAATAAAATGACAAAAGCACCTTACAAAATTACTAAAATTAAAAATATAATAATAATAATTTTATAAAAAATATAATCAATTCAAAATATTAATAAAATAAAAATTCCAATATATATTAAATATTTTTTATATTATAAAAAAAAAAATACAATCTATAATATTATATAAATAATACTAAAATAACACTGCTAGCAACACCAAACATAATTGCAAAAATAATTCTGCAATTAGTCAGCCCTCAAACTCACACCATTGGATGAGCCACAGTTGCTGTCAGGAAACCTAAACAAACAAAGCAATGAGCTGAAAGCACTACAGAGCCACAGTGTTGACATTTATCAGGAGGGGGTTAACGTACAAATGGCTCACTTGTAGTTGTCTGTGTATATTAAACTGGGATATTTCGACTTTACCACCAAAAAAACAAAACAAAAAGCCAAGTATCACCTTTAACGATGCAAATCAATGCCGCTCATTCTACAGCAATGATCCCAATACACCACAAGCGGATGTTAGCATGACTGTGCAGACAGATGTTGCTGTCCCAGAACCTCGTTTTGCTCGAGGTGATGAGATCAACCACTGCGAGTATCCAGCGTCCTGACATTCTTAAGTATTTAGCAGCTCAATTGAATAGCACCTCCCCTCTGAGCCACCATCTGTACGTTCTATTGATTGGTCACTCTCTCTTACTCAGACAGCTGGAGTCCCACTCTACGTCTCACCTGATCGATGGTGATGCGATCAGCAGTTGAGACTGCATTGGCCATGTCACTGTGGTTTCTAACTAGCTCGCATCTCGCAGGTTTAAATATTAAAAACACTGGGACTGCGATCAATTTTTGGAGGAAGAGTATTCTCTAGCGTTCATGAGACCAACACAAAAACAGGGAGTGAGTAAACGCAGGGGTCTCTGGAGATGATGCTGAGACCTTATAGGTTCCATCAGCAGCTCCGGTTGTAAGTGGGTCACATCTCGTTGAGCTTTGGGGGCATGTCACCATTCATACGTTTCTGAACATTTTTCATGACAACTCTCTATGCATGGTGAGATGAAGTAGGTCATCATAACACGTATAAAAATATGTTTCACAAGTCTAATGCAAGCACACAAGCTGTAAACAGATCCTAAACACCCATCGGCGCATTATAGGAAGAAACTGTATTCTGTTTTTATGGGTTGTTGGGAACAAGGAGTGCCAGGATGGAGAGCAAATGATTTGTACTTAGTTATTATTTGAGGAGAACATGAATTGCAACCTATTTTGCTTTGATTTACAAAGTGAAACAAGATATTCAGTGAGAAAAAGAAAAGTGTGAATTGGCATGATTTTATCCATCATGGATTGTTGGAATAACAAAAAGTGATCTTTACATGACAGGTGGTTGAAAAATGACTATGTTATGTTATTTGTAAAAAAAAGTCAAAACAGTCAAAAACTGACCAAGAACAGAGTTTGTATTTAATTTAATTTATTATTAATTATATTTTAAGCATATTACACAATAGGGATGAAGCAATGCATACAATACTATATAAAGAATAAAAAATTACTTTCATAATACAATTTTTTTTATTTATTATCAATTTAAAGTATAATATAATTATAATAAAATATACAAATATTATATTTATATTATATTATATACAACAGTTCTTTCTGGTTTTCGAATCTGATTGCTGATTCAGCGTTCATGTACCCGCCGAGAACAGCTTCATCTCGGCCAGTCTTTCGGGAATTTGCCGCTGGCTCTTACAGTCTGTAGATAGTGGTTAAACATGAGATATAATTCATTTGGGGTATATCAAACGGGCAATCTTTGGTCTTATTAATCTATTACTTGTTACAGAGAAAAAAACGATTTGGGTTAAGGGGAAAATTAAGTTTCATAACTTTATATTTAGGCCATATTTTACTTAAAGTCTGTTCTAGAGCGCTGCTTTGACTGAATTGTCTGCTTGTGTTTATTTCCTATTATCTTTTATAACGGCTATTGTTGTTAATTTAAATATTATTGTTCAATAAATATTATTTTATATAAATAATATGGTATTGAGAAGGGTCCGTTAGTGATTGTGATTTTGACTTCAGTGACAGTTACATTATTAGACCATTAGATGGCAGCAAAGACTTAATGAGTGACTGGTTGTAAACAAGGAATTTGTTTTAGGCTGTCTTGGGAAATCTTTTAAAAGGACAAAGATATCGCTTTCCTCAGCGGACATTCAAACTGATTTTTTATAATGGATATAATATTATGGACATCGACCTGAAGAATTAAAACTATATCAGATGCAGGTAATACACTCGTTTAGTCGATCTCTCTCTCATAATACTCCACTCTACTGTACATAATACAAAAAACTCAATGTTCCTTCGTTACTAGTAAAGTGACGTTTTAGAATTAGTAACGGAGGCTTGGGCTCAACCGCTAAACTGTCAATTTGAGGTTTAAATCAGTGGTGGAAGGAAGTAGTTTTGCACAAAAGAGGGTTTTTTTAAAGATACTCCATTGTTGTTTCTTATTTATTTACTCACTTGTGCCATCAAACTGTTGTATAAACGCAGTATCACACTCGTAGCCATGCAATATATCTGTATATCAGCAGATTCAGATTCTAGTCAGAATATGAGTCTGATACTGCTCCATTGGGCTACGATTATGGGGTGTTTTTCAACCGAACCAGGAAAGAAAATGCCTGTGCACTCAATTGGATAGACCTACAACCAATCCGAGCAATGGAGTAAGTGGCGTATGTTGAGCGACGCATAGTTGTCAACAGAACTCAACTGCACGCACGCTGGAAGAAGTAGATGAAGATGAGTATAAACGATCTTTGCCGGTGCTGTAAAAAGAATTTAAGGATACACAGAGTACTTACGACCACGATCATCATTTTTGAGAGAAATAGTAAAGGTGAATGCATATACGAATAAGTTCTCCATATAAGATTAGAACGAGCGCTCTTTGGTGACGTGGATGATTACTGTTGATCATCTATCCATCATCGTATAAAGTCCGCCCTGACAATTTGATTTGTCCAAACAGCTCTATTTCGAGCATAGTAGCTCCACAACGGATCAAGTCCAGACTGAATTTCCTGACCTCAAATGTTGTGGGCGGGGCTAAGTTCAGCTGGCATCCAGGCTAACCTACAGCCAAATCACAGCTGTGCTGATATACAGCCATATCGCACTGCTACTCGTGTGATATTGCTCATATTAAAAGAAAGATATTGGAAACAAAACACTGACACATTTGAAGGGTGGCATCATTCAAAATCTCTCCCAATATGACAAGCACAGTTTAAAACCGGTCAATTGTGTCAGCAGCGTTGCAATGCTACAAAGCTTTCTGCAGCTCTTCAGCGGCTGGTAAACCAAGCAAGCGGTGCACTTTGTGCCCTGAAAAACAACATAATTTGATTTTTTTCATGGTCTGTGCCAAAACAATTCTGCCAACTAGGGCAGACAATGAGCTCAGTCCATGAAAGACAGGGCAGAATGAGAACAATGACAATATTTATCACAGAAGACAGGAACCCCCTCCCCTCATCATATTCCACTCTCATTACTCCAGCAGTGTCATGAATGAAGCATTCTCTCTCCACTGGGGCTTCCTTCAATCTGTTACCACTAATTGACTGTGTGCTGCTGCATAGCGCTCAACTGGTATCTGTCCTACAGAAACGATAGTCTATCGGCTTCAAGCATCATTTTGCTCACAGTCTAGTACCGACAAGAGGATACTTCAGCTCTGATGTTTAGTAATACGGAGGTATAAACAGAAAACTAAGACAGGAAAGGTCTTCGTAGTGCTTCACATCATCCCCTGTACTTGTGTGTTGACTCACTAGAGAGGCTTCTGTTGTGAAGTTACATAAGTGGATGAGCAATACGCAATAACCCCAATGGAGTCAACAGATTGCGGATTCATATTTAAATATGGTCCGTATATTTGCTGAAATACACAAACACAAAATGAAGCAGAATTGTTGAGCTTTCAAAATTACATAATTTTAAAGCCTGCTTTGAACTTCATCTTAAAAAGACTCCTTTGATGCAAGATGCCGTTATTCTGATTCAAGTTCCTTAATGACATTGCAAAAAAAAAAAAAATCTCACACGGCACATCATCATCTTCGCTTCTATGGAAAGTTCTCTCACATTTCCATCTCGGCAACTTCAGCATCTGGTTGGAGCATAATGTAGTGCTGTGCATTATTTAGCAATCAGCACAAGGCTTATTAAGCAGGGATAATGTAAATCTAATGAGCTATAAATTCTTCGCTTTAAATAGAAAAGAAAATTATTCCAAACAAACCATCTTAGAAAGTTAATGCACCAAGGGAAAGCATTTTAATTTACTGGCAATCAACAGTTTGTTGGGATTCAGGGCATTTTGAGGAAACAAATAAGCAACAACGTGACAATCTCAGCAGAAGAGTGTTACCCATAAATGCTTTTAAATGCAGTTTCTATGAGCAAGTGTCATATATGAGCTTTTTTTTCTCTAGTCTTTTCTCTGCGGGTATGTTTTACAAGGTTTCTCGTTTGATTTTTAGAGGGTTTTAAATTAGTGCTGATTGTTGTGGGGAGTGTCAGGACATTCATCTTCCATAACATTCATCACAGGGCATCGTGAATTATGCAAAAGCTGCAGTGTGTTTCTAATATTTACAACTCGAGCCCCTCGCACTGATGGAAACTCTACCTGTGAGTCACGCAGACTGAAAATTACCCTTGACATGAGGCAATTTACATGAATATCCCATCTCATTACGAAAGTATTGTTTGCCAGTGAGAATTGTCCCATATCAGAATTATTATTATCTCTATTATTTCTTCTAAGAGAATATATATTCCCTTTCAAGCCAATGCAGTTCTCCTGTCAGCTCACGCTGTTACTGCAGTCTGCCTGTTGAACGAAGATGACTAGCTTCTTTCTAGCATTTACTGCATGTATGGGTAACTGAAGCAGAACACAACCAAGAAGATTATTTTTTCTTTTTTTAAATCAGGATTAAAAATATATGAATGCAAAAGAGAAACTTTATTTTTTAGGTTTAAAAGTAAAAATGTATATATAAATATGAGGTCATAAGAAGCAGGTTTATCATGTTATATGGCATGACATATCTTCCACAAAGTATTTTATCTGAACTACCTGCAAGTATCTATTGGTTGGTGGAATGGATGGGCAAAATCCATCCCCAACAAATAGCATGTCCTTGCATTACACAATATGCCAGGTGGTTATATGAGGATTCAAGAGAAAACAAGTGGCTTTCAAGTCTCCTACAGGAAAATCTATATGTACCTCTCACCTCAGACAGAAGCATCATTCACACATCGAAACACCTCTGTTACAGGAATCATCATCCACAAACTAACATCTATTACTGGGCAACACACAAAATAATCACTCTAAAATATCAGGAATATAAATCAACTTTTTTTTAACAAAATACTTCAATCTCATTCACAGAACACAGAATAAAAAGCCAGTATCTTGCGGAAAACCTGTTGATTGATGAGAGGCTGAAAGAGCTATTGCGGCAAGCCATTTGAACATTTATTCCTTAAAACTTTCTTGTGTATATTTTTATTACAAGTATACTAGTGTAGAATAGTATACTCTATTACTACTAGCAAGCAATCCAATATCTTTTTTTAGGCAGTATCTTTTTCAATTTCACTTCCATTGCCACAAATCACTTTCCCAATAGTGATTAGAGATTCAGACATAAACTATTCACTTTCCACTAGTATTTACACTTTTGACCAGTTTAACAACTAAATATTCATTAGGTACTTGTGCTTATTTATTAGTCAATTTAAGTATTCAAATAGCTACAATTTTCTATTCCAGTTTTCCTAGTCAAACAATGAATGGACACTACTGCCTTCTTATTAGACTAAAGCATGTTTCTCAGTGGTTAGTAACTAGTAACATTTTAATTGAACTGAATATTGTGACCAGTCATTACAATTGTGACCCTGGACCACAAAACCAGTCATAACGGGTATATTTGTGGCAATAGCCAACAATACACTGTATGGGTCAAAATTATCAATTTTTCTTTTATGCCAAAAATCATTAGGATATTAAGTAAAGATCATGGTCCATTAAGATATTTTGTAAATTTCCTACCGTAAATATATTAAAAAAAATGCATTATTAGTAGTATTATGCATTGCTAAGGACTTCAGTTGTACAACTTTAAAGGCGATTTTCTCAATATTTAGATTTTATTGCACCCTCAGATTCAAATAGTTGTATCTCGACCAAATAGTATCCTATCATAATAATTCAGCTTTCAGCTTTCAGATGATGTATAAATCTCAGTTTAAGAAATGTATCCTTATGACTGGTTTTGTGGTCCAGGGTCACAATTGACAAGTAAAAAGGCAGTAAGTAATAAATGTTAGTATAAATTGGGATGTAGTGTTTCCTAAATTGATACTAGTATCTAATAAATGCATACTAGTAAAACCAGAATATATGCCAGTATCTATTTGGATAGCTACAGTACCAGTAAGCATACTAAGAAATAAGTACTAGTACATAATGAATAGTTAATAGTAAAACTGGAACAAACACTAGTGCTAACAAAACCTAGTCAGAAGTGAAGAGTGGATATCTGAATGAATGAATGAGGCATAGCTACTGCACACCCAAAGCGCTTTACAATCATATCAGGAGGTCTCCCCTCAACCACCAGTGTGCAGCATCCATTTGGATGATGCAACGCCAGTGCGATCAACACACACCAGCTACAGGTGGAGAGGAGAGAGAGTGATAGAGCCAATTCAAAGTATGGGGATTATTAGGAGGCCATGATTGGTAAAGGACAATGGAAGGAATTTGGCCAGGACACCGGGGTTTCACCCCTACTCTCTACGAGAAGTGCCATGGGATTTTTAATGAGCACAGAGAGTCAGGACCTCGGTTTAACGTCTCAACCAAAGGACTATACTGTGCTTGTTACTATACTGGGGCATTAGAACCCACACAACCCACAGCGTGAGCACCCACTGCTGGCCTCACTAATACCTCTTCCAGCAGCAACCTGGTTTTACCAGGAGGTTTCCTATTCAGATACTAACCCTGCTCAACCCTGCTTAGCTTCAGTGGGAAACCAGTCTTGGGCTACAGGGTGATATGGCTGGTGCATGACACAACTGGGATGATTTACGCCCATGCCCTGAGTAGTATAAAATGAATATTTGTGCCATAGTAGTCACAATTGGATTAGTAGTAATTAAAATAAGTAGGCCTACTAGTAAAATAACTTGGAGCTAGCTAGTAGCTATAAGTGATAAATGTTAAAACAGCTTGCCATAAGCGAATCTCACAGCGTGCTCCATCTAACGGAGGAGCGTTTCCCATGCAAGGCTGGAAAACTACCTTAAGTCTTTTTAACAACACCAACACAACATTAGCCGACGTTGGTAGAGATCACACAAATAACTGAAGATGAGCGGTATGTTTAGAGAAACATTAGCAAGTGCGTGCAATGCCGCTGTCACTCTATAAAGTCGATGCAAGTGTGTGTTACTCTGCAATGCGCGCGTTACTCGTTTAAAAATCTATATTAAACATGTGCATTAAATACATAAGAACACTCGTATAGTCGTTTCCAGATCACCAGCATGTCATATTGACTTCTGGGCTGTGTGATACGGAGTTGCGTCCCTCTCATCAGCAGCACTAGGTTACTCTACAGCATCTGGACAGTACTTTTCTCCAGCTAAACAAACAAAAACACCATTCAGAACAGTCAAACGTAGCCTACTAAAGAACTCTTCATATGAAAGCTTCACCCATGCAGACTGTTGCAGGTAAACTATGCGCGCTTTGCACAGCATCGGGGACGTGCGCAAGTGTTACATATGTTGTTTACACACTGCTCTCGCTTCGATACTAAACACAAGCTTTCATACATGCTCCGCTTGTCTTACCTTTACGCAGAAGCGTTGCTAAAATCACGCAGAAAAAGAGTGAAATAGAGTGAGATCCGAGTCCCGAGATCGCCATGTTGAACACCTGCTCCGGACTGGCGGCGCTAAATCACCTAGAGACGCTCACAGGATCATGAGATGCGGAGAATAGGGAGGGAGTAAACACGCGCGCGTGCGCGCACGCACACACACACACACACACACACACACACAGCGCGAGCAGACAATTAAAGTATCCGATTCTTTTGCTAACATGTCATCTGTCAGTTGGTCTACAGAAAGTGTGGTTTTATTCTAATTTCGGGAAATATTACTTTTGTTAAATTATCCCATTATACTTTTATATAATTATACATTATACAGTCAGACGGTAATTAGGCAATAACAAAACAAACCCTGACAAGATGATCAGAACCCTTCTATCTATCTATCTATCCCATAATAATCTCCAAGGTGAACACATTTTCTTAGAAAGGATTTACACATTTTAATTTTTGTGATTTTTTTTCTTAACAAAATGAATAAATTGGTCAAATGTTTTTTGTAAATCAAGCCTGTCTCTAGCGCAAGCTGAATTTGACAATGTTTCACACACAAACAGCGCCCCCTGTGTTCATAATCAAGGGAGAGCAGCCTCAACGCAACCTAATATCAGAGATTTAAGGAGTAGGCTTTTCATTAGCTCCTCACCAATATGTCTTACATATGGCATGTTCAGACAAAAACCTATTTGACATATAGATCCAGACATAATAAATACAGAAACCTTTTTATCTATCTAGAATAAAAACAAACATATAGGCCTATAGCAAAAATATAGCGATGTCATTGCAGTTGTCCAGCTGCCCACCCATAAATCACACTGAATACTCATCCATCTGTGCATGAGTATTTGTAGTGATTTATGAGTGCAATCATTTTGTTGCATTCTACTGCATTAACCCGTCAGTCATCTTAAGTTAGCAAAATGCAAATGAACTTCTGAGCATCCTGCTTTTCACATCCTTGGAGCTGACCATTCGTCTAACTGAATGTCTTTTTTGTACAATTTTGTAACAGTCTACAATTTCAATACTATATGCATGATGTGCAGATGATTCCACAAAGTAATTACATATTAAGCACATTAAAATTATTTAATTAAAACATTGTTCTAAAAAAACAACAACTACTGAACCACAGGCTTTCAGTGTTTATAATTAAGCAAACTTTAAAGTGCCCCTATTATGGTTATTCTATTATTCCCTTTCATGAAGTGTGTAATATCGCTGTTTGTGAATGTAAACGTTCTGCAAAGTTGTAAAGTCAAAAGTGCATGATAAATAAAGTTATTGTCTTCCAAAAGAAAGAATCGACTCTGAACCGCCTAAATGAGTATTTTTTATTTTGAATCCCACAGAGTTGCGTTTCTACGTCACTAGAGAAGACATTTGTATAATTCCCGCCTATGTTGTACGTTGTACGCCCGCGAACAACTTGACCCGCCCTTTAACGCGGGATTTTACTGACGACTGCTTCTCGGAGTTCAATGCGGGATTCACAAAACGCTTGCTCTTGAAAGATGGGTAAGTGCCCAGTTTATTTGGACCAGCTTGCTCCTCAGAATCACAACCTGTAAGTATGAATAATTATTGATGTATATATTTTCTACTAGGTACTAAAAATACGTAGTTTTGTGTTTTATTTGTGTATGTTAATGGTTAACGTTATTACTGTCTTATTGAAACACTTCTGCTATGCAGCTGTGGGCCACTATTACCTAAAACTGTGTCTATTAATGCAGATTGTCTGTCGTTCTTACTACTCTGAGTAAAGATAAAGGATGGAGCAAGATTTGCTATACAAACATTACATCAGTCGTTCACGTTAGTGCTCGGCTAACGTATGCGCTGTTATTGATACGGTTCCCGCACATGCACCGCAATAAATTAGAAATATACACATGGGCTTGTTGTTGGACATACATTTGTTAATGCTGATGATGAGGAATTACAGTTGCAACATCTCATAATGTACCTCAAAATGAGTAGCGTATCACTGCGAAACGTGGAGGTTCGGGTTGAATATCTAGTATCTAGTTCTTCCAATGTTTCATCATCGGACTCGCGCTCGGATTGATATGGTAAAATCTACGTCATTGTTGCATTCTTTACTGTGTGTACAATCACTGAGCTTTAGAAAGCGGAGCTGAAGTTTATTGGGCGTTTTGTTTCCGGCATGTGCTATGCGGTAGACCAATCACAACAGACTGGGCCATCTGGCCAATCAGAGCAGAGTAGCTCGTGGAAAGGAGGGATTTAGAGAGACTGATTCATTTGAGAATCATTGACAAATATGGTGATGTGCAATGTATATTATGAGAAAATTACCTTTGATGCATGTAAACCTGTTGTAGGAGACAAACAAAAATATAACATATGTCCAAACAAAATTAGGAGCCTTTAAAACAGCATAATATATATATATATTTTGTAATATGGACATTGGATGGTAATACCATGGTATTCCTTGATATACTTTTGAGTACCATGTAAACAGCATACTGTATGTTTATGATAATCATTCAGAATCATTGTATGCCAACTAGAAGAAAAAAACAAGTACTATTTTGATCAGATACGGTCACTATAGCATGGTACAGTTTTGAAGAGGGTAGGAAAACTCTTTTGTTAAAAGACTCCAAAACTTTGCAAGTTGTTTCAGTGATCTATTCCAGTCAAAATGTTTTTGTTCCACATCCAGTTTTAAACACTAGCCCAATTGAATCAAGTATAGCTCAAGGTTGCAACAAAAACAATCTTTTTTTTAGGTTTCTTTTTTTTACCCAGCAGTCACTATCAAGAATTATGAACAGGCGGACTCATTAATTACATTGACAAAAACACATTTTTCTCTGGAACACCAAAGAGAGGCGAAGCTATCCATATCAATAGCTCTATTCATAGAGGACCTAAGAGACCAAAGTCTCTGTTTAAATGTTGAGTGTAATCGAATTCTTGACTAAAGAATAGCAGAATACAACTGTGTGCTAGTAGCGGTGTAAAAAAGGGAAACTAGGGAAAAATAAACAGAAAATTACAGCAGAGAAGTGCAGGGATTGGAACAGTGTAGTGCATTATCTGCCCTGTCTGTATTGCCATGGCAGTACCAGTAACCAAGCAGACAGAATGCCATCTAATTGCTTAATCTATTTGCATCTTTTTTCCGAGTGTTTCATGTCAATCCTCATTCTAAGACAGCCACAGATAGAAGTTAGAACCTAATTTTAATCTCCCAGTCCGTTTTCTTTGCAACGATTGAATTCCACGCATCAAATTCACTTTTGATCTCATTATCCATGGCAGGCTGCCAACTTTAACGTTCTTACAGGTAGCAAATTCTGCAGAGAGATATTGTATAACGGCATGATAACAAGCTTTGGGTAATACCTGTCCAAGCTGTTGTATGTGACACAGTGTTTTTGCATCCCCAGGCTTCATTTTTAATCAATACATTTTAGTTTCCAACACTGTAAAAGGCTTGCTGAGGATCTGACTGCCTAGTTTATGAAGCGGATAGTTCAGACTCTGAATTCTATGCGAGTTGCTATGTTGTTTGGCAACCGTAAACAGCACACAGTTATGCTAATGACCCATATAACTTCAGATTCATTGTTTTTTCAAATAATTATTAATAATACATTTAATGGTTTTAAACATTTAAATGTTGGGTGTCACATACAGTACTGAACCTTATATCAATATTAAAATTATGGTTGATAATTATTTTCATTTTATGACTGATAACCAACTTTATATACACCAATCAGGCATAACATTATGACCACTGACAGGTGAAGTGAATAACACTGATTATCTCTTCATCACGGCACCTGTTAGTGGGTGGGATATATTAGGCAGCAAGTGAACATTTTGTCCTCAAAGTTGTTAGATGCAGGAAAAATGGGCAAACGTAAGGATTTGAGCAAGTTTGACAAGGGCCAAATTGTGATGGCTAGACGACTGGGTCAGAGCATCTCCAAAACTGCAGCTCTTGTGGGGTGTTCCCGGTCTGCAGTGGTCAGTATCTATCAAAAGTGGTCCAAGGAAGGAACAGTGGTGAACCGGCAACAGGGTCAGGGACGGCCAAGGCTCATTGATGCACGTGGGGAGCGAAGGCTGACCCGTGTGGTCCGACCAAACAGACAAGCTACTGTAGCTCAAATTGCTCAAGAAGTTAATGCTGATAGAATTTCTGATAGAAAGATGTCAGTAGTGCATTGCAGTTTGTTCCGTATGGGGCTGCATAGCCGCTGACCAGTCAGGGTGCCCATGCCAACAGTGGGCACGTGAGCATCAGAACTGGACCACAGAGCAATGGAAGAAGGTGGCCTGGTCTGATGAATCATGTTTTCTTTTACATCACGTGGATGGCCGGGTGCGTGTGCGGTGCTTACCTGGGGAACACATGGCACCAGGATGCACTATGGGAAGATAGCAAGCCGGCAGTGTGATGTTTTGGGCAATGTTCTGCTGGGAAACCTTGGGTCCTGCCATCCATGTGGATGTTACTTTAACATGTACCACCTACCTAAGCATTGCTGCAGACCATGTACACCCTTTCATGGAAACGGTATTCCCGGTGGCTGTGGCCTCTTTCAGCAGGTTAATGCGCCCTGCCACAAAGCAAAAATGGTTCAGGAATGGTTTGAGTACAACAACGAGTTTGAGATGTTGACTTGGCCTCCAAATTTCCCAGATCTCAGTCCAATCGAGCATCTGTGGGACGTGCTGAACAAACAAGTCCGATCCATGGAGGCCCCACCTCGCAATTTACAGGACTTAAAGGACCAATTATTAATATACTCCACCGTTGTGTGTAAATAAATAAAAAATAAAAATAATTTTAGGCTAATTTTAAAGTGAATTTAGGCATCACAACATTATAATGTACAGTATGAAGATTTATATTTTGAGATTACATTTTTAAAGATAAATGTGAGATTAATGTGAGCATTAGATGATGGCAAAGGTGCGTTGTATAAAAATGTTTGATTGTTACAAAAATAAAACTGTAAAAATGGTACAGTAGCCTGTTAACTGTTGGTTAACTGTTACCTAACCATAAATGGTGAAAAATTGTAAATGGTTGAACAGTGCATTATATGTAATATTACTGCAAAATACTATGAAAGTTATGGTTTTTGCAAGTATAAAATATGAATTATCATATTATCTACAGTGTAAAACCATAAAAAGACAATCCCAGAAGTCTCTGTGCATATTTAACAGTTTTATTTCTTCTAAATTTTGTTATCAGTAATGTACATTACAGGTTGTTTTGTGTTACATTTAATGTTAGTTTTCATTGCATTATTTCAGTTGCGTGTGTTATTCTGCTGATGTTTTGTCTTTGTGTGTATGACCCTAGCACTGTCTATCAGTGTTGGGGAGTAATGCTGCCTTCAAGTGCTATCGGGATTATCGTAAATACAAGTTTCCTAGGTATAAATTGCACATGAACGCCCTCCCATTTCAAAATTTGAATGCAATGAGCTCGTAATCACGACTTCAGAAATGGGAATTATCACATTTCTGATAGCACGTGAAGGCAACATAACTGCTTATTGCTTATGAAAATGTTAATGATTACAAAGGGGGTTATATCTGAATATTTTCTGTAAAAAGCTAGGATATGTTGGCTAATATTAATCTGTTGCTTTGCCTGTTTTTGAAGTGCATGATGCCTCCTGTCATTTAAAGGCTGTTTAGATGCTATTCTGATGCTTTTGATTGGCTCTCTTGTTTGAATTTGCAGCGTCTGCCAGTTACATCAATCCACATTGCTGCTGAAAGCTTTAGCCTACAACCAGTCTGAGAGTTGCCACCATGGTGAGTGATAAAAATGTGTTCCTGTGCTGGAAATGTAAAAATCATTTCATCCAGAAATCAGAAAAGGGCGCAAATATAACAGTTCAGTGCAAAATATGTTTGCCAACTATTACAATTCTATCGACATCAAAGGTTTCAATGTCAAACCGGAGGATTCATCTGGTATGTAACAGCCTACAGTTAACTGTAAGCAGGCATTAAATAAAGTATAGGAAAGGCATTGCCTCCCGCCTGCCACACTATGCTAATAATGTGTATTAAAGACGTATTTGTATTGCTTGGTGCATGTCCAGTAGTTTATTTATGTTAATCTCCATTCATAACAAATTAGCTAGTCTGCTAACATTTATATAGCTAACATTTTTCCTCCTTGAATAAGGTTGGTAACCATGTCAGATCTAATATTAGGCTACAGTTATTTTAGCATTGTAGCATAATAATTAAACACAGAATAGGACATGCTTATTCGATAACTGTTTTATTTTTAATTTGGGTTTATGTATATGCTTTATTTTCTAAGTTTAACTGTTTTTTTCCAAAATATCAATGTTTCCTGTCATAGATATGCAAAGATTTGATAAAAAAAACTGTATCATAGCTATTAGACTATTTCTTGTTATGATATTAAATCTGTATTTAACTGACCTCAGAACGATCTCAAAGTAAACAGAGTGCTATTGTCTGATTTTGTGGTGTCTGTACTTTAAAATTAAATTATTAGAATCTTAATTAAAGTGATGCAGGATTTTGAAAGTCTGACAGTAATCAGTGTTGAGCACTACTGTAAGGTTAACCCTGCCTGGTGTAAATGTTTGAGAATGATTAACAGTTGAAAACATTTGTTAGAAATTTAGAAAAGTAATCAAAAAGTAATCAAATGTAATCAGTTACATTACTTTAATAAAGTAATTTAAAGAGTTACACTACTTATTACATTTTAAATAGGGTAACTTGTAATCTGTAACCTATTCCCATTTCCAAAGTAACCTTCCCAACACTGCTGTCTAAATATGACAATTGGACAAGTTTTATGAACTTTTCATCACGTGGCTTTTTTACTGGATCACCTGTGTCATCAAGGTGGTTATCTGTACATTTTAAAGTAAAAAGCAGATTTCAGTAGTTAACATTACATTACTTAATTATAAGTTGTAAAATATACAGGAAGCAATATGCCATCCCATAATACCTGAAACATTTTCACAATATTTCTTATGGTGAATTTCAACCACTGCTGCCAGTATTTTTTTCTTTTCTTTTTTACAATTAATATCTATGCAGCCTTTAAAGGGATCTTTACCAAATTAATAAATACATATATTGTTCAGATTGGCCAAGTTCAAGGGTCCATAAAAAAGACAGTAAAAAGTTCTCAAAATTTGGCTTTCGTTAGGGCAGTATGGTAAATTTCATGCTGATAAATTTCTAATATTGCTTAATAATCAATATGGTACCACTATATTGTGCATCCCTTACTCTTCAGGCACTCTTGACATGTTCTGATATTTCTTAAAGAAAAGAGTCCATTCAGACAGTTGGTTTTCTAAGGATTTTTCCATCTTTCTAGGTCCAACATAAATCATACAAAACAAGGAAATGTGAGAGATGGTATATTGGATGATTGAAGCTTCCCTGTAGTGCAGGCTGGTCACAGCTCAGCCTGATCCCTGTAGCACATAAGAGCACTGAACTGCAAATCCTATCCACTGGTGAGATTGTGTATGTGTGTGTGTTTGTGTGCGCAGGTTGACCGCTGTGTGCCATTGAACTCTCCGGGGAACCACAGGAGGAACAGAGAGCCAAGACAGTTGAATTCCCTTTGTTTTGCCTTGAGGCTACCGCCGTAATGAATGCTGACAAAACTCATAAATTCCTCATACTGGGGTGCCACACATTTCCTCTAGCCCAATGGTATCAGTGCAATGGCAGTGGCAGATTTAAAAGGCATTAAGCAATTTATCAGGCCTCCACGATAGATGTGGAGGCATGCATCAAAAAGCACAAAGCATTCTGGACCGTTTCAAATCACCGCTTCAGATCATCCTTGCTTACAGAGTTCTCTATCAAAAATATCGCTATGCAGAAAGAACAGTTCACTCCGTCTGGGGACCTCTCTGTTCAGAAACTCGGAAAGCCTGATTAAATGTGATTCTGCGGTGCATATAAACAGGTTTTTCAGAAAAAAATAGGAGTTGCATCACCAAGGTCATGGGTTCGAATCCCAAAGAATATGAAAATATTTACATGTAAGATCACTTATTCATTCAGGTACATTCCCGACATGAGAGGTTTTTCCAAATCATTTGGTATAACTCCAATCAAATACCTTGTGTGGAAAACTACTGCAATTGAGTAATTTGAACTTCAAGTGGAGACAGAAATATTTTTATTAAGAGTTATGAACACATGAATCACCAAGCAAAGTTGTATTTACAAGTAGGAAACTCATAATTCTAGAGTTGTGACGCTGAAAGAAAGCATGTTGATTTTAAACAATGCTAAATCACTAATCTATATACAGTAGATAATATCATATATCTATTTATACCATAGAGATCGCACTGCATGCACACAGAAACATTCAGAAGCACAGAAACATAATTAATATCACAGCTTTATTGTTAAAAGACAGAGACGGTGCACAGACGCAGGTAATTCACACACATCTCTCGCTCTCTCGATCAGTAATTGATACTGATTGGTCAAACACACCATACAGAGGTACAGTTGCAAGGAAAAGTATGTGAACCGCTTGCAGAATCTGTGAAAATGTGAATAATTTTAACAAAATAAAAGAAATCATACAAAATGCGTTATTTTTTATTTAGTGCTGTCCTGAATAAGATATTTTACATAAATTTTTTTTTACATATAGTCCACAAGACAGAAAAAATGCTGAATTTATTAAAATTACCCGTTTAAAAATGTATGAACCATTGATTATTAATACTGTGTGTTGTTACCTGGATGATCCACGGCTGTTTTTTTGTTTCGTGATGGTTGTTCTTGAGTCAAGAACAACGTTCTTCAGAAAAATCCTCCAGGTCCTACAAACTCTTCAGTTTTCCAGCATCTTTTGCATATTTGAACCCTCTCCAGCAGTGACTGTACAATTTTGAGATCCATCTTTTCACACTGAGGACAATTGAGGGACTCAAACACAACTATTAAAAAAAGGTTCAAACATTCACTGAAGCTCCAGAAGAAAACAATGCATTAAGAGCCGGGGGTGAAAACTTTTGAACAGGATGAAGATGTCCACATTTTTCTTATTTTGTTTAAATATCTTTTTTTTTTTTCTTCTTTTATTTAGTACTGCCCTTCAGAAGCAACAGAAGATACTTACATGTTTCCCAGAAGACAAATTAAGTACAATTTACTTTAATTTTCAAATCCAATAAGTTTTCACCCCCTGACTCTTAATGCATCGTGTTTCCTTCTGGAGCATCAGTGAATGTTTGAACCTTTTTTAATAGTTGTGTTTGAGTCCCTCAGTTGTCCTCAGTGTGAAAAGATGGATCTCATAATCATACAGTCACTGCTGGAGAGGGTTCAAATATGCAAAAGATGCTGGAAAACTGAAGAGTTTGCAGGACCTGGAGGGTTTATCTGAAGAACATTTAACTGCTCAGGACAAACAAGAGACTCATGAACAACCATCACAAAACAAAAAAACAGCCGTGGATCATCCAGTTAACAACACACAGTTAGGACTGCAACAACTAATCGATCATGAAAATCATCGATAACGATTCTCATTATCGATTAGTCGGATCTGCTCTCTGTACGCAAAGCTTCCACCAGTCGCGCCAAATTATAGCACTGAATAACGCATTTTATGGACAAAATGTGCATCTAGAAATAGTGGAGTGGAAACAGAGTGAGCTGATGCAGGAAAGGTACATGATCCAAGTGCCCAAAACATGAGAACTGTTTATTTTTAGCCTAAAGCGAATGCATTAGCGTTTAACACACCCTGCCATGCACTTGACGTGTGTGTGTACGTCCTCAGCGCAAAACGTTCATTTTACAGGTTATATCCACTGATCTATATAGAGAACAGTTGTATTCTCCTCATCTGTAAATGCTACTAATTCATGCGAGTATTTCCATTTTGCATGAAAGCGCGTCCTGACAGTCTGTGTTAAACTTCACTGAACGAGCGGGCGCGCGCATGTCGAGACTGAGAGAGACCATCAGTGCAAAAACTTTCATTTAGCTGAAATATCTGCTGTTGGACGCTAAATTTAGTTTTAAAAGTCAACATGTAATTCAAGTATTTTATGAGAGTAGTAACTGTAAAGGGACAACAGCGTGTAATTTGAATATAAATGTAAGACGTTTCTACAGGATAAAGAAATAGAGAGTCCATAGAGAGAGTGAGTGGGTGTGTGTGTTCCTGCAGAACATTCCTCCTATCTGGTAACAGATCTGGAGTTTGTGTTTTTCTTTAATATCATTTTAATGTAGGGCTTTAAACTCATTTTGCTTAGTAACTTTTTTTTTGCATATAATGTATAGCACAAACATACCCTTACGAAAATGAACCATGGTTCTATTAGATAATAAAAGCATGTTTTTGCCGTATTGATTACCATTTGTATAACCACACAAATACCATATAGTTAAACTATGGATTTGAAGCAAAACTATGGTTAATTTGTGGTTCACATTGAATAACTACAATAACCCTGTTATTTATTAATTAATATTATTTTTGTTTGTTTTATTCAATGTAAAACCATGGTTAATTTTTGTAAGGGTAGATGTTTTCTATGTTTTCATAGCACTCAGCTGACACATTTGTTTGAAGGACAGCATTGGGCAGGATGTGGAATAGTGTGTTTTGTCAATAAAATAAAATAAAATAAATGGGCCTTTTATTTTTTCGATTAATCTGATAATCGGCCAACTAATCGATTATCAAAATAATCGTTAGTTGCAGCCCTACACAATGGTTCATAAACTTTTGAACGGGTCATTTTAATAAATTCAGCTATTTTTTTTGTCTTGTGGACTATATGTAAGCATTTTTATGTAAAATATCTTATTCTCTTTTATTTAGTTAAAATTATTCACATTTTCACAGATTCTGCAAGCGGTTCACATACTTTTTCTTGCAACTGTATGTTATCCCCCGATAACAACCGGTAAAAACTGATAACAGATGCTCGATATGTCTAATTATTTACGTATGTGTAATAATAAGTGGAATTATGTACATCCAGCCGGTTGTTATCACAGAATAAACCCCTTCAGGGTGATGCAAGAGCCTGATCAACCTGTCAGGGTTTATTCTGCAATAACAACCAGCTGGATGTACAGTGCCCTCCACTAATCTTGGCACCCTTGGTAAATACGAGCAAAGGCGGCTGTGAAAATAAATCAGCATGTTTTATCCTTTTGATCTTTTAAAAAAATGCACAAAATTCTAACCTTTCATTGAAGTAAAACAATTGAAAGTGGGGGAAACTCGCACTATAAGATAGATGTTTTTCTCCAATGCATGTTGGCCACAATTATTGGCACCCCTAGAAATTCTTATGAGTAAAATATCTCTAAAGTATATTCCCATTCATATTTAAGTTTTTTTAGCACCCCAGGGTGTCCAGCCATGACTTCCTGTTTCACAGGAGTATAAATATGAGGAAACACAAAGGCCAAATTCCCTTAATCATTCATCACAATGAGTAAAACCAAAGAATATACTTCTGATGTGCAGCAAAAGATTGTTGAGCTTCACAAAATAGAAAGTGGCTGTAAGAAAACAGCTAAAGCATTGAAAATCCACCATCAGGGCAATAATTAAGAAGTTCCAATCAACTGAAGATGTTACGAATCTGCTTGGAAGAGGACGCATGTCTTTATCATCCTAATGCACAGTGAGGAGGAGAGTTTGAGTGGACAAAGACTTTCACAGATGGAGAATTGCAGAGATTAGATAAGTCTTGTGGTCAGAAAGCCTAAAAAAAAAAACACCACATGTTGTTTGGGAGGGTTTCAAGAAAAATCCTCCTCATTCGTCCAAAAACAAACTCCAGTATATTCAGTCGTCGGACACGACTGGGGCTTTAAAATGGACCTGGTTCCGTGGTCAGATGAAACTATAAAAAAAGCTTTTGGCAGGAAACACACCAGATGGGTTTGGTGCAAACAGGGTACCCCATGTCCACGGTTAAACAAAAGTTTACAAAAGTACCCCACGTCCACGGTTAAATATACCGCTGGATCTTTAATGTTATGGGCCTATTTTTTTGCAGGAGGTCCTGGACATCTTGTTCAGATACATGGTATTATGGATTCTAGCAAATACCAACAGGCAAAAAATCATAACCTGACGGCTTCTGCTGGAAATCTTATAATGGGCCGTGGTTGAATCTTCCATCAGGACAACGCTCCAAAACAAACATAAAAATCAACACACAAATGTGTCACTGAGCACAAAATGAAGCTTCTGCCATGACCATCCCAGTCCCCTGACCTGAACCCTATAGAAAATGAGTGGCTGAACTGAAGAGAAGAAGCACCAACATGGATCTGGGAATCTGAAGGATCTGGAGAGATTCTGTATGAAGGAATGTTCTCTGATCTCTTGTCAGGTGTTCTCTAAACTCATCAGGCATTATAGGAGAAGACTCAGAGCTGTTATCTTGGCAAAAAGAGGTTGCAATAATGGGGTGCCAATAATTGTGGCCAACGTGAACTAGAGAAAAACATATATTTCATAATGTGATTTTCCCTCCACTTTCAATTATTTTACTTCAATGAAAGGTTAGATTTTTGTGAATTTTATGAATGAAAGATCAAAAGGATAAACAATACAGATTTATTTTCACAGCCTTCTTTGCTCATATTTACCAAGGGTGCCAATATTAGTGGAGTGCACTGTACAATATCCCTTACTTAATGCACAGCTAACCGTGGATTATCCCTTCCATTACTATATAGATTAGTGAGAAAATCTAGTGGGAAAAGCAAGTCTGTAGTGGATTACAATCGTAATTTATTTAAATTTAATATGCTGTATTCCAATGATTTTAAAGGTGTGATGTACAGAGAAGCTGACAGACAGCAAGTGTTAATAACTCAACTTTCACGGTGTGCTTTATGTAGCACAAACGTAGTTTTGATACAAAGTATAAATAAGTGATAGAAATATATCATTTTCAACATTTTGAATTCAGATGCGGTTACTTGGGTTTACAGGTCACAATACAATTCTTTTACTTAGGCTATACTTCCATGTTATGTTTCCAGCTTAAATGTGTGATGATACAATAATGAACCCTGACTCACAGATACAGCCTTGCCATGAGCACTTGTAGGCAGCATAAATACCACTAAATTTCAGTAACTCAAACAAATCTCTTTTAGTACAACCTAGCACATTAGGTAATACGTTTACCCAATCCAGTCCCAAGCAAAGCATGCTGGGAAGAAATTCACTGCCCAGTGCAACAAAAGAGAGTCCCAACACAAACAGATTAATAAACTGCCATTTTACAAAATAAAGTGAACACAAATTAAATTCGAAAAGAAATTAAGTATTGTGTTGCATTAGCTCATTTTAATCAAGTAAATTGTACAAGCAGAAAGCAATTCATGTTTTTAGTGTAATTTATTTAAGCAGTGTCATAATACCTTGATTAAGTCAATTATACGAAGCAACACAACATACATCATTTAAAGAGAAGCCAATCACAGAATGCACTACAACAAGCTCTGAAATCCACCAAAAATGGCGGAATTTAAAATACAAGAATTTCACATTTAAATGCAAAATTTTTGTTGCTTATTGAAAGATTACGGTGCGTTCACGCCATGTCGTAATTATGAGATTATGACTTGTAAAAAGCGTTCACGTCCTCTTAGAACTTGTAATTACAACTTGTACCACCTGACCACTGCAGATTCAATTTGGCATTGATAGTGTTGCCATAGAAATGCATAATTCCGAGTCCGAGAACATCACATGTTTTCATCTCATAATTATGGTTATCAATGACATAGGCAGCTTCATTCTGTTAGCTTAGCAGCAAGCTAACATCATACTCTACTGAAATAAATTGTGGGTCCAGTCTGGAATACTATTTTCTGTTGTTGCCTATAGTGCATTCAAACTCAATAAGGTTCACTTATTAGGTCCCATGGTTCAAATATGTCTTAGAAGGAGGTAACTACATTTTTAAAGACAAACTCTTTTATGAGTAGGGGAGAGTGGGGTAAGATGAGCCAGTGGGTAAGCTGATTCACCCCCTTTATCTTGGCAACTGTACACTTTTATTGTCATTTGACCATATATTTTGCAACCACCCATCATTTCTGCCAGACCGTGAAAAAGAGAAGCACATTGGAAGGCACCCATTTACTTTAAAAACAGTTTTTGGCTTGTCAAAGTAAAATTTTAGCATAACAGATGTAATGGCTGTTGGATCAAAGCAAATTTGTCCAGGTCTAAAATATTTATGATCCATATTGGTGATTTAGCAATGTATAAAACCATGCAAATCATTTAGCTAAATATTAGCCTGAATTGGTAAGTTTTATCCAAAATGGCAGCTATGGAGCAAAGTGAGCCAAATGCTATGGGGTAAATTGAACCAGCTTTTTAATTTACCCCACCATAAGGCACTGTAGTTGAATTAAAAAAGTATAAACTGGTATAATTTCAATGTAATGCTACACAACTGGTTCAGTTTATCATTTTCTTTAAAAAAAAAAAATGTTTTAGTTTCAGTTTATTTAATAGGAACAATGTACAAGTACACCAAATCCTTCTCTGATAAGAACCTGAAGATGCTTAATAAGATGCTTAATCATATATGTATATATATCTTTCCACCTGTAGTCCTTAATGGCCTAACATGTTCGACATTGCAGAAAAACTACCATACCAGGAACCTTTTGACTAAAATGTTTAATAGTTTCAATGACATTTAATCATTCATTTTAATTCAGTTTTTATTTTATTTAATTTTTGTTTAATTTTACTCAACAAACTCTGTTTAGTCTGGGAAGGTTACAACTTTGGTGTTCAACATATAGTTTCTGAAATGCAAACAATTAAAGAAATGCTTTGTTTTTATGTTGTTTAAGTTAGCTTTAAGAAAATAAATATGACTATTTGTAAAAGGAAATTTGATTACTGAAGGTGTTTTTAAAAGAGGTAAATTATCTTTACAATTTCACATCGGTTTGATTCAGATTCAATTAAATGGTCCGTTTACACCCAGATAGTGCAACTTACCCACTGATTCGGATCAACTTACCCCTAACATGGGGTAAATTGAGCCACATGAACACTTTTTTTATAAGAAGCCATATTTTTAGAAACCTTTGTCATAGATGTATTCTGATCATTTATAATGATATAATTACTTTAGATACTTTCATTGTACTTTTAGCTTATTTTCTTTTATCTTGAGGACCACATAAGTAAAAACGGCTCATCTTACCCCACTCTACTGCGAATTCTGACATACTTCTTTTGTTACATACTGCTTTTCGCCTACTATATAGTAAGGAAGTATGTGATTTTGAATGATTTCATTAGGTGTGGCAGTGTGACAATTGTACTTGTCATTGCATGTCATTTCCTGTAAGTCACACTGGTGAAAAAGCTATTCTTTTTTGTACACCTACAACATACAGAACATATAAATGTGTGTGTTCTAAGAACGCGTTTGCTTCAGTCTCAATGATAGACTACACCACCTTTTCATTGCCTTGTGAAACGCAACCATTTTACCTTTTTTTTCCTTGCCAACTGCAGTGTTGTATTAAAGCGCAGCACTCTTGGCAGATACAGTGAGTCATTCTCTGATGGAATAAAATAAACCTCCGTGCCTGATCGTGATGATCCTTTATGATCCTGTCAGCTTCTCTTTCAAGATTGACTGAATGTAATATCTGTTATACATTTTAAGAAATCTGTCAACATCAAAGGCATCGTGGTATTTATTGCCTTTATTTGTGTTTCCTTGCTGTTCAACACTGTTATATTTTACAATAGCCCTGGCAGTTATACATGTGGAAATGGAAAGCAATTGTCTAACTAGTGTAGACATAAAACAGCACAGTTTTATAACAAAATACATAATGCATTTTATTTACTGCTTTGCTAATTAGCTTTTGTTTAATTTATATGATGCTCCTTAAACAGGTTTCGCCTGTAGGGGTATTTTTATGGATGTTCAAAGAATGATCTATTGAATGCTGGTGCTGCAGTCTTCTCTCTGCTGAAGAGGCAAGCACAAGAAATACGCAAATGTTCTTGCTGCGAGTATTGATTTAACGATGCTCAGTTAATATTAAAAAATTCTCACAAGTACACACTGAAGGATAACCCTGCCCTGTCAACTGACCAGCTTAAAAAACAAACAAAAAAAAAACAAGTTTTAACAACCACCTAGATCAGTGGTTCTTAACTGGGTTCCAATTTGTTAGCAGGAAGCAGGGACTAAAATATTTTAAATTCAAAGGGATGTCTCACCCAAAAACTGAAAACATACTTTAAGGGGGCATACTTTAAGTGTATAGAAATTAATAAGGCATCTTTGAGTAAACTTCGAGTATCATTTGAGTATCTCATTGCCGGGCTGAGTGTCCTAGTTTTCGGTAATCAAAATATGGTCACCCTAATTTAAATGTTTCAAACAGCCATTCGGTTTTCTGTATTCGCTACGGTGCTCATCACATCACCAAATACTTAATACTTAAAGACTTAAGGCTATTTATTTTCAAACTTAAACATTTTTATATTTTAATCTGGACAACTAGATATTGTTTGAATATGTTCTGATTCTTTATTGTTCAGTCACACACTTTACAATAAGGCTCCATTGTTTAACATTAGTTAATTCATTAACAATGACAATGAAAAATACTTCTAAAGCATATATTAATCTTAGTTAAATGTAAATTTCAACATTTAATAACATTATTAAAATCAAAAGTTGTATTACTGTATTATTTAATGGACCTGTGCTAACATTAACAGTTGTATTTTTAACTGACGTTATCAAAGAATAATAACTTTGTAACAAATGTAGCTATTTGCTCTTTGTTAATGTTAGGTAATGCATTAACTAACATTAACTACTAGTGAGACCTTATTGTTATTTATAATTCTTTTGCACTTTAATCTGTTTGAAACATTTGTTTACTTTATACATTTTTGTGTATTGCTTTATTTTATTTAAATGTTGTTCTTTTTGTCATAAGAAAATTAAACCTGTTATAGTATGACAACACTTTTTTGCAACTTATTTCAATATCGTGATAATACCGTATACCGTGATAAGAGCTTCAGCAATTAATCGCAACATAAAAATTTGATACCGTCACATGCCTATGGAAGTCAATCAACTGTTTGATTCCAGACATTCTTCAAATATCTTATTTTGTGTTCAGCAGGAAAAAGAAATACATACAGGTTTGGGTGAACTATCCCATTAAGTAGATAAATATAAATGTTTATTAACTTGTAGGAAGGAAAGGAAATGCTTCCCATTTCTTGTGTTGTTGAAATCGAACTCTACGAAAAAACCTCATCCTCAAAAAGCACGATCAAATTCTCAATTATCACAATAAGATATAATCTCACGGTAACACTTCACAATAAGTTTCCATTTGTTAGCATTATTTAACTAACATTAGTTAACATGAACTAACAATCATGCTTCAAAAGTTCTTTAAAATCAAAAGTGAATCTGTTAATATTATTTAAATGGACCTGAGCTAACATGAACTAACAATGAAAAGTTTTATTTTTATATAATGATAACAAAAATGAATAAATACTATAACAAATGTGTTGCTCATTGTTATTTAAAGTGCCCCTATTATGGATTTTTGAGAATTACCTTTCATGTAGTGTGTAACATAGTTCTAAGTGAATGAAAACATCCTGCAAAGTTTTAAATCTGAAAGTGCACCATATATAAAGTTATTGTCTCTCAAAAGTAAGAGTCGACTCTGTACTCAATGAGTACTTATAATATCCCAAATGTTTCCAACTATTTGTAAATCATGAAAATTGCTATTTTAACCAAGGAACCGGGACGTGTGAGGGAGTCGCCTGTCAATTGCGTCATATCTGCGTTACCCTCGGTTTCTGGTTTTATTTAGCAGAAAAGCTTTACTCTCACTGCAGTGTGCAACAAGTGTCATAGCAACCGCCGAGCGAATGCACAGAGTAACGTCATAACATCATTTTCAACACTCAAATGTATCTAATATGATAAACAGAGCTGTTACCTCATACTCATGACTGGAAATGCGGAAATGGCGCAGACGACTGTGGCATAATAAAAGTCCCGTTGCTTGCGAGGCGTGTTGCGTTAATCTTATTAACAATCGCTCCAGTGGCCTTGCTCAGCTCCCACACCACTCGGTCCTGCTCTGCTTCATACTATAATCGCATCCATGAACATGATTTCTGCCCAAGTCCTATCATGATTCTTTTGCACCGGCTGTGAGGTGAAGACCACATGTCCCAAGATTCTGCGCTCAAACTACGCCTTTGTTTTGAATAGGCAACCTCTAGTGGACGGAAAAGTTACATAGTGCACCTTTAAACGAATCCCAAGCCGTTTCGTTGTGATGTCAAGACGAAAAATTAGCATATTGCCCGTCCACTCTTTGGGCCTCATTCATGAAACACGAGCAGAACGAATTTTTGTGTAAAGCGTTCTTAACGCCGTTCTGACGTAAAATTTCACGAAAATGTTCATATTTTCAAAATCTTAGTTGGTACGAAAGAAATTTACACCTGCTCCCTACCATGTGTAAATGGTGCGTAAAACATTTGTTCTAATTTAGGCAAACTGATGACATTGCATTGTGATGCACTATGTACCATATTTCATGAGTTGATTTGCCTGGTGTTTTTTTTTTTTACTTCAACTTTGGGTAATAGCAATAGGCAGTGCTCATCACTGTCACTTTTTACCCAGCCGTCCAATCACAGTGGAGGAGAGGCGGGACAAATACAACACCGGCCAATCATCCTACTTGAACAACGACCGAACAACAATGGAGAAGTTAATATTGCTGGTTCGGCCCTACTGCATTTTTATATTCAGTAATATTCTTCAAAATGAGATACTAGTAACACATTACTGCCATGGATGGATATTCTGTATCATAGCAAAGTATCTCAGCTGGAAAAAAACGCTGCGCTTGCAAAGTGCTTCAAGCGCCACCAGCTGGCTGTTTTCAGAAGAGCACCAGGCATTTTTTAGCTGGCTAAAATGCTTTGGTGGACACAGGATAATTGAATATTTATTGCTAGGCATATGGCCAATTGGTCTCTTTAGCATGTATGCAATACTGGAGCCAAACCTGAGAAGGGAGTCCAGAAGATTAGTAATTTGCATAGTTGTAACTCATGGGCGGGGATTATGCTAATTATGAATGAGCGTATACGCGCAACCTATTTACAAATGTTTGGAACTCATTAATATACACACGTTTAACTACCGAATCCGTGGTATACGAAGCGTTTGTGAATCCGGAGGGAGGGAAGTTTTCGTAAAGGTCCATTTTACATGCAAATTACTCAGAATTTGTTCATATATTTACATTGCTTGCATGTATGTGATTGTGAAATGACTCCCGTTCAGAAGTTGAGCTGTTGACATAGTGAAATGTACACTTGCCACTTGTTGTTGGTTCAGAAAGAAAGTTAGGTTGATGTCTGCGTGAACAGGCTGCGCAGTGGTATGCAAACACATGTTACTGACTGTGAATGTAGCTTGACCGGTTACTCTTTCCTTTCCTAGTGATTTGTCCGCTCTCTAGGGGTCAGAAATGTTTGTTACCTGTGTCTGTCTTGTTATGAGCTCGAATGTGGATACAAGGAGCTTTGTTGCAACAACTGAGAGGCGGGACTTCGGCAGCAGTCCTGTTGCGCTCCTCTTCTTTCTCTTTCTATGTTCCCGACTATTTTTCTCCCCACATTTTTGTTAAGATTATTGTCTTTAAATAAATTACCCTAATAGACAGAGCCTTTTTTGGTCCTCTTTTATGTTATGGCTGTGACCGTAACATTGACTGACAGGGAACACATGGTATAATTTCATTCGGACTGAATGCAATGATTGAACGAACATTTTATGGTCCTACACCTTCCACTGACGATATATATTTATAAAAATACATTTAGGCCGCTTAACATTGTGATTGCTATCAGGATATGAGGAGACTTTCAACAAGCATAACAAAAAAAAAATTCTGTAGAGAATCACCTTTAATGCATTAACTAATGGGACCTTATTGTAATGTGTTACCAAACTCACAATTACAAGAAATAACGTCACAATTACCTCTTTATTGTTTTTACTCTGAGGCTTCCTTACATTTTTATTTACTTTTGTATGATAAATCATTTTGGTTCTGTTTTGGTCTCCACCATGTAAAACCTTTTGTCCAAAAGCAAAACCAGTTGACCTACATGTCATAAGTTAGATGACCTAAACAACCTTCTTGATTCAAATCAATGTTCATAAGTGACATCTGCAATCAATGTAAGGGTCGGTGATTACAAACAAACATTTTTAGCTTGTGATTTTGGCCCTTTTTTATGCTGGACTGCTCAGTGTATTAATTATTCATTTGTATTTTTGAACTGATATACTGTGGTGGACTGAAGTGTTTGTTGTACTTGAGAATTGTGGGTTTTTTTTTTTTTTTTTTTTTTTACTGATGACCAAGTAACAATGTACACTGATTGGAGGGCTTTCGAGGTAATCATAAACAGGACGTTTCAGAGTCAGGCAGTGAAAGAAGATGGTTCACAGTGCATACACTCTAAAAGATCTTGGGTTAATTTTTCTACCCAGATCCTTTTGGGCAATTTTTTGGGGTTAATTTTCAGTGTTTGGGTAGTTTTTGTGTTACGCAGCTCCTGGGTCAGACGTAACAACTCATTGTTTGGGTAGTTTTTGTGTTATGCAGCTCCTGGGTCAGACGTAACAATCCAGTGTTTGGGTAGTTTTTGTGTTACGCAGCTCCTGGGTCAGACGTAACAACTCAGTGTTTGGGTAGTTTTTGTGTTATGCAGCTCCTGGGTCAGACGTAACAATCCAGTGTTTGGGTAGTTTTTGTGTTACGCAGCTCCTGCGGTCTGAAGTTAGAAGTTCCCCCGCTGAACATGACACAAGCTTCGGCACGAGACCCAGCGCCGGGTTTATGTTATGGTGGAAACGGGACAACAGAGACTGGTCGATTACACTTAAATTACATCTAAATGTTTAATTTTTTTACTTCTAATATTTGTTAAACAAGATTGAATGTAGGCAGTATGTATTAAAAACTATGTGAAATATGCTATACTGTAAAATAAAGGAATTATCATGCAAACAGTGGTTGTGTGGAGTATTTTTTTTTTTTTTAAGTTTAGACGATTTAAGTTAATCCATATAAACATTAATTAATGTATGAAGTAAAATAAAAAGTATTATAGTAGTATTATAGTAAAAATGAATTAACCCATAATGCTGGGTCAAATCAACCCATTATGCTGGGTTAAATAAACAACCCCATTTGCTGGGTAAAATTAACCCAACATGTGTTCTGTACTATACCCAGCCCTTGGGTTAAAAACAGCCCAAATTGGGTTTTTAATCCAGTGTTTTTTAGAGTGTAGTGTATCCCTTGATACACCCATAGTTGGATTTTCAGTATCTACTGTGTTTCATAAAGCTTAGTTTCATAAAATATAAGATACACAAAAGTGTGCCATGCAGCATTGCAATAAAATCTTTTAAGCCATTTTTTCCCACAGTGTATTACCAATTCCAAACTCTAAGTTACTGTTTCGGAGTTCATTAACTAATTTTAGGAGTGAAGTATAGAGTATTCATATTCAAATTAAAGAGTGAGATTGTAAGGAAGGTTAGGTATTTTTAATTGGATTAATTTGCATAAGGAAATTAGTTTTATGTATCTTCAAACATCATAATCCATAATTACTTTACCATTCTTCCCAATGCCATATGTACTCTTGTATTTGCATAATATTAATTAGAGAAATGTTCTGTCACAAAGGGTCATTTTAAATGAACATTGTTGAGCTTCTTGTCATTGAATAGCAGGATAATTACCTATTGCTCGCTGGTCAATGACTATTTTAAAAAAGAAAAAAATCAATATTATGATCTAAAGACTAGAACTGCGGCAAAAGGCTCTACACACATTATGAAGTTTTGCTCTCTTTTTTTAAGCCAGTAGTTAGCAGTGACCGTGATGAGTAAATAAAGAAGTTTAGTGCAATGATACTCCATTCTCGGTTCATGGAATGTAAAGGCAGTAAATGTCCTGGCTTGTCAGTAGGGGAGATTGTACCTGAAAAACTTAAAGAATAAACCAGCATTAAAAAAAAAAAAAGATCTATTTGATTCGAGTCAAGATTCTGCTTCAAAACGAGGCTGCAATAACAGCGTTTTGTGGGACAGGGAACAATGGTTCTGAGGAATTGAAAGTGCACTTTACAGTCAGCGCAATAGATTTGGTCAAAGCAGATAACATTCAGAGAGTGGAGCCATCACTCCAATGTCCATCAAAAGGTGTGTCTACCCTCAAAGAGAGCTCAACAGGGTTTGAAATGCATTCCCTGGGCAGCAATGCAGCCTGCTATGTCTAGTGAAATTGTGTTAAATCATACTTTAAAAAAAAATCCTATTTTCTACATCAGTATACTGTAATATTTTCTTGTAAAAAATATCTAAACTTGCTAAAGCAAAAGGACTATGACATATTTTTATGTTTCTTTTAATCAATGTGGTGATGATGCAATATCTTGCACAAAAACAAGACTAAATACTGATTATGGATGGATGGATGGATGGATAGATAGATGTGATTCCTCCTTAAAAACACATTTAAATAGAATGTCATGAAATAGTTACGTGTCGCCTATCAACAACCTACACATCCCAGCATAAACGCTCTAGTTATTAAAGTGGTTATGTTCACAAACCACTATAATTTGAACAGGCAAGCATATGTGTGATTTGGCATGGCAGCCAGCAGTTCTACTTCTTATAATAAATAGCCTAACCATTGCCTTACCTAATGCAGCAAAACATACGTTTTCTTCCAATTCTGAATGGATTATCATCAAGAAAGTGTGCATAAAAGCGCTCCCTTTATAATCACTAAGCTGTCACTCATCTTAAAGGGATAGTTCACCCAAAAATGAAAATTAGCCCATGATTTACTCACCCTCAAGTCATCCTAGGTGTATATGACATTCTTCTTTCAGACGAATACAATCAGAGTTATATAAAAAAAATGTCCTGGCTCTTCCAAGCTTATAATGGCAGTGAATGGCTGTTTCTGTTTTGAAGTCCATAAAATTGCATCTATCCATCATAAAAGTAATCCACATGGCTCCAGGGGGTTATTAAAGGCCTTCTGAAGCGAAGCGACGCGTTTGTGCAAGAAATATATATATAAATCCATATTTAAAATTTCACAAACTATAATCTCTAACTTCCGCTAACTGTCGTACCTGCGTTCACAAGAGACTGCCGTTCCAGTGTATGACGTAGGACGCAGGCGTAGCGTAAGTTCCGGTGACAAACGCGGAAGTACAGAGGATAGAGCAAAACAAAACTTGGAGAACTAGCATATTCTCACCAGAGCGTCCTACATCTTACTCTGGTACACCAGTCTCTTGTGAACGTGCGTACTACAGTTAGCGGAAGTTAGAGATTACAGTTTGTAAAGTTTTAAATATAAATATTTTTCTTACACAAACGCATCACTTCGCTTCAGAAGGCCTTTATTACCCCCCGGAGCCGTGTGGATTACTTTTATGATGGACAGATGCACTTTTATGGACTTCAAAACAGAAACAGCCATTCATAGCTGATATAAAAAATTGGATGACTAGTAATATCCTACAACTTAATTCTGAAAAAAATTAAATTTTAATTATTGGACAAAAACCCTCTGCTCGTAGTAACCTAGAATACTGTCTAACACGTAATGGATGTTCTGTCAAGTCCTCGTCGTCAATTAGGAACCTGGGTGTGCTCTTTGATACCAATCTTTCATTTGAAAGCCACATTTCTAGCATCTGTAAAACTGCATTCTTCCATCTTAAAAATATACATAAATTATGGCACATGCTTTCAATGCAAAATGCTGTGTTTATGACCTCAAGGCTAGATTATTGTAATGCTCTACTGGGTGGTTACCCTGCTCGCTTAATAAATAAACTGCAGCTGGTCCAAAACACAGCAGCTCGAGTTCTTACTAGAACCAGAAAGTATGATCATATTAGCCCGGTTCTGTCAACACTGCACTGGCTCCCTATTAAACATCGTATACATTTTAAAATCTTGCTAATTACTTACAAAGCACTAAATGGTTTAGCTCCCCAGTACTTGAGTGAGCTCTTAATGCATTATACTCCATCACGTCTATTGCGGTCTCAAAATTCTGGCCAGGTGATAATACCTAGAATATCAAAATCAACTGCAGGCGGTCGATCATTTTCCTATTTATCACCTAAATGCTAGGAAGACTGTTCCAGAGTTGTTTGGGAAGCAGACACACTCTGTCAGTTTAAATCTAGACTAAAAACGCATCTCTATACTATGGCATACACATAGAACATTATAAATTTATATTATTTAAATCAGTTAACTGATTGTTAGGCTGCATTAACTAGGTCTGCCGGAACCATTAACACTTCCCATAACACCTGATGTACTCGTTACATCATAAAAAGAATGGCATCTACGCTAATGTTAGTCTCTCTGTTTATCCCGAGGTTTACTGTAGTCTGCCGGATCCAGATCAGATGGTGGACCTGTGCCTAGACATGACCACAACGCAGCCCTGAAGTGTCGGCAGAGACCGTGTCAACTAGACTCTCCCCTGTGAAGGCCTCCTTCCCTTACCCTCTGTACAGATAAAAACACATATGCACATATGCACACATACGTATTCAAATGCGCAATGCCTGTATTAACTTCCTATTATCACTGTAAAGCTGCTTTGAAGCAATCTGTGTTGTAAAAAGTGCTATATAAATGAAGGTGACTTGACTTGACTTGACTGCCATTATAAAGCTTGGAGAAGCCAGGACATGTTTTAATATAACTCCCATTGTATTCACCTGAAAGAAGAATTTCATATACACCTAGGATGACTTGATGGTGAATAAATAAATTTTCCTAATTTTCATTTTTGGGTGAACTATCCCTTTAATTCATCGCGGTCTAACAAAGTTCTGCTAATCAATTAAGCTTACTGTACAATAAATATCTTATTTAGCCAGCATAATATCTACACTTTTTTGTTAGAACTTAAATTATAATGAGAGGATTTGAGTGTGCAGATCTCAGCACTGGACAAAAACTCCAGTGTTTTGAGTGGTTAGGGGATTCTAATGTAAACACGTCTGATTGGCCATTGCGCTCAAGAAATCATCAGATATGGTTGTGATTGGCTACTTTGCTCAATTTTGCAAAAATACGTTGTCAATAGAAAAACCTATTTATATTAGTTTCGATGCTCTCAAGGGCACAATCACCAAATGTTTATTCGTTTATGATAAGAGTATTCGTGAAAGTGCACAATTCAGTCAGATCGCACACTCCGCACTGAAGAAAAAACTCTTGAGTTTCAGCAATAACTAATTTGAACACCTCTGATTGGCCATTGCATTCATAAGCTCAACAGAGGTGTGGGTGATTGGTTATAGTGTGCAACACTGTAAAGCGTGTAAAAAGTATGATTCAACATGAGCAGATCTAAATTTAATGCCACAGTCAACACTTTTCATTTCATTTTCACTTTATTACTAGATTTATTTCAAATGTGCAGGTGCATTTTTGGCCCAAGCCCCCGTTAATTTTTGACCCGGCTCTGCTTGCGATTGGATGGTTGGATGGTTGGTTGGTTGGTTGATTCATTCTCTGAAATCCGGTATTAATAGACCAGTATCACACCATTCACAACACTAACTTCACAAGTAAATTTATTGTATTGGTTTTTTAGATGGAAAAGTTGGTTTCTTTATTGGAAAACAAGACAAAACTCATTAATCTAACCTAGACATTAAAAAAAAGGACAAGATATGTTAGTAAGCTTAATTACTTTAGAGACTTTTTTCAGAGAATCTTAATATATATTTAAATATAAATATTTTGTTTCTTGTTCTTGTAGGCATCGTTTTAACATACAAAGAAACTTGAAGAAAAAAAAAGAATTGGCTAATGTGGCCAAAAAAAATCTCAATACAAAA
The DNA here is from genome assembly GCA_039654625.1 of Rhinogobio ventralis. Taxonomy (NCBI): domain Eukaryota; kingdom Metazoa; phylum Chordata; class Actinopteri; order Cypriniformes; family Gobionidae; genus Rhinogobio; species Rhinogobio ventralis. The sequence continues at coordinate 30,398,287 of CM077199.1, read as the reverse complement.
TATATTATCTGAAAACAAATTACTTTCTTAATATAAAATAATACTGGGTAACACTTTATTTTACAGTGTCCTTGTTACACGTTACATGTACTGTAAAAAATCCAACTCACAAAAATTTAGACTAATGATTATGTTTTAGTTAACTGGAAAATTAAATGCAAAAAGTTGGTTTAACTAGTGAAAAGAAGTTGGTTCAACAATCGTTAGATCAACCTAGTATTAATTGCAAATTTGATTTGTAAATGCAAGTTAACAAGCATACAAGTTGCAAAAAGTTAACAATGCATTATGGGTGCATCATGCAAAACTCATCCATTGCTCCCAGAATGCATTGCGACATCAGCATGTCACCATTGTTGAGATTCATAGGCTGATTCTTGATGTCTGTGGGAGCAAATCTCACAGGTCCAAGTGCTTACTGTACAATCTGTTTTAAGCCTTAGTCAGCTATTCTGATTAAAACCGAGCTTGATTTTTTTCTAGGCACAAAAAAAAAAAAGTTAATAGTATACTGCTCATATTAAACTCAGTCATAAAATCAGTGAATTAAGCCACTACACAATGGTTATATTCTTATCATCGAGCAGCTGACAGCATTTCCAAACATTAAAAAGTCATCAAACTGCCCAACTAAAGAAAACACTAAAAATTAAAAAATAGAAAAATAAAAAAAACTATAAAAACTCAATCAGCTGAACAAAAGATCTTAAATTGGGAGACATGTGACCTTACTCAGTTAATTGAGTTAAGTGAACTACTTTGTTTAAAAGTTGAGTAAACTCAAAAAAGCTGTGCAGCAAGTTGCCTTACAATTTTATGTTATGTCAACTTTCTTTTTTTTACAGTGTATAGTTTTAACTATAAATTAGGCATAATTACATGCAGCCATAAACCAAAACCTAATCCTACCCTAACCCTATAGTAACGTAGTTAATTAATATTACTCAGTACTTAAATATATAATTACACTGTGACAGGGACACATTAAAATAAAGTGTAACCAAATATAGAGTTTTTGCAGTAGGCCTACAAGAGTAGCCTAAATAGTCTACAATAAGTGACAGGAACACACAACACTGATTCCCCTACCAATGTGCAGGGCCACACAGAATCTGCAGACTTTTTTGTGATTTCTGCGCTGAATTTTTTGAGAAATCTGCGGAATTATGCGGAATGGTTTTAAATGTGTTAAAAAAGAGTATTGGAACTGAAAACATTACATATAAAATATCCACTTCTTAACTTTAATTTAAGATTTACGATACAAATCTAACGACAAGTGACGTTTCCTTTACTCTTCCAGGGTTTTTATTTTATTTAAGACATTTTAAAATATCACACTCTGACAAAAAAAATCAATCAGCGCAGACTACTACCTGTCACAATCACGCATGCGCGCGCAGATTTCGTGTGGGCCTGCCAATGTGATAATGCCCATCTATATTTACTAATGGTCTGCAAATGATCCTGTCTCGACCAAATCAAAACAAACTCAAAATAATCTGTGAATTTTACTACATAAACATGTTGACTTGTATGACAGGAACATCTTTTTCCATTCCATTACTAATTCTATAGTAATATGAATATAAGAATATGTAAAATACTCAAATTAAACGCTATTTTTTTAACTATCAAATCAGATTACTAAGGTTCAACTCTATGGGGCATTTCAATGCTGTGTGGCTCATTACACTGTGCTGACTGTGTCTGGCCCAGAGATAAACATTAGCTTCATGGCTCACAAAGCAGAACTGCAGTCCTCTGGCAATTTGGATGTAACAAGTTCCTCTTCATACCCTCGAGACCATTTTAACTGGGTTTTTCTACACCAACCTGCCAATCATATGCTGCAGAGGGAACTGTGGATAGGTCTACTATTAATCTATTTGCAGCAGAATCTATCCAATAATCAGGCTGAAATGTGCGAGTCATTCATGGACTGCACCTTTATAAGAGCTTTGAAAGGAAGATATTAGGCTAGGGTAAGAGTATCCAGCCTTCCAAGCAGTAACTGTTTTTCAGCCACATATATATACACTACAAAGACATTTTATAGAGCAGCTGGGTCCCACCTAACAGAGACTCAATGTCAAACTCCTAACAAAACATTCAAACCTTATATGGCATTAACAGTTAAAGAGAGTCAAGCCTTATAAATGTCATATTAAAACTGACACCATAGATAGTATTTTCAAATTTGGTGTTGTTCAGCAAGGCCATATGTAGTGCAATAAAAATACATGAGATGTGGCTTTTCACACAACTTTTTTTTTTTAAATGTTGCTCAAATATGTAACAATGCACTGCAAAATCTTGAGCATGGAGCTCTTCAAACATTAATTGGAAAGGATTATTCGATATGGCACACACTCCAGTAATCAGTGGGAAACACTCCACACATCTGTGTGAATGCCTCATTAGAGGTGAAGATTTCGTTTATTGAAGGTTATCTCGTTGCGTATAGTTGTTGTTGCATGTTTACTCATTTGCTAATAATTAAAGGAATAAATCATTAAAAAGTAAGCAAAAGTGAAAGTGCCCTTTTCATCTACCAAGGGGGACCCCGCCCGGAAAAGCATGCTAAAGAAAATAATAAGAGAGAATAAGCAGTTAATCATACGATTTGAGATAGCTGAGCCAGCCGATCCGTAACTCCCTAACTAGACCTCACTGGACAATTCACGCCGGAGGAACTTTTTCATAGTTCCTAGAACCACTGGCGGAAGTACCCGGATTTTGGCATGTTCGCACCACAGGAACTAGGAACGATTTTAGTTCTAGGGCTACGTTCCACTCCACTTCTAGACACGCACTTGCAAACTTCCCTAAGCACTTCCCCTCGAGGGAATCCCCGCCACCATTTTGAAGTGCTCTTTTTAAGCTTCACTTCACGAAGTGGAACAGGGAAGTTTAAATGGACAGACCCTCGCTCCCTCGATTTTGACCGAGGCCTATGCAGCCTATGAATTTGACCGATACTTCATATGTACACTTCAGGCAGCTTCATATACCACAATACAACACGAATGTGACGTCACCACAAATCGCGTTTAATTTACCCCACCACAAACAACTCTATGGTATTTTAATTATTTTTTAAAACATTTAAAACAACCCAAACACACCTATATACATATAGAATGCTGCATTAACAATTTCGTAAAGAAAAAAAAAAAAAAAAAACTCCATAGTGGATTCCAAGTGATCAAGGGCTTAGGACGTTCCAGTTCAGTCCACTGCAAAGGTTCCGCCAGTAGTGGGCACACAAGTGAAGGGCATAATAAAAACGGACTGGAATCCAGCATAGGAACTCCTTTTGTGGGAACTAATTTAGCTCCTACTTCAGAGTAGGGTCTAACCCAGCACAATAGGAACTACCAGTGACGTAAGTGTACGCTGATTGGCCAAACGCATGCGAAACACCAGAACCGGCCATCTTTAACAAAAGCTGTATACTCGCACAGATTATGGTCTATATATTTATTCCAGAAACTAACTCTACGAACATGGAAAACAGTGATAGATGGACCTCTCAACTTTTACGCTAAAGAGAAAATCCATTGCAACTTTGAGGGGACCAAATGAAACATCATTAGGTATTTCTGCTCAGCTAGCGACACTGGACATCAACCACGTGGCAAACGCTAATACTTTTTCATATACTGTCTACTTTCTTTGTATAACAGTTCTGTCTAATAACGTATTAGGCAGGACTGTTAAACAGATTGTAAACTAATGAAGACAGAGAATTTGAGAGCTGTGTGTCAGGCGCCATTAAAATAAAAGGTCTGCCGCGCCATCAAAATAAAAGTCACAACAAGCGCGGCATTCGTCACTCCTGAGTTCTTACTGGCGGTGCGAACGCAACCAAGAAAATGTCCCTGGGGGAACTTTTAGTTCTCAGGGGAACCACTCTGGTGGTTAGTTCCTAGAACTAAGTTCCTAGAACTACCCTGTGTGAAAGTCCCTATTGGGACCTTTTTAGTTGCACCCAGCATCAGTGCCCCCTCCTACCCTGCGAATCTCTAGCCCCGGGATGCCCCCGTCGCTTAGAACAAAGCAATGCAGTAGAAGTCGAGCTGGAGCGGCTCATTGGAAAACTTGCAGTGTATTCCCACTTATATCGTTGACCGGAGATTCAAACTCTGGTCCGAACTCCACTGGTCACAAGGCAGACTCCTCTCTCACAGAGAAAATGTATTTATATTGCCATATTTATATTCAACAGCATATTTTATAACTTTTTATTTTAGATCAGAGAAACAATGTTTAACTTTTAAACTTTTATTTTTAAATGTAAGTCAGTGACAACTGGCTGAAGCCAGAGCCAATTGCGAAAGTCTTTGAAAGCCTTTTGGAGGTTCTGCCCACATTTGGAGTTCACGCCCCATTTTGGAGATCTCAAGTCTTATCTGTGCGAGTGTGTGTCCATACTGTATGTGTGTGCATTTGAGAGCGAGAGAGTGCGGGATAAAGAGAGTATGTGCTTTCAGTACATAATAAAATGAAATTTTGTGGGTAAAAACATGGAAATAATTGGTTGTTTTTATCCTATTGTTTACTATATTTATTTGCTTGGTCAGTGTCGTTGTGGGTTTTGGTTCTTTTGAAATAACTAAAATCATTTGGCGAAGTGATATTGACATGTAATGCGTTCAAGACCTGCCTGGAACTACTGTAGCTGTGCATTTCCCATAATAATTGCACACCTTAGAATGTTCATCAACCAATCAGATTCAAGCATTCCACAGCCTTGTAGTATAACCTTATTTGCAAAATCATTTAACTTTCTTTCTTGCGTTGAACACTAGAGAAGATATTTAGTGGAATGTCCATGCTGCTCTTTTCAATTCATTGAAAGTGCACTTTCTAAAAAAGTCGGTGAGAAATTAGGTAAATGTTACTGGGTCACTGACTAATATATATATATATATATATATATATATATATATATATATATATATATATATATATATATATATATATATATATATATATATATATATATATATATATATATATATATATAAAACACACACATACAAACCTATTTTAATTCAGAACAAATAAAAACATGCTTATCATAGAAGAGGTGTATTCAAGCCATTGTATGTATACTGCATTTTTAATGTATTTCTGAATAAAAATAATAGATCCAGACAAATATAATGAACCACGTTATTGACCCAAGTTCTTTTGGCGTTAAAAATAAGTCTGATATAAAAGAGCAAATCATTTGTAATTGAAATACCATCAATACCCTTTGTTTAAAATGCTATCGACTGACAAAAGCCAGGGTGTTACTAGGGAAGATGAATGCATAAATACTGCAAAATATTAAGTCATAATAAAATATTAAGTCACTGTTGGAGCACAGTGTGCTTAATTTAACATAGTGTCTTCCCTGTGGATTATTCATGATGCAGCATTGAACCAGAGGGCGTTATTAAGAAAATGACCTTGATTATTCTAATCCTCTAATAACAATTTGTGCATTTGCCTAATTTGAATCAAGAGGTAGAGTGTTACAGTTTCACAAATATTGTCCTAAACATATTATTGTATTTTTTTTTTTTGCACTAAAGCAAGATGGAAAAGATCAAGTAAATTAATTGTAGTGATTCTTATAATAGCACAAAATCCCATGAAAACACTTGTTGAATTTTACCGAAGGTCATTTACTCTGAAAGGAAGAAAATATGCCTGGAAATGTGGAAAGAAATGTTTAAAATGGTTCTTTTTTCAGCGCTCAAGGCAATCAAAACATGTTGGACAAAAGCTAAGAGCACACAGTGGGCTAGATCACGCTTCTGCATCGCTCTGCAAGTCAAATGCTCTGGGTTATTTTAACAGAAACAAGTGAAAGCAGGTAGACAGAAAGAGTTTTCCTTTCGTCTCCACCAGGATACTTGTGGTTTTAAAATTCACTGGGGGAATCTCAGCCCCGCTGTCATTTTCAATTTGGCACAATGTTGAGCATTAGGGGACTGCATGACAGATCAGCAAATGTTCGAATAGGCCGTGTGAGGCTGCCATACTTAATGCGCCCAAGCAAAGAATTTAATTTTCTCTTGGTAATGATCAAATTTGTCACATTATGTAATTATCTGAGAGCTGTCAAACTTTATGAAATGGGCAACCATGACATTTTGTGAGAAATTGCATAATTAGACTGCAATGTTCAAGGTCTGCTCTGTGCAAACAGGTTTCTAAGCCATCTGAATGGTTTTGGTATTTGGATGGGTGTTCAGAAGTGAATTTCAATCGAGGTGGAATTTAATTATGCACTAATATGGCTTACTTCTGTCATTTGTTCATAATATTTGCACTCATAGCTATTTGTAGTAGATCAGCGCTGCGTTTCTCAAAAGCATTGTGAGCTGAGATTACTCGCTCTAAAAAGTATTGTATTACTAATTACTTTCTAAATTCCATATCAACCTTGACCAACTGAAAAATACAAGGATAAATTAAACTGCTCTTTTATTCTTTTAATAAATAATATAAAATTGCATGAATTATTCAAAATTATTCTTCTCCCCATTTAAACTGAAAAGAGTACATTTAAAACATACATGTTAAATTTTGATGTTAAATCCACTATTGTTTTGTACAGAACTGTTCTATAGTCTATTCAGTATTTAATGCAAGAAAAATCAAGAGTAATCCCCTACTTTACGTGACGTTCTTTATGAACATCCACCATATTTGTTTTGTACTTTGACCCGTATGTTACTTAACTTATTAGTGATGGGGGAAATAAGGCTTTCTGAATCTTGGAATCAAATGAACCAACAATTCGCAATTCAACAATTCAGAGAGCTTGAAGTTTCTATGCTAAACAAAGTATTAGAAGTTACTACCATATAAAAGGACAAAACACAATCCTTAAAGGGATAGTTCACCCAAAAATGAAAATGATCTCATGATTTACTCACCCTCAAGTCATCCTAGGTTTATATATTTCAGACAAACACAATCGGAGTTATATTAAAAACATATCACTGCTCTTACAAGCTTTATAATGGTAGTCCTGATTTTGCATCCATCCATCATAAAAGTAATCCATACGACTCCAGGGGGTTAATAAAGGTCTTCTGAAGGAAAGCGATGGATTTTTGTAAGAAAAATATAAATATTTAAAACTTATAATAGCTAAAATACTAAAAAATAGCTTCCAACTGACGACCTACTCAAGCTCCTCTTCTCTTATATCTTATAATCCTCCGACATTTTTCTTTAAAAATTCTTGTTTTAGACTTCTAATTCGTGACTGGTGTTTTGTTTTGCTCTATTCTCTGCACTTGTCAATATGTCATGCGTCAGGTCAATCAATGCGTACGGCCATCTGTCATACACTGTAAAAAATATTTTATTTCAACAATTTTTTTTTTCAGTAGAGATAACTACATTGTCCAGACAACAAGAAATTGTAAGTTTTCGTGTCCTCAACTAGACTAAAAGGTAAGTGAACAAATATAATTGTTGTTTAAACTTAAAAACATAAGTTGAAAAAACTGCTCTCGATTTTCTGCAGGCTTTATTCCAATTATACTGGACTCCAATTAAACATTTCTTTAACTGCAGTAAACTAAACTTAATTTATTATGTACAGCTGATTTACACAACACACTCTAATTATATAGATATGAACACATTTATTTAACTTATTTATAAATACACACCATATAAACCTAAAATCCTAATTCAAGGAGTCAAGGACTAAAGAGTTGAAATAACACGGCTAGTGAAAACAGCGCCCTCTGGCAGAGAGTGTAGTTACGTACATCCAGGAAATGTATGTTCTGTGCGCACGCGCGCCTAAAGGTCCTTTCACACTGGACGCGATTTTGACGCGTTGTTTTATTTTTCGATAAAAAACTTTTATAATTTTTCGCTTCGATGGCGATTTTTTTGGACTCTCGCAACGACAGAAAAGGCTTCAACCAATCACATACAAGGAAACAAAGGTGTCGAAATGTCCAATAGATGTCACTAGCTATTCAATCAACATTAAAGTCCCAGTGAACCGGAAGTTGCAACTGATTTTATTTCAGTGCTGTGACGCATTTCCGAACAGAGGGCAGGGTTTCACTTCAGCGCTCCTCCTCTCCATCTCTCGCTCATAGCAGACTAACGGTTGGAGGGGAGTGGTTAAGGATATTCAAACCCAAGCCGTCAAACTGCCGTCATCGGAAAGGGAACGCCATTCCAGACCGGAAGTTACTTTTCAGATTTTGATTAAAGATTACCATGGCAAACATTTTTTTTCTGTGTATTAACTTGCACTGATGAATTCACCCTAAGACCTGTAATGTGTGCTAACAAAGTAAATACGATCGATTTTGATTCCATGAGGGCTTTCAACCTTTGCCAGGTATCGCATTTCTCACGAGCTCTACAACTGCAGCTGTGTTTGCCCATTGTATGCTACAGACAACGATAACATTAACCTTTTGAGTTAAAACTTGTAGAATTTTTTCTAAACTTAATTGTGTCAGCGACTATGGAAAGTGAATGTGTTTCCATCAGTAGGACTGTGGCACTCAACTGGAAACATAGCTGCTCTGGATCGATTGGTTCCTGAAGTGTGTGGTTTGTCTCATCAGATGCGGTGCTGTTCTTTAAGACTGGGTGCACCCAAAACCTTCTTTTTGGTCTTTTAAAGGGATCCCCTGGTGTTAAGACGTGTATGGCTTAATATAACATAAATTATGTCTCTTGCTGAAATATGTAGTAGAAAACCCATGAAAGATCTAAGTTATTTAAAAAATTATATATTTGGACAATGGGCGGCGCCATTTTGTTTGCGTTCTAGGTCGATGACGTAGAATGGTTGCACTCAGCAATCAACTGGCGCTACACAACTGGAACAATGTTTCAGAGTTAAACAAAACCAATTAATTGCTTTGTAATTGCATTTAAAACACACTCAAACATACATGCACACACACACAAACACATCCACGCACTGTACGCACGCGCACACACGCTCAATCAGCTGTAATGTTATACATGAGGGTTGACTTGCCTAATTTGTCACCTGGTTCCGATTAGGCAGGCCAGCACTCTCCCTGGCTGAATCCGAAATCGCCCCCTAAACCCTCATTCACTATTCCTACTTTAGTCCACTAATACAGTTCACTTGAAGGCGTGAATGAAAACGAGTGTGTGAAGTCGGACAGCCCCTGTGTGTACATCGGCTGTACACTCGTGTTGCGGTGCAATGTGGGATTGAATGAGTGCACTAGAACATGTCCACTATGGTTTCGGACACCACTACAAATGGCTGTCCCTTCAAATAATGCCCTATTTAAGGGTAAGGCTATAGGGGGCGATTTCGTGGAGACTGACGAGGGCAGCCCATAACAAATCTCGATTGAGACAGAGCAGTCTGTCAGGTGTCTGTGCGCGCGCGCCGATCTGTTGGTGTGTGTGTGTGTGTTTTAAATGCAATTACAAAGCAATTAATTGGTTTTGTTTAACTCTGAAACATTGTTCCAGTTGTGTAGCGCCAGTTGATTGCTGAGTGCAACCATTCTACGTCATCGACCTAGAACGCAAACAAAATGGCGCCGCCCATTGTCCAAATATATAATGGGTTTTTTTAAATAACGTAGATCTTTCATGGGGTTTTTACTACATATTTCAGTAAGAGACATAATTTATGTTATATTAAGCCATACAAGTCTTAACACCAGGGGATCCATTTAAAGAAAATGAAAAATGGATGATGAAGTGTCCATGTTTTCTCAGCTGTCGCCGCGAATGTTTTGGAATGTTGGAGCTCTGAAACGCCGTCGCAAATTAGTGTCGCGGCTGATTTGAATGGTTTTGATGCGAACTATTTGCACGCAAAATATTCGCTTTTTCGTTACGCGTCCGGTGTGAAAGGGCCTTAAGACTGACAGACGCTATTTTCTTTCACTCGCGATGCTGAGCAAAGGGTAAACACTGAGATTAATGTTTTATCTCATTTACAGTATGAAGTTTATAACACTATATTGTTTTAGGATGGTATCTATGTGTGTGTTTGTGCGCGCGCGCGCACCTAAACTTGCCTCAGAGAGAAACTTTTTTTTTTTTTACAGGGAAACACCTAAAGTAATTAAGTGTTTTATCTCATTTACCATTTGTATTTTATAATGTATTGATTTATAGCAATATTTGCTGTGCGCGTTTAAACGAGCCAAAACTTTTCTCTCAGGAGACATTTCCAATGATTCGCCATGCAGTGCAGACATGGAGTTTACTTTTAACCAAGAGAACACAAAGTAAGTGTTTAACCTCATCTACAAAGTGTATTTATGACGTTGTACATTGTTTTATAACGATATTTTTGTGCTGTGCGCTCCCAGAGCCGTTGAAATCCAGAGTTGACAACATGCTTTGATCTCGCGGTCACGTGGTTCATGGAACTCTCAACAGCTCCTCTATCTCGTCAATCTGTTTGAATGGCTGAAGGAGGATAGACAGCGGTTTCACTATATTTGCTGCAATTTCTGGTAAATATTAACCTTATGAACTGAAATCAAATCAAATTGTGAAATGTGTCAAATACTTAGCCCTAATTAAATCACAGTATTTGTACAGTGTAAATATTGCAACATGTTGTCAATAAACCTAATGAAATTTTATTTTTAGGATCTATTGCTCCTTGACAAAAAAAAACTGAACTGGTTTACGGACCAAAATTAAACATCTCGCTTCACTGCATGGTCTCTTTCTCAGATCACCATTAGATGCAGGCAAGTTTCATGGAAATCCTTGAAAATGATTAAATGTGAGTTTGAATCGATACAGGTAAAATAAATAACTGTTAACCGGTAAGTTCACCCAAAAATGAAAATAACCCCATGATTTACTCACCCTCAAGCCATTCTAGGTGTATATGACATTCTTCTTCCAGACGAATACAATCAGAGTTATATTAAAAAATGTCCTGGCTCTTCCAAGCATTATAATGGCAGTGAATGGCAGCCCAAAATTAAAAGCCCAGTAAAAAGTGCATCCATCCATTATAAAAGTACACATGGCTCCAGGGGAGTTATTAAAGGCCTTCTGAAGCGAACTGATGGGTTTGTGTAAGAAAAATATCCATATTTAACACGTTATAAAGTAAAATATCTAGCTTCCTGCGGACTGCCTTCCGTATTCAACTCAAAGAAAAAGTGTAAGTTGAGGTGAAAAGTATTGAGATGACATCGGACGTAGCGTAAAAAAAAAAACGTAACTGGCGCAGCGATGACATCAGACATAGTGTAAAAAACTTAACTGGCGTGACGATGATATCGCTAAGTAGCGTGCTATAGTTCAAGGAATTTTTTTGTACCTTCTACATACTGATTATGATCGGGTGAAAGCACATTTTAAACAGGTAGCACTTATCCACACACGCAATCGCTCTCTCTAATGCATTCAAACAAATGTAATCTTGTGCTTATCTGCTTACAGTTATCTGTATCTGTATCTGAGCAGAAATCTGTACATATGTAGTGACCTGTAGATAAAATAACTGATGAAAACATAGGCTACTATTTTCATCTTTTCAAACAAAATTTGAAACCGCAAAAAGAAGCAATGATATTTAACTTTTAATGCTGATAAAGCCTAATAAGCTTGGCATGTTGTAGGAAAAATAAATTGCACACTAGTGTTCCAATAAACCATGTTGAAACTATCTCCTATTGTTTATTTATTATTTTAATTTAATGTATGTTATAAAGCGAACTTTTGTGATATCTCCGAGCTTACTTAAATACTTTAACGTTTAGTCGCAAATTTCCTCGGAGCGAAGACGGAGCGGTGTTTCTGATATCAGTGAGCAAGGAATGGTGAACCCGGAGCGGAGCTGGAGCGGAGTGATTGAGTGCTTAGAGCGTGGAGGGGAAATTGCTGACGCTCACATACTCTGGTAGATGTTAATAAACGTCAATAAATAGCTTTTAAACAATGTCATGTCACATTTACCTCAGCGAAGATATTCTATGTCCAAAAATTCATTAGTCAGCTAGAAAAATTAACTCTAGAGAAGAACATTTTGCTCAGTATATTTACTATATTGCATAGTTGTATTTTTACTTTACCTGTTCTTCAGTATTTAATGTATGTTTGAATAAATCTTTTTTTATGACAGCCACCACTTAAAAGTTGTATCTCTCTCTCATTTTTTTCAGCCAGCTGATGATGAGAGACATTGTTCGTAGGGTTAATGTAGGGCATCTTGACCGTGAGTGAGGACATCAGACCTGATAGTGCCTTCCCAGATGATTTTGTGGATGTGGCTGTGATACTGGAAGGGGAGATTGTGGTTTTGGATCTCCAAGATGTTTTAAATGCATTTGCCACACTGTTTGGACCCCTTTATGCTTTTAACAATGACTGTCCCAAAGAGCTATGAGGTTATCCAACATTTTTTTTTTTATCAAGGTTGGTGGGAAGAGCTGCACAGCTAAGATTGATGGACTGAAAAAAATGCAGTGAGGTAACACTGGTGCATATGTGCTGTTTATGTTCATTGATAAATGTACTGAACCTTGAGAGCTTACACATTGTTAATTAAAATGAACTTAAATTAAGTTTAGATAAAAATGGTATAAAGCCAATTCAGAGGTTTTTAACAGTCTTTGCCGTTTCTTTTTGAAAGTCTCTGAAGAAAGGACATTTCTGTAATGTGTGTTGTGGGGTGAGCTTGTTTCATTTAATTTTTCAAAACAAATTGCTTTATTTGAAAACTGAGGCAAGCACAAGACACATTAGCTATGTTTCCATCCACCTATTTTTATGTGCATTTTGGGATATTAAATACAGTGGCTTCTTTTACTTTTCCTAGTGATAATTAGTACCAGTTTATCAGGAAGTGATAATTTTCTTCTCTTTGACTGACTGAATGGAAACTGTTTTATGCAATATTTTAAGCACAACTCGCAACTTTGGATGCAAACAGGTATTGAGGCAGGCATAAGATACCGTTTTTTGTGTGGTTGTTTTAGGTGTTTGTTTTTGCAGTAAATGTAATTGTGTATTGATATGTGTTGCTGTGATTTTAATTTGCCATCATTTTAGTCTAAATCAAATGTAATTTACAAATGAATATAGTAATGCAATTAATACTGATTAAAGCAGCTTTGCAACCAACTAAAGGGAAGTTTTCATGACTATCCAATTTAAGTTCAGAAAACTAAAGGGAAGTTTTCATTACTAAATTTAATTAGTTCAGATAACTTATCCAAATAAGAAAAAAAGAAAAAAACATGCAAAAAATAACAAAATATATTGAGTCAACAAATGTTTTTTTTTATAGTGTAGTTATTTTAGTTTATAAAGTTTCAAATATGGATATTTTTCTTACACAAACGCATTACTTCGCTTCAGAAGGCCTTTATTAACCCCCCCCCCCCCCCCCCCCACCCCCACCCCCCAGAGCCTTGTGGATATCTTTTATAATAGATGGATGCACTTCTTTGGGCCTCAAAACCTCATCATCCATTCACTGCCATTATAAAGCTTGGGAAGAGCCAGGACATTTTTTAATATAACTCTGATATACACCTAGGATGGCTTGAGGGTGAGTAAATCATGGGGTAATTTTCATGATTTGGTGAACTATCTATCTAAATATACAGTTCTGAATCATTTTATGATTGGATGGACGGAGATAGATGATAGATAGATAGATAGATAGACCTTTAGCATTCTGTAGTATGGAAATAGCCTACTTACAAGGGGATCGTCTGGAATGCAGTGGACAGGAGTGATAGCCTAATGTACAAACACTGAAACATCTCTGTGCACTCTTGATACTCAGTATGGTAGTCCTTGCATTCAAACAACATGCCCAAACCAATTGTGATGGATTATGACTTATTGTTGATTATTCAGCAGATGACCACCTTTTCCACCAGATAAAAGTTGGGACGAATATAAATAATTCCCTTTGATATTACCACCATCTCTGTCGGTCATGCATTTTTCTCGATTGTGGTTTCATATGTTTCAGTTTTAATAGCTGTATTGTTTGATGAGCTGTCTCAGTTGGCACATGTGCATTATATCTATAAAATAACTTCCTGCTGATTCTCATTAGCATTCATCGCGTAACTGGTGGCATTAGTGCCAATTCATACGGTTATACTTATGGACAGATAGTTTTACAGTAATGTATACACTCAGAGAAGGCTCATTAGGGTTCCCTACAGCTCTTTACTAAGCTCCAAAGAAGCCTTTTCTAAAAAGATTCTATATAAAAAATTTATAATGATATATTATTAGTAGTAATCGTAGTATTAACATTTTAAAAGGTTACATATGTAATAGTTCTTTAGTAATGAAATTAATAAAAATATTTTAAACTATATGAGACAATTATTATAAAGTATTGCAGCATTCATGGTTGTTTAATTTTAAAATTGATTTTCATCTGTAAAAACATTGAAAATATATATTTAAAAAAAAACATTTATATTACAATTAAAAGGTTACATAAGTATTTATAAAAGTAATTCTCAACACAAAATATCTCTATAGGCTAAACATTAAATTATAAATAAATTAAATAATACTTTAGGCTCTATTAAACGTTTACATCATGTACTTTTTAAGTGTTCAAATGTTTAAAAGTTCAAATTCTCATGTTAGGAACCCCTGTACCTTTCTATATAGAATCTTTTTAGAACCCTTCTGTTGATTTAACCCTTTAAAATGATTCCATGTGGAACCTTTTAGAGCTTCCAAATACAAAGCAACTGATATAGAACTATAATAGTCTATGATAAAAGTGAAACAAGAACTGGACTGTACCACAATGCTCAAATAGAACATGTACATAAAATTACAAAATAAAAAGCTCTATGACTTCTAATTTAGCATGCACATGGCATTTTTTATGGCAGAAATCTGCCATCATATGCACCTGAATTCCTTTTTGGTCCTGTTCCTCTGGCTGTGCTCTGTGCTCTTGTTCTGAAAACCATCAGAGAGGGCATTTTCAGTGCCCACAGAACAAATCAACAATCACATCAATATTCAGTGTTATTGAAGTGGTACGCCAGGGAGGTGCGAGTCATGCATATTTCTCCGTTTGTCCTTGTATCGCTGAGCACAAATCTCGCAGCGCTTAGATTCTCACGGAACATGAACGCATAAAGGTCATGCATATCTGTGACCTTAACATGTATGCATTATAATTTTTTATAACAAAGTGACTCTGAACTAAAACTGTACCATGTTACCAAAGGATGTTCCTTTGATGCGTTCACCGATCTGTCTGTGTAATCACTCTGTTAACAAGCTGCTTTATGATTGGCTTAATTCTTCACATTTTCATCGCATCACATTGACATGCAAATGATCCAAATTCAGTGACACAAAACTAAATGACTCTGTGTGAGCCCTTGGTGTGATTGCTCTAACACTTCTCCCTTGCTCTTAGCAAGTGCACATCTCTCGCTGAAAAAATCACCTAATTGCCATTTAAATGATCTGCAGCAAATTGAATCTGATACCCTCCAATTATGTGCAATGCCCCCATCTTTGATTGCTCTTTGTATTCAACAGGTAGGATGACTCAAACAGGCATTTGTCGGTTTCTGACGGATGACACTTAAAAGGGTTACATGAGACGTTTGGTATACCAGGGTCACTTGAATTGCCAGATTGATCCCGGAGTGAGCTATCACAGTAATGAAATGTTTGTGTGTGCAAAGAAGTCAAGCAGAGAATTGAAAATTGATAAGAAGCTCATGACAAAAAGAGACATGCATAGTAAAAGGGTTGTGAATACAAATGAATTCTTGGCAGACAGCTCCAGCTGACTAGAGTTGAATCAAATACAGTATTCCTTCACTGACAAGCCTGGAATTACAGCATGGTTGGGGATATTTGAAAGGACAACTCAAAACTTAAATAAAGGACCTTTGTTACTTACTTTTTTTACTTACTTTCTCAAGGACAAACTGCTAAATAATTCAGTATATTATGACCAAATGTGTTATGTTATGCTGGT
This sequence comes from Rhinogobio ventralis, assembly GCA_039654625.1. NCBI lineage: Eukaryota > Metazoa > Chordata > Actinopteri > Cypriniformes > Gobionidae > Rhinogobio > Rhinogobio ventralis. Next base: position 30,382,281 of record CM077199.1, on the reverse strand, counting down.
CTCTTAAAGCCTCTTAATTTTAATTCAGCTTTATTATATATATTTATGTATGTGTGTGTATATATATATATACACTCACCTAAAGGATTATTAGGAACACCTGTTCAATTTCTCATTAATGCAATTATCTAATCAACCAATCACATGACCGTTGCTTCAATGCATTTGGGCGAAAATGCCTTGTTGATGCTAGAGGTCAGAGGAGAATGGGCCGACTGATTCAAGCTGATAGAAGAGCAACTTTGACTGAAATAACCACTCGTTACAACCGAGGTATGCAGCAAAGCATTTGTGAAGCCACAACACGCACAACCTTGAGGCGGATGGGCTACAACAGCAGAAGACCCCACCGGGTACCACTCGTCTCCACTACAAATAGGAAAAAGAGGCTACAATTTGCATGAGCTCACCAAAATTGGACAGTTGAAGACTGGAAAAATGTTGCCTGGTCTGATTTCTGTTGAGACATTCAGATGGTAGAGTCAGAATTTGGCGTAAACAGAATGAGAACATGGATCCATCATGCCTTGTTACCACTGTGCAGGCTGGTGGTGGTGGTGTAATGGTGTGGGGGATGTTTTCTTGGCACACTTTAGGCCCCTTAGTGCCAATTGGGCATCGTTTAAATGCCACGCCCTACCTGAGCATTGTTTCTGACCATGTCCATCCCTTTATGACCACCATGTACCCATCCTCTGATGGCTACTTCCAGCAGGATAATGCACCATGTCACAAAGCTTGAATCATTTCAAATTGGTTTCTTGAACATGACAATGAGTTAACTGTACTAAAATGGCCCCCACAGTCACCAGATCTCAACCCAATAGAGCATCTTTGGGATGTGGTGGAACGGGAGCTTCGTGCCCTGGATGTGCATCCCACAAATCTCCATCAACTGCAAGATGCTATCCTATCAATATGGGCCAACATTTCTAAAGAATGCTTTCAGCACCTTGTTGAATCAATGCCACGTAGAATTAAGACAGTTCTGAAGGCGAAAGGGGGTCAAACACAGTATTAGTATGGTGTTCCTAATAATCCTTTAGGTGAGTGTATATACTTTTTATTAAAGGGGTCATGAACGGTTTCCTGGGGTGCACTTATAATGTTAATATGATTTTTACATAAAAAAATGTCATAATTTAGAAATAAAAGACATTTTTCCTACCCTGATTTTAGCCTCTGATCTGAACGCTCTGTTTGAAGGGGCGTGTCTGCTGTGAGACTTCAGTGTGTAAACGCCCTGCTGTGATTGGCTGACATCTTTGCATATGAAATAGCTAGTATTACATGTGGAACTCTCAAACTTAGATTTATGGCATTATATTCTGATCGTGGCATGAAAGGTTGCAGTGATGAGCATTGTAGCCGATCACATACATGTTGAGCGCATGAATTCAGCGATCGCATCATTGCAACTCGATTTCTGCACATTAATGAATGCTTTCATCGTAACTAACAGTACAAACACAATGTAAAAAGAGATTCATTGATTATTACGGGAGTTTTGGCACGAGTGAACTCCATCACTGATAAACTCGTGCTGTTTGATTGACAGCTCCAGTGATTGCAAAGGGAGCGTTCTTTGATCTTTTTCTATATATAGGCCTAATTTAATCACAGTTTAAATAACAGATTTTCATCCTACTAAGGCCACATCCACACGAAGCCAGAGCTTTCCCTATCCAATCTTTTTTTTCCCTCGTCTCAAGAAATATCTGCGTACACACGAAACCACTGAAACCGACTCAAAACGATGTAGTATACATGCCAGACTAGTATGTGGCGCTGTAATTTTGCCACAGAAATACACTAAAAACGGAGAAGAAGACTTGGTGCATGCGCAAGACATGGTGTGATGACATCACCGTTTTACAAAATATAAGGATTGGCTGTACACACCAAAACGCAAGGGTGTCGGTTTCAGATTTATCCACTCTGGGACCCGGTTTCAAAAAATAGCATAGGGATCCTTTGGCAGGTAATGTTATTGTAGTCCATCCTGTATTGCTCTCCTGTCCTCGTCATCTCACTAACACGTCAGTGGGCGGGGCCAAAGTTGCAATGTTGAAGTAGGTGTTGATTTTCTTCTGCAGAGGCAGTCTTTTACCTCATTCTAACGAGTCTTTATCTGGGCTTGGTTACAATAAAAGCTGTTTTTGGACTAGTATTCAGTTCTGAAACTTAGGATAGGATATTCTGATATGGCCTCTTATATGTCAAAAGCTCAAGGAAAATTAGATTTGTCAGTTCATGACCCCTTTAAAGTTACTGCTTGCAAGTAGATCCTCTACTGTCCCTTTGTCAACCAAACTGTGACTATAATATAATAATTTTCAATAATTTTATTTTAATATCATTATAAGTAATATAATAATAATCATTTATATTACATTTCCAAAGCTCAAGGTTGCTTAAAAGAAAACATCCAGCTATATTTAAGTGCATACACAGGAAGTGCAGTGTTGAAACATATGAATACACTTTTTGAATTCAAATGTATTTTTATATTCTTGCGAGGCTGTCAAAATGTCAAGGTGATTTTCTCAAAAAAAGTGGTTTGGCATAATCTTTATTATTATAAATATTTCTTAAAAAGAAAAAAGTAGAGGTTAAGCGGTTGTGTTGATAACAAATTAGGAGAAACATAGTGAGAGAGAGAAAAAGAGAAACTCAGGTGGGTCCAGCACATTACTGTGGTCCTGCTGGGTCATGAAAATATGCTTTATAAAAATCAGCGTGTATGTGTGTGTGAGTGCAGTTCTGGAAGAAATGCTTGGTGTTATGCAGGGTACAAAACAGAAGGACACGGCAAATAAAAGATTCATATTCAGGGATAATTTGAAATAAAATAATAATAATAATGTGGATCTCTCCACACAGTATGGCAGAAAGCAATGCCAGCGAGTGAAATGGAAGTAGGCTACAGTATGCCTTATTGTTTACTCTGTATGAAATTGAACACTATCAGGTTCAACGAAAAGGTCTATTTCAGCTTTGTGTACAAATGTGAGAATGGTGTGGTTTCTATTGTAGTATTTTCTTTTCTTTGTGGGGTTTGTTATTTTTGATTTTGCTCAAAGCAACATCTATCGGGCAAAAAATTGCTCTTTCTGTGTGGGAATGAGAATAGAGACTAAAGTGCCGGAAATGAAAGGTGAATGTTCCATCTACCTCTCTGTTGCTTTCATATAGTGTACCACACAATCAATAACAAAGAATAGAAAAAACATCATTCTTCAAAGTATGGCTTATTCTCTTTGAACATTGACGTTATTGGGCTCAGATGAAGTTTGATACGGCTCATGAATGAATCATCACATGCATAGATGTGACCATAGTAGTGGATGTAATGTGATGTTATCCCATCCTTTAAGGAAAACGCAAGGCTTCCTGTTCCTGGACGTTCAGGGCTGCGACTGAAACTTTCACGTTAAAGGTATACGTAGGCAATTTTCAGAGAGGCAAGCAATAGCGAGCTAGCTTTAAAAGCATGCATGATCCCACCCTCCCTTCTTAAAAACCACGGCTTCTTAAAGGCGTTAAAGGTGCAGTGTGTAGTATTTATGAGGATCTATTAACAGAAATGCAATATAATATACATAATTATGTTTTCAGTGGTATATAAAGACCTTACATAATATACTGTTATGTTTTTATTACCTTAGAATGAGCCATTTATATCTACATATATTCCGCGGGTCCCCTTACAGTGAAATCGCCATTTTGCGCCGCCATGTTTCTACAGTAGCCCTAAATGGACAAACTGCTCTACAGAGCACTAGCTACTCTCTATTGTCTCCGACGACGACATTTTTGTCATGTGTCAGCCACCGTAGCTTCTCTATGTGCTTCGAAAGGGAGGGGTAAGCGGTGACCGGTTGCAATTCACAACCTCGCCGCTAAAATTTACACAGTGCACCTTTAAACTACCTCATGTCTCAAAGCACATAACATTTCAATAATAATGAACAACTTAAAGAGCACTGACCTGTACCACCTGACTGCTGCAGATTCATTTCGGCGTTGAAAGTGTTGCCATTGAAACGCATACATTCGAGTCACAAATTGCTCCGAGTATAACGTGCAAGCAGGGTGAGCTGAGGTATGAAAATACATACGTTGACAGGCAGTAAGGTGACCAGACGTCCCCGTTTTACAGCTCGTTCACAACAACCCACAAATACATTGCAAAAAAAGCCAGACCAACATACAGCAGCCTGCTGGTTAAAGGAGCAATCGTGTAGTGATTAATTTCACCATCATAATTTCACCACATTAAATTCACTATCATAATGCTATAGAGTAATCCCAATAAGAACATCTAACCTAAAAGAACATCATATTTCAGAATCATCCTGGACTATAATTAAACGCTATGATTGTGCAAACAAAGAGCAGATACATGTATTGTTAACATGTTTGTGCGCGTTAAACCTTTTGTCATGGAAAACCATGTCTATTGTCATATAAATGCAAACTAAGAATCACTAGCCCATTATGTCACTTTCTTTTGTCAACCAGCCCACACTTCAGACTTTAATTTGCATTATGAGGGGGGGAATCAAGTAACCATAATCAAACTAAAATTGTTTATTCCAATTTGCTTTTTTGAATCAAGGCATTTAATGGCATGTAATGGATTCTGTTGTTTTGGTTCATTTTTTATTAGACAGTCGTATTGCAGCTACATCCAATGGCAGTAATTCAGCTCTCTCTCATTTGTCACAGTGGGGCGATTCTTCTCCAGAAAACATCATTACATTACGCGTTTATCTCTACAAACAGGGGAATTTATTAGCTTGAAAATGAAAATGACTGCAAGATATTTGTGCTCAGAACATACAGGAAATCCAAAGAATCAGGAAACTGTTTACAATTAAAAGTAGCTCCAATTATGATTATCATAAATTGCGCACATGTATAAAATGCTAATGTATGTGTGTTAAACAAATGGCAAACAAACAAACAAAATGCATTATATTAATGGCAAGAGGAGTGAAAATAAAGAAAAACACTCACATTTGTCGTAATATATTTTTTAATTGCACGATTTTTATTTTATGACAGTAATACACTTAAACTACATTCCCTTAAAAATTAACGTTAAAAGTTAATTAACGTTTAAATTAATTATTACATGCTGCCAAGCACAACCCAAGAGGAAGTATTTTGTTCTTTCACTGTTCAGTAGGCTAGATTGTTTATCTGGGACGTGAGATTTAAATCGATATTGTTGCCCATATATTTTTGTTTTTGTAAAGAAGCCAGTCAGATTTTTGGATCACTCGATATCATGCTTTACATGTTATAGAGAGCTTTCTATATAAGAGTAATACCTCAGTCTGCATTTTAAATACGTTACAAGCCTGCCCTCTACAGGAAAATATACCAAATAGCAGGATGGTGTTGCAGTATATGATCCCACCAGCAGATGTCAGCAGATACAAACAATTCATTAATCACCCTTCACGCCAATTAATACTGTTAGAAAATACCTCACAGGAGAAACAATAGCCTAACTGTCACATACAAACAGTAAATTATTTCTCTAGTAACAGCCAAATTAATCGTGACAGTGATGAATGCTATTGTAAACACTAACTTTCTTGCCCAAGCATAAAATGTGAGGTAGCTATTCTCTTACTTGAGGACTCATCAAACAAACCTGAACAGAAACTTGGCAGAAACACATTTCCCTTTATTTGTTAGTGCCATCTGTACAACTCTTGCCAGTTCCTCTGTGGAAACGCAAATAAGAGAGTTTCCAAACTGATTGTTTTTAAACTACAAGACTATATTTATACCCAGAACAAACGGTTAAAAAAAATGAAATCTCTCAGGCACCTCTACTGTACCATCCACTTTATTTATTTTGCTTTTGTATTCAATATGTAATATATTTTTTTCATTACATGTTACCTATATATACACTCACCTAAAGGATTATTAGGAACACCATACTAATACTGTGTTTGACCCCCTTTCGCCTTCAGAACTGCCTTAATTCTACGTGGCATTGATTCAACAAGGTGCTGAAAGCATTCTTTAGAAATGTTGGCCCATATTGATAGGATAGCATCTTGCAGTTGATGGAGATTTGTGGGATGCACATCCAGGGCACGAAGCTCCCGTTCCACCACATCCCAAAGATGCTCTATTGGGTTGAGATCTGGTGACTGTGGGGGCCATTTTAGTACAGTCAACTCATTGTCATGTTCAAGAAACCAATTTGAAATGATTCGAGCTTTGTGACATGGTGCATTATCCTGCTGGAAGTAGCCATCAGAGGATGGGTACATGGTGGTCATAAAGGGATGGACATGGTCAGAAACAATGCTCAGGTAGGCCGTGGCATTTAAACGATGCCCAAATGGCACTAAGGGGCCTAAAGTGTGCCAAGAAAACATCCCCCACACCATTACACCACCACCACCAGCCTGCACAGTGGTAACAAGGCATGATGGATCCATGTTCTCATTCTGTTTACGCCAAATTCTGACTCTACCATCTGAATGTCTCAACAGAAATCGAGACTCATCAGACCAGGCAACATTTTTCCAGTCTTCAACTGTCCAATTTTCTCGTGCAAATTGTAGTCTCTTTTTCCTATTTGTAGTGGAGATGAGTGGTTCAGTCAAAGTTGCTCTTCTATCAGCTTGAATCAGTCGGCCCATTCTCCACTGACTTCTAGCATCAACAAGGCATTTTCGCCCACAGGACTGCCGCATACTGGATGTTTTTCCCTTTTCACACCATTCTTTGTAAACTCTAGAAATGGTTGTGCGTGAAAATCCCAGTAACTGAGCAGATTGTGAAATACTCAGACCGGCCCGTCTGGCACCAACAACCATGCCACGCTCAAAATTGCTTAAATCACCTTTCTTTCCCATTCTGACATTCAGTTTGGAGTTCAGGAGATTGTCTTGACCAGGACCACACCCCTAAATGCATTGAAGCAACTGCCATGTGATTGGTTGATTAGATAATTGCATTAATGAGAAATTGAACAGGTGTTCCTAATAATCCTTTAGGGGAGTGTATATACCTAACATATATAGTATATATACCATATATATATATATATATATACTATATATGTTACCTCTATATACACATACATACACTGCTGTTCAAAAGTTTGGGATCGGTAAGTGTAATGTTTAATGTTTTTAAAAGTAAAAAGTCTCTTAGGCTGCATTAATTTGATTAAAAATATAGTAAAAACAGTAATATTGTGAAATATTATTACAATTTAAAATGACTGTTTTTTTTATTTGAATATGTTTTAAAATGTATTTTATTCCTGTAATGGCGAAGCTGGATTTTCAGCATCATTACTCCAGTCTTCAGTGTCACATGATCCTTCAGAACTCATTCTGATTCTGATATGCTGATTTGCTGCTCCTGGAACACATTGTGTGTACATTTTTTTCAGGATTCTTTGATGAATAGAAATAATAGAAAGAATTTATTTGAAAAATAATCTTTTGTAACATTATAAATGTCTTTACTGTCACCTTTGATCAATGTAATGCGTCCTTGCTGAATAAAAGTATTGATTTCTTTCATTTCTTTAAAAAAAAAAATTGTACTGACTCCGAACCTTTGCATGATAAATGCTATTCTTTTGAACTTTCTATTCATCAAAGAATCATGAAAAAAAATGTACACAACTGTTTACAACATTGAAAATAATAATAAAATAATAATTCTTTCTTGAGCAGCAAATTATCATTTTAGAATGATTTCTGAAGGATCATGTGACACTGAAGACTGGAGTAATGATGCTGAAAATTCAGCTTTGAGGAATAAATTACATTTTTTAATATATTCAAACAGAAACCAGTTATTTTAAATTGTAATAATACTTCACAATAATACTGTTTTTTGCTGTTTTTAATTAAATAAATGCAGCCTTGGTGAGCAGAAGAGACTAATTTTAAAACCATAAAAATCTTACCGATCCCAAACTTTTGAACGGCTTGCTCGGCCATAACTGCAAAATACAATCATATAAGCCAAATATTTGCTGTGCATGTGAACTGCATGTGACAGTTCTGAAGGTTATTACTAGATCCGGATGACAGAAAGAGTATATCAGCTTATTTTCAGGCAGAGGAAAATTTGGGAGGCAGAAAAGGCACACCTATTGAATTCTATGGCGTACAAAAAAACAATCACAATCGCACAAAGAAGGTTACTATACCATGCAGGATGTCTCAAATGACAATGACACCCACTTTTAATGACGTGATTGCTCGTGGTGGTAATCTGATAGCTTTTGAGATCTTTACTAACAAAGTAACATTGTCCAGGAATTGTACTCAAATTATTCTACAGTGATGATAGCCAAAATGAAGAAGATTAAGATAACTAGGCTATTTTGTTTCACCTCGCCCCTTTCAGGTTGTTTTTTCCCATACATTAACTTTCTGTTGGTGTCTTTACAAAACAAAAAGGCAGTAGCCTTTACATTCAGCACAGAGATTATTGAAAAAAAAAACAAAAAAAACATGTTTGTTATAAAATTGTAACACTAAATATGACATAATACATTTATAAATATGAAATATATTGCAAATAAAACTAAATGTGTAATGCATGAGGACAATAACAAGTGCCAGTTCTCACTTACACTGAAACACTTGGCCAGCCCCTAAGCAAGGCTTTATATTGGCTACTACTTTTAGATGATCACTGTTCTCTAAAAGTTCACCATGGATTCATTTCTAAAGTCACAGTGAAAAGCAGTTCCTCTTTAGCCCTGCATGGGATGAGCTAGATAAAGGAAACATCAGTGAACTGATGCATGATGAGTGAGATCATTATTTCTAGAATGACAAAATGGGGCGCCGCCTGCACATTATCTATATATCGAGAAAAGATGACTGCCAAATTAGATTTTTCCTTAGCCTACCAAAAGGTGTATTAAAAGAACAGGTATCCTAATAATAATAATAATAATAAACTGTCGTAATTTCCTCCCTCATGTTGTTACAGAGAATATTAAGTAGCTATTTAATATTAAGCCGTTGCATCTTTCTCCATGCATTAGAGAAATAACATAAAGGAGCGATTTGCGCGTGAACTATCCCTTTAAATATTCGAGTCTATCCACTGTATGTGGAAAATATTTGTTTATATATATATATATATATATATATATATATATATATATATATATATATATATATATATATATATATATATATATCGATTTCCCCTGCCATTCATTTCTCTAGGCGGTCCAGGTGTATGTGGTAGCCGTATTTCGTTTCCAGGCTGGGTTCAGTGCATTATTTGATGATATCGTTGTCTTTCCTCAGAGGCGCCGCTGATTGGCCGGATTAATTCGCGTGCATCTTGAAGCGGCGTGTGCACGCGCTCCTATCTCTCTCATTCTCAGCTCGCGACATATGGGCACGCGAATTTAAACCGCAACAATATCAATACTGACCAACGGTCAGAATCCTCGCACATATTCGCGTCCCGTCCAGAAAACTTCGTGGAAACTTGGCAGGCATAATTTGACGGATTACGAATTCTTCATTTCAAGCACGGAAGACAAAAAAATAAACAGTAAACACACTGTGTTTCATTAAGGGATTGCAATGTGTCCGACCAAGGCGATAATCTTGGTGCTTCTTTTCTTTGGCAGCGCAGGTAAGACCGCGTTCAAGTGTTATGTAATAACCGTCCACGAAATATAAACTGTTTTATGATAAATATAGCTTGGGTTTTGTGCATTTTTCTGATTTGCATTCTACTTTTGTGGTCAGTGATGTAGTGGCAGGTGCATCTGTGGACCTGTTTGAATTCTGCTGTGCTCATCGATCAGCACTGTTGCGTATGTTTCTGTAACAGTTTGTGGGAGGAAATGTGTACTTTATTGCGTGTCTGATAACGCACTTATAATTCAATTTATAGGGACTGTTTGTTATGAGCTAATTTGCTAGGCTATACCTAGTGGGCTTTGACAATGGAACCTGTCCTTTTACAAGACTAGAGCTAATATTATAAGCAGCCCTGTACTCTGTGCTAAAGCGTCTATAGGATAGCTGACGGATTCGAAAGAATCGCATTGATTTGAATTGAACCCTTCTAAATCCTTGTGGGACAGTGGTGGGATGAATTTCTTGGCAACCCACCTGCTGCACGAGTCGAGAAAGATCCAATCAGCGAGTTTTGGGCGGGAACTGTAAATGATGTAATTAACCTGTTTTGTGTATTGCATCATATGCAACCAGGAATCCCAAATACATTTACAGTTCTATTCTTCAGAAGTCATTTTATATAAACGTATGGCTAATTTACATTGCTTTTCTCTATACATGCATTTATTTATTACTTTTACTAATACATCTTATGTTCATTAAATAGGTTAATTTATGCTAAATTTTGCATTATTTTATTATGTTAGTATGTGAAGTTTTATTCTTTATTTTATTTATGAGCAACACTTTATCTATTACTGCCAAATTATATTCAATGTATATTAATTTAACTACCAGTAATTTAACTATCAGTTCCTGAACATGGTGAATGATGGGATATGCATAGCCTCAAATACCAGGTAGTGTGGAATGGATTTAGTGTGCATTTTTCAGACCTAGGACAGTCTTGCACACTTTCTTTCTGTGGCGTGCCGTTCACATGCTTTCAAGTGGCCCTAATTCACGATAGATTCCATCTGGAATTGTCCTATGGGCTTTTAGAGGCTTATATTTATGAGCCTACGAAATGTATGTCAGTACTAACAGTTGTCTGATTTGTCAAGCAAGTAAACTCGCATCTTTTTGGTAGTTGTAGTCCTTGTGTACTGGTTTGAAAGTCTATGTTTAATGTATAACAGTAATTTATGTTGTAGAAGAAAACAGGAAAATCTCTTAAAGTAATGTGAACCTTTTAAATTTCCCAGAAACCCTTGGCTTTTAACAGACTACATACAGAGTGCAACAGTCGGGTTCTGAAAGTGATATATGATACCCATACATTTTCTCCATAAGGAAATTTGAATAATAGGTTTGAAGATTTTGAACGATAACTTCTAAACCTTTTAAAGAAAGACTTGCTGTGAGCTACAAGTTGTGTAATCCATGGTATTTGCTTCTGTTGAAGCCATCAGCCCACATTATTTCAGCTTATTTTTAAAATAAATATTCAACAGTGGAATTCCTGGTGAAAATCTACATGAATTTACCTGTGATGGTGTATAGAAAATTCCACCAATCGGAGAGTAGAAAAAAGCAACATAGCTCTTTAGCTCCGCCCACTCCCGTGAAGCACTGTGAATGAATCAATCGAGTCGATCTCTCTACACTCTCAGAAAACGTAAAGTCTGTGAACCGGAAGTTGCAACCGACTTTATAAATAATATAATAATAATAATAATAATAATTTAATATTAATTATAAATAATTATATTGAATCTGAATTAAAAAAATACAAGCCAATAAGTCCATGTAGGGTGTCCCATTTTAGGATTCAGAAGGGTGCCCCCTTTGTGGTCGATATGCGGCATTGATCCGCATTTTTTCCGAGTCTGCACTGATGTGAGCTCCACAGCAGGCTTCTTCCCGACAGTCAAAGCGGCATTATGTCACGGAAGTGCGGACTCAGAGGAAGACCGCGAGTGTTTGAGGGGCCATTTGGGACGGGGCCTGAGCAGAGTGCACACACGGAGCAGAGCAGAGCAAACTGGGTGCCGGTACAAACTTACCTGCTCGGCAAGAATCGCATCGAAGTTGTGCACCTTCGGAAGCGGAGCCGCTTGCAAAGTTACAAAAAAATGCTGTGCGAGAGTGAAACCTGAACACTGAGGGGTGGGGCAGGGCGTCATATATTTTTCAGCTCATATTTTCAGCCTTTTTTCTCTTTCGCCCAAAAACTGAAAAGGCGGCCGAAATTACGGTGCATCCCTAATATATGTGTGTGTGTGTATGTGTGTCTATATATACAGGTGCTGGTCATATAATTAGAATATCATCAAAAAGTTGATTTATTTCACTAATTCCATTCAAAAAGTGAAACTTGTATATTATATTCATTCATTACACACAGACTGATATATTTCAATGTTTATTTCTTTTAATTTTAAAGATGATAACTGACAACTAAGGAAAATCCCAAATTCAGTATCTCAGAAAATTAGAATATTACTTAAGACCAATACAAAGAAAGGATTTTTAGAAATCTTGGCCAACTGAAAAGTATGAACATGAAAATTATGAGCATGTACACCACTCAATACTTAGTTGGGGCTCCTTTTGCCTGAATTACTGCAGCAATGCGGCGTGGCATGGAGTCGATCAGTCTGTGGCACTGCTCGGGTGTTATGAGAGCCCAGGTTGCTCTGATAGTGGCCTTCAGCTCTCCTGCATTGTTGGGTCTGGCATATTGCATCTTCTTCTTCACAATACCCCATAGTTTTTCTATGGGGTTAAGGTCAGGCGAGTTTGCTGGCCAATTAAGAACAGGGATACCATGGTCCTTAAACCAGGTACTGGTTGCTTTGGCACTGTGTGCAGGTGCCAAGTCCTGTTGGAAAATGAAATCTGCATCTCCATAAAGTTGGTCAGCAGCAGGAAGCATGAAGTGCTCTAAAACTTCCTGGTATACGACTGTGTTGACCTTGGACCTCAGAAAACACAGAGGACCAACACCAGCAGATGACATGGCACCCCAAACCATCACTGACTGTGGAAACTTTACACTGGACCTCAAGCAATGTGGATTGTGTGCCTCTCCTCTCTTCCTCCAGACTCTGGGACCCTGATTTCCAAAGGAAATGCAAAATTTACTTTCATCAGAGAACATAACTTTGGACCACTCAGCAGCAGTCCAGTCCTTTTTGTCTTTAGTCCAGACGAGACGCTTTTGACGCTGTCTGTTGTTCAAGAGTGGCTTGACACAAGGAATGCGACAGCTGAAACCCATGTCTTGCATATGTCTGTGCATAGTGGTTCTTGAAGCACTGACTCCAGCTGCAGTCCACTCTTTGTGAATCTCCCCAACATTTTTGAATGGGTTTTGTTTCACAATCCTCTCCAGGGTGTGGTTATCCCTATTGCTTGTACACTTTTTTTCTACCACATCTTTTCCTTCCCTTCACCTCTCTATTAATGTGCTTGGACACAGAGCTCTGTGAACAGCCAGCCTCTTTTGCAATGACCTTTTGTGTCTTGCCCTCCTTGTGCAAGGTGTCAATGGTCGTCTTTTGGACAACTGTCAAGTCAGCAGTCTTCCCCATGATTGTGTAGCCTACAGAACTATTGTGTAGCCAGAGTGTGGCACCAGGTGTCTTCAATATTGAACCTTTTCACAATATTCTAATTTTCTGAGATACTGAATTTGGGATTTTCCTTAGTTGTCAGTTATAATCATCAAAATTAAAAGAAATAAACATTTGAAATATATCAGTCTGTGTGTAATGAATGAATATAATGTACAAGTTTCACTTTTTGAATGGAATTAGTGAAATAAATCAACTTTTTGATGATATTCTAATTATATGACCAGCACCTGTGTGTGTGTGTGTGTGTGTGTGTGTGTATATATATATATATACACATACACTCACCTAAAGGATTATTAGGAACACCATACTAATACTGTGTTTGACCCCCTTTCGCCTTCAGAACTGCCTTAATTCTACGTGGCATTGATTCAACAAGGTGCTGAAAGCATTCTTTAGAAATGTTGGCCCATATTGATAGGATAGCATCTTGCAGTTGATGGAGATTTGTGGGATGCACATCCAGGGCACGAAGCTCCCGTTCCACCACATCCCAAAGATGCTCTATTGGGTTGAGATCTGGTGACTGTGGGGGCCATTTTAGTACAGTGAACTCATTGTCATGTTCAAGAAACCAATTTGAAATGATTCGAGCTTTGTGACATGGTGCATTATCCTGCTGGAAGTAGCCATCAGAGGATGGGTACATGGTGGTCATAAAGGGATGGACATGGTCAGAAACAATGCTCAGGTAGGCCGTGGCATTTAAACGATGCCCAATTGGCACTAAGGGGCCTAAAGTGTGCCAAGAAAACATCCCCCACACCATTCCACCACCACCACCAGCCTGCACAGTGGTAACAAGGCGTGATGGATCCATGTTCTCATTCTGTTTATGCCAAATTCTGACTCTACCATCTGAATGTCTCAAAAGAAATCGAGCCTCACCAGACCAGGCAACATTTTTCCAGTCTTCAACGGTCCAATTTTGGTGAGCTCGTGCAAATTGTAGCCTCTTTTTCCTATTTGTAGTGGAAATGAGTGGTACCCGGTGGGGTCTTCTGCTGTTGTAGCCCATCCGCCTCAAGGTTGTGCGTGTTGTGGCTTCACAAATGCTTTGCTGCATACCTCGGTTGTAACGAGTGGTTATTTCAGTCAAAGTTGCTCTTCTATCAGCTTGAATCAGTCGGCCCATTCTCCTCTGACCTCTAGCATCAACAAGGCATTTTCGCCCACAGGACTGCCGCATACTGGATGTTTTTCCCTTTTCACACCATTCTTTGTAAACTGTAGAAATGGTTGTGCGTGAAAATCCCAGTAACTGAGCAGATTGTGAAATACTCAGACCGGCCCGTCTTGCTTAAATCACCTTTCTTTCCCATTCTGACATTCAGTTTGGAGTTCAGGAGATTGTCTTGACCAGGACCACACCCCTAAATGCATTGAAGCAACTGCCATGTGACTGGTTGATTAGATGATTGCATTAATGAGAAATTGAACAGGTGTTCCTAATAATCCTTTAGGTGAGTGTGTATGTATGTGTGTATGTGTGTATGTGTGTATATATATATATATATATATATATATATATATATATATATATATATATGCATGCATGCATGCATATTTTGCAAAAAACCCTTATGGGAAAAAGTAATGGAAAGAATACTTCCAGAACCAGCACCGCTGAAAAAGTGAGAAGCTGCTCACTGCAGAGCAAATGGGTGGAGCTTACGTCTAGCTCCTTAAATGTAATCTGGGCCTAATGGGTGGAGCTACAATATACAAACCACACCCTAACCCTTAGACCCATTAGACATCCAGAGAGGTGGAGCTGGACTATTCCCACCCCATTGGACCTCCAGAGAGCTGGATATCATTTGACTCTGCAGTGAGTACTACTTGGAAAAAGGGGCCAGCTGGTGTTCCACTCTATTAATGAAATGCTTATAAAGGAAATGTGTGGTCACGTTAGCAAAACTACAGCGAAATTCTGCAGGCAAAGTAGGCTCATTGTCCATTGTCAATAGTGTAATGATGCATGAAGCGCAGCTTACCCAGAGGTCACTTCACATGTTCAGATATAAGCAAAAACTTGAATCTGATGTGAAATTAGCACATGGAAAAGTTTTGCCTCATGCATCGATCTTATGAAAATCCAGAGCATGTTGATCTCTATTGAGATGACTGCATTTTGCGTGCATTTCGCAGAGCAACGGTAAATGTAAACACGCATCTATTTCACCCAAAATGAAAATTCCATCTTTAATTAAAATGGTAACACTTTAGTTTAGGGTCCAATTCTCACTATTACTATAGTTGCTTATTAGTATGCATATTACTAGGATATTGGCTGTCAATTAATACTTATAAAGCACATTAATGCCTTATTCTGCATAACCATACGCTACATCCCTAATCCTACCCAATACCTACACTTAAATGCTACAAAAACTACCTTACTAACTATTAATTAATAATTAATAAGCAGTTATGTCAGTTTACTAGCAAAAGTCTTAGTTAATAGTGGGAATTGGACCCTAGTCTAAACTGTGACAAATCACTTTAAAATGTTCAGAAAGACAATATCGAGTAATCCATATTGAGTGGTTTAATCAAAGTCTTTGCTTTATATGATGAACAGATTTAATTTAGGCTTTTATACATCACATTGATCAACTCATCAAATATCAAATTAGAACTCATCAAATTACAACACAGAAGCTCAAATGTGATTCATTAGTGATCATGTCTCTTTCGCAATGTCTTTTTGTACTTTTTAGGTTTTGGTTGTGTGGACTTTCAGTGGATGGACAAAAAGTATTAAAATTATTAAAGATATTAAAAATATCTTAATTTGTGTTTTGAACAACATGAGGATGAGTAAATGATGACAGAATTGTTATTCTTTTTTTAAATTATACCTTTATTATACCTTTGCCAGACAAAAAGTCAGATTTTGGGTATCATCACATCCTTAGCAAAGTGTAAGTTGCACACAAAGTTTAATTCTCAGTTAGGAAATTTGATAAAGCAAAATGAACAAAAGAAATAGTGATGCTTGTCATGCATCCTCTCCTCTTATGTCATTGTTGTGATGAGACGAAAACACAAGGCTGTTCTGCTGGAGATGCTCTGGGACCTCATCACTGTCTGAGAGAGACAAAATGGGCGGAGCCCTGTGGTCACATGATGCACTTCCCCAGGCTGTGGGCATGAGTCATCTTTGTGATGTAATCTCCTGATATGCGGTTAAGCTCTTATTGGGCTTTTAATTAGCTGTGCTAGAGATAGCCTGCCCTGACTCTGAGGGCCTGAGCAAGACAAACAATAAATATGATGTAACCCACATCACTGCCACTGATCCGGAAACACGACAGGCTGATCTCACATCCTCAGTTCTGAATTTGAGGAGATGTGGCCTAAAGAAAATGGGATTTAACAGGACAGATGTTGTGCTGACAGATCAATTTCCCTTGATCATTACCGCCGTACACCCACACAAGTGCGCGCAGAGAGGTTGTCATGCACAAAGTGTGACTCTGTTTCCTTATCGCTGATGAGATTTGTGCATCTGTATTTGATGTTTCATAGGAACACTCATTTTGTGTCTGAATTTGCAGTACGTCCAAAAAAGTTCATTTACCATTTGCGCTTAGCCTTAACCCATGATCTAGTGTTGGGTCAATGGCATATGAGCGTCAAAAATCTAGTTTAAAACACATGTAGAAATGTGCTTTTTTGTATTCATGTTGGTTTTCTATGGCTTTGGAAAAAAAATTACCTTAATTTCAAGAAATGTTTCAATTTAATGGTTTTAAAAATGTCATGTGGTGTAACCATAAACTGAAAGTATATTTTCCTTACAGATATAGAATGATTGTGTGTACACATTTTAATCAAGTTTTAATTGAGATTTTTCAATGTAAATGATTTATATAAGGAGTCCCACCACATTACAGTCTGAACTAACCCTCCCTTGTTTTATAGGTCAAATTATGTGATGTTTTAAGATACTTATCGATCTTGACACATAGTCATGAGGGTCTTCAGGGGTCCTTTCAATTATATGAATTCCTTTTCTGTATGTAGTTGGACCATTTGACTTTGTAGTCACACTGCATGACTTTAGTTTGGCATACAACGTTTTTCAAATATGAATAAGCTGTGAAGCTAAAAAAACATTTTTTGTAAAAAATAAAGATAAAAGATAATTAAAATTAATTTTAATTCAGATTCAGATATTCAGAACATGCTCCGATAAGCCATTGACCAAAGTATAAATTGCATTTTATTTGTAATTTCTAACCATTTTTAATAGATTAATACACAATCCTGCACATTGATCCTGTTGTATTTTATTATGATTCATTCCACCCCCCCCTCCTCCCCTGCATTTTTCTGTATGTTGTTGGACAACATGTTTTTAGTTAAACCAAACCACATGGCTTTGACTTGACATAAAAAAAGTTTTAAAAAATATTAATAAGCAGTGAAGCCATTTAGTTAGTGTTTTTTTTCCCCTCTAAGAAATAATAAAGCTCTCAAAATTAATTTTAATTTAACAGGTCATGAATTACATTTTTTAACGTGTTTTTGAATACTTTTTTGAAAATTAATGGATCTGGACAATCAAGGTTCATTGATCTTGTTGCATCATATCATAATACGTGGCATTATCCTGGCATGTTGTGTCTTATGATTCCGTAAAACGGCCTAACCATTTTTTTGGTTCTTGGTGGCCTGGTTTCTATTTCTATTTCTATTCTGGTTTCTATTTCAAGGTTCAACTAGTGTAGCGATAGCATATGTCATAAGCTGGATAATCCGGGAAGGCCTTCAGGGGCGAAAGTGTGTTATATTCAGCATTTCTACACTATTTGGTGGTGAATTGCTGTATAGGGCTTCCCCATATGTGCAGCTGAATCATTGAAACCGTGAAGCCTTCAGCTGTGATTGTTTGGTACAGCAGAGGTCACATGCTTACCCTGTTGTCTGACATGTTGTGTCCCATAGGTGGTTTTAAACTTCCATGATCATTTCCCAGAGAGCAGCAGATGTTTTAAAAGCATGCCTAGGCTATACAGTATGATGACTTTATTAAATGAGCTATAGTGTCTGTGATGGACTATGGATGGGTGTGCCTCTCACAGTGATGTTGGATGGGAGTTGCATGGCCTGTAGTGAATGGCAATGTCTGGGAATGAGCCCCGAGTTTTGTGGGACATCCTGTTTGACTAAATGGCTCCCTGGGATGTTGCTCTTCTGCTTGGCCTCACCTTTGATTATGAGTATAGCTGGCAGATTTAGGCCTGCAGAATGCTGGAGGAACAGCAGCATATTCTTGCTTAATGAGACCAGCCCTTTACATTAACGCATCACCTTAATGAATATTATTTATGACTTATGTTTTTTGATGTGCTGTCATTGGCAATTGGCAAACAAATGGGTGGCTTAAGTGATGTGGCTGTTGTTTTTATTCAATAAGAGATAGTTGAAATGTAGTCTCTGTCAAGGATAGCGCACATTTGTTTTGGACATGGTCTAACAGTGTTGGCCTGAACACAAATAATTACTGTCAAGCTCTCAGGTTTAGTGGTCTACGATATCCTTCAACTCAGAGGTATTTCAGAGTGTTATGGATTAATACCACTGATAAAAAGGCAATGCTCAGATAAGCAGATTAAAAAATAATTGATTCTGCATCCAAATTTGTCCATAAAGATATGTATGGAGGAGGGGGGGGGTCTAATGCTATTTCATGCATTCTGACTTATTTACACTGTTAAAGAGTTGGACTATCATGCTAAACATGGCCAACATTTCAGAAAACAAGTTGGATGTATGACACAGTTACTCTGTGCCAAAATACACTCCTTCAGGACAAGTTTCGAAAAGTTTTTTTCAAGTATGGCCCTGTATGACATAAAGGGCGGAATTCCTTGTATGGGCACTTCTCCCGGATGAGCACGTGAGCATGTGTGCACATTAACCAGAGTAAGAGCAAGAGCTCGCCCATCAATGAGCTTCGTTCGCGTTACGGAAGCCGTCGGCAATGCTGTCATTTAGTTTTTAGACCATGAAATCAACAATGTCATTAAAGAAGTGTGTTTTTGGTTGTGAGGGAAAGATAACCTGGTTCAGCTTCCCAAATAACCCTGCGTTAAGGAAACAGTGGATGCAGTTTGTTTTTCCGGAGCAGTAACGGAGTTGTGCAAGTGTGTATGTTTGTTCCCGGTCATTAATGGAAACCGCAGGCGGTGACTGAAACTGCATCAAATGTCTGTGTTTTGTTGCATATAATGTAAAAAACACGAACGTATAGTGAATCGAAAGTTATCCAGGGATAATGCCGTGTGTGTGTGTGTGTGTGTGTGTGTGCTCGTGACTTAAAAGCTCCGCCCACTACACGCCTCCACGAGTTCAGCTGTTTTCTGAAAAAATCGGTACAACGTATCTGTCTTTTATAAATATGATAAAACTCTTCGGAGATATGAAGGATACATTACTACTCTATAGGTACTCAAGATGAACATGAGTTTGGCAGAAACTGTGTTATGTACCCTTTATTAAGATCAAGTTAAATGAATCATTATACATGATGATCCAAATTTATTGGTACTAATGTATTGCACACATTGCAGTCAAAAACATCAGTTCTGTGTCAGTATTCTTTTCTTCATTAATAGTTCTGATTTATTCACTAGCTTTTTCTTTCCCAAGGGCATGTTCTCTCTTTGCAGGGTTGGTGTTAATTCTTCCACAGTGCTTGATGTCTTTATAGCATCTGTCTACTGCTGAAAAATATTGAGAAACTGAATTAAGAAATGCAATTAGAGCTCATTCTGAGCTTGTATTTTCTAAATGAAATATGGCTAACTATTCACATGTGGAATGAGCAACAATGTGAATTTGTGTCTGAAGGGTCACTTGATTTGGTTTAACTGATGATTTTAATTGTCAAAAAAAATTTAGCCGTAAATATGATTTGTGTCTCAAACTTCAGTCCTGTTACCATATTTATTGTGAAAATATATGGGCCTTTTACACCTGGTCATTTCATGCGTTCAGATAGCTATCTGATTTGTCCCAGTTACACTTAGCCTCATAAATATGTCTCCGCAAAACGAATACAAATTCAATCTTCAATTACCACGCTGTATGCAAATTTAAGGGAGTTCATGTGAAGTCAACGGAAGCACCAGATATGAGCTGCATTTTATTTATCATCAGCTAATTTCAAGATCAAAGAATAGGAGAGCGGCATCAGCACTGGTAAGATCATTTAGTCTCATTGCTTTTAAAGTAGATGATTGTATGATTTCATCTGCGGCAGTTTGCTTGTTGGTTTACTGAAGAGATAATTGGCTACTCCTCTGCAGAAAATCATAATCCCAATTATTTTGGTCAATATTGAAATAATGATTATTTAACACGATTATTGATGATGATATGATTCGTGTTATTTCATGATATGATTAATTGTAAATGTCAGTGAAATTTCACAATTCTTTTTTTTTTTTTTTTTTACATTTTAGGGGAAGTAAAATGTACATACCTGTATGTGGTATCAACAACCTGATGCATTTACACATGTCCAGTATTACACTTCTCACTTTCCATTTATTTTGAGGTTTGCAAAATTGTCCATATATTTTTTTTAGTGTGACTTGACTTCCTGATGTGGACAATCAAAAAAAAAATTTTTTTTTGTGTATTTTAAGTCCCAATTTGCACACTATTTGTGGAAAGCCGCACTTTTCATGCAAAGCTAAAAGATGAGTGTGATGAGTTCTACTGTGTCTCATCTCTCTTTTTCTCGCTCATTCTTTCTTGCTCTGACACACACACACACACACACACACACACACACACACACACACACACACACACACACACACACACAGATGGAGAGTCCAGTGTGACTGGGTGACCTCCCCTGCCTGAAATGCCTCACACTTACACGGCCAACAGAAGCAGGATGTGTCATGACCCCTGCCGTGTTGTCTTTTTTTTCTACTGGATGTTCCATGTGGAGTTTGATAAAAATGTCCACAGGCGTTCAGACCATCAGAGACAACAGAAACGCAAATGAATGAGGCAAACAATCTCACTTTTCGGCAAGAAACTCTCTAGTATTACTAGTGCTGTAGGGCTAATGCAGATAACAGTACTAACCAAGCAGCTTTTGTGGGGCTTCCTTCATGCTCATGTTGCATCTCAAAGTGTACTTACGAATAGAGAGTGGTTTATTTTGGGGATAGTTGTAGTTTTTTTAATGGGCAGCTCTGTGGACCAGCAGGCAGCATTACGAGGCACTCAATCAGGAATGTCCCTTCTGGTCTGATGGCAGAAAATTTGCTACGTCAGGCTGCAGCGAGTGCGTCATCCAAGACCCACAGCTTGACGAGAACATGCATTAGTCTTTCTGCTTCACTGCCTCTGTCCACCGCTCTGTAAATACATGATGACGGAACAGGGTCACTACCTCCTTTTTCATTCTGAGCTCCATCATCAAATATAGTTGCACAGAACAGCCATGAAGCCTCAGTCAAGAGTGATGCTTTTAGGTTTGAAATGTATATTTAATCTTACATATATTTAAGTGTTTATAGTGGCGCTTGTTTTAAGCATCACTATTTTCATACTTGAAATGTGTAACTCATCTTATAAACAACATGAACAATAGAATGGTTGACCGATATATCGCCAATGTGTGGCTTTATTCAATTATTATAGTTTTATATTATATCTGTTTGGCTCATTAAGTGCCAGTAGTGGGGCTTTTATTTTGACAGCGCTGAGAATTCACAGAGGAATTAAACAGTATATGAAATTATACCGTTATTACTGTTATTACTAATATCTAAGCAACCACCATAATACTTTCTCTAAGCTTTTGGCATTCAGCAAAAATGTATCATTTAAACAAGTATTTGAATATCTAATAAATATTTCATGAACCCTGTTGGTTACAGGTGTTTCACAATTTCTTTATTTGTAAAAAAATATTATAATAGGATCACAGAATCAACAAGCAACAAAGCTTTATTTTACAGGTTTATTTTTTATATATATTGATTCATTTTCAAATTATTCCTAATTTAGAAAATGTTATGCAAAATAAATCTAAATTTCATTGTAGCATTTGTTTTTTGCTAGCTAAATTATAAAGTGTTATATCATATACAGTATATGGGCTTATTGGCAACTCTGCTCTCCATGATATCAGCATTTCCATCTGCCATCTAATCATTTCAGTTGTGAATTTTATTTTATTTTTTTTTTTTAAAAATTTTATTTGAATTATCCTAAAATCCTAAGATTAGTCTTTTGTGTGAAATGTATTTATACAGTAATTCATGAACATGTGGCTCCCAATGTGACCCAATTCCACAAATTAGCCAATTCAGCAATAGTGGAGTAAGAAATTAGCATAAGCAAAATGGATATTATAATTGAAAGTATACCCAAATTAAGTGATCACTTTGGGAGTTTGAGAATTTGAATTATAAATTAATCCTATATTTTGAGAGGGCCACCAAGCAACCACCCTAGCAACCACCTAGGAATGCCCTAAAATCACCCAGAACATCCTAGCAACCACATACCAATGTCTCAGCAATCACCCATGACACCCCAGCATTGTGACGTTGAGTTTGGCACTGGCAGGCATGACTCACTCAAAGCTAAATGTCTAAATATCCAAGTAGTTGTTCAATAAATTGTTTATTTAGTTGGTAGCTCATCTTTTTCCATACAACACAGCATCCATTTAGCATGTGAATGTTTCAGCAGATACAGCGCTTGTTATTCTATAATTAGAACAAGAGGAATGGTTGGATGTGAGCATCGCTCCCAGCCAAGGATCTGTTCTCTCTGATCATCTCTGTTCGCTTGTAATGAGACTCACAGAGTCTCACAGACCTGAACCAGGTGAGAGAAGGGAATCCTTGATTCTCCTTTGTCGTAAGACGCTGTATGTCTGAAGATGTCCAAGAATGAAGTTGACCTGTGCATTTGAGCGTGCTGCTGTAATGTTGGCATGACTGTAAAGTATTGTGGCTGCCTTCAACTGGCGTACGGGGAGGAGGTGCCACTCGCCATCTGTTGTCCTGTCACTAAGATATGACACACGCTTCTTCCAGCAGCTTTTTCACCAAATAACAGCAGTTTTTTGGCAGATCCGGATGCATTCTTTTTGTGGGGCATTGATTTTTGTCTAAATCAATTCTGAGCTTTGTAGGCATTATATTTACACTTGAAGTTGGTTATTAAACACATAAAAGTGCCAGCTGAAGTGTTATTAATATCCATTATGGATTAATAGTGTCCACGATAAAAGGTATTTTATAAATATCTTATAAAAATCTAGTACCACATGTGCCTCTCAACCTGTATGAATTTCTTTCTTCTGCTAAAAAAGAATATATTTTGAAGAATATGGGTAACCAAACAGTTGATGGGGCCCCATTGAATTCCATAGTATTTTTTTTTTCAATACTATGGAAGTCAATGGGGCCCACCAACTGTTTGGTTACCTAATCTTCTTTCTGTTTAGCAGAAAAAGACATTTACAGATTTGGAACAACTTGAGGGTGAGTAAATGATGACATAATTTATTTTGGGTGATGAAGGGGGTGGATTCTGGAATCCACTGCTGCTTCAATACATTCTAATGAGTGATTTCTAATCAAGTAGGATTCACGTATTCGTAGTGAACCGTTTTGGGGCAGGGCTTCCGGTACGGTGCACGTCTGTACCGAATGGTACAGAATGCAATCTTTAACAGTAGGCTTGTTTTATGCACGAAACATACTTCAATCCAAGTTCCCACGCGAACATATTAAGTATTTTGTTCATTTTATTAGAGGTCGACCGATTTATCGGTTTTGCCAATTAATCGGCACCGATAGCTTGATTGGTGGAACAATCGGTTATCTGCAAAAATCCATACCGATAGTTTTCCCGGGTTGCGTCCGTTGCTGGAGCGGCTGAGAAGGGTGCGCTGTCATTACACAGTATGAGAGCTCTGAGAAGGGTCTGCTGGCGTTATATCGCACGAGAACGGCCTCTAGAGGCAAAATAAAAACGATCACTGACGATGTTTATATTGATATGTGAGGCTGCGCGCTGCACTGAAAACACACGCTGCACAGAGAGCGCTGACACATCAGTTGAATGCCGTTTTGACGCTCTTTAATGTGATGTGACAGATCCGTGATCAGACTGATCAGATCAGTTCAAGCTGTGACACACGAGTGAACACGATCATCTCTTCCTAGTCAAAGAATAAACATGAATCAACAGCTGACGGTATGAGGATACATTACAATTTACTGAAACGTATCATATGCCGTGTAATCCCTCAATCAGTGTTTCAACGGTGGAAAGATGTCAATAAAACACAATAAAACTGCCTTAATTCTACGTGGCATTGATTCAACAAGGTGCTGAAAGCATTCTTTAGAAATGTTGGCCCATATTGATAGGATAGCATCTTGCAGTTGATGGAGATTTGTGGGATGCACATCCAGGGCACGTAGCTCCCGTTCCACCACATCCCAAAAATGCTCTATTGGGTTGAGATCTGGTGACTGTGGGGGCCATTTTAGTACAGTGAACTCATTGTCATGTTCAAGAAACCAATTTGAAATGATTCGAGCTTTGTGACATGGTGCATTATCCTGCTGGAAGTAGCCATCAGAGGATGGGTACATGGTGGTCATAAAGGGATGGACATGGTCAGAAACAATGCTCAGGTAGGACCGTGGCATTTAAACGATGCCCAATTGGCACTAAGGGGCCTAAACTAGCCAGCTAACCACTAACCACCACCACCAGCCTGCACAGTGGTAACAAGGCATGATGGATCCATGTTCTCATTCTGTTTACGCCAAATTCTGACTCTACCATCTGAATGTCTCAACAGAAATCGAGACTCATCAGACCAGGCAACATTTTTCCAGTCTTCAACGGTCCAATTTTGGTGAGCTCGGGCAAATTGTAGCCTCTTTTTCCTATTTGTAGTGGAGATGAGTGGTACCCGGTGGGGTCTTCTGCTGTTGTAGCCCATCCGCCTCAAGGTTGTGCGTGTTGTGGCTTCACAAATGCTTTGCTGCATACCTCGGTTGTTACGAGTGGTTATTTCAGTCAAAGTTGCTCTTCTATCAGCTTGAATCAGTCGGCCCATTCTCCTCTGACCTCTAGCATCAACAAGGCATTTTCGCCCACAGGACTGCCGCATACTGGATGTTTTTCCCTTTTCACACCATTCTTTGTAAACTCTAGAAATGGTTGTGCGTGAAAATCCCAGTAACTGAGCAGATTGTGAAATACTCAGACCGGCCCGTCTGGCACCAACAACCATGCCACGCTCAAAATTGCTTAAATCACCTTTCTTTCCCATTCTGACATTCAGTTTGGAGTTCAGGAGATTGTCTTGACCAGGACCACACCCCTAAATTCATTGAAGCAACTGCCATGTGATTGGTTGATTAGATAATTGCATTAATGAGAAATTGAACAGGTGTTCCTAATAACCCTTTAGGTGAGTGTATGCACTATATTAGCATATATATTCATTATATTCTACTTAACCTGTTAGTGATGTCTTGATTTATTTAATGTATGTTTAAATAAATCTGTCATGAAAATGACAATTATAATTGTATAATTAGATTTAGAAGTTAATGCAAAAACTGGCTAATGTGAAGTTTACATGTTTGCATACATGTTTTTTTGAGTGTTGATCTAAAAAAAAAATAGCTACTGAATTTAAGGTAATCTGGGCTCTGTTGTTATTTTATAGTAATGCGCAAGTAAGGGCTCCCTATATAGTTTACACTTTACAGCATTAGCAAATAATTTTTTTATCTTTAAGAAACCTTTAGTTATAATTGAATTAATTTAAGGACAGACACAACCCGTACCGAACCGTGACTTCAAAACCGAGGTACGTACCGAACCGTTAGTTTTGGGTATATATATGTGTGTGTCTGTGTCTCTCTCCCTCTCTTTCCCTCTCTCTCCCCTACTTAATTATACTTACGAAAAAGTGTTCAAAATGCTTAAGCTACGTCCGACATCATTGTCGCGCCAGTTACGCTTTTTCCGTAAGTTGAAGGCAGTCCGCTGGAAGCTAAATATTTTACTTTATAACATGTTAAATATGGATATTATTCTTACAAAAACCCATCGATTCACTTCATATGGCCTTTATTAACCCCTTGGAGCCGTGTGGATTACTTTTATAATGGATGGATGTACCTTTTTGGGCTTCACATTTTGGGCTGCCATTATAATGCTTGGATTAGCCAGGACATTTTAAAATATAACTCTGATTGTGTTCGTCTGAAAGAAGAATGGCATATACACCTAGGATGGCTTGAGGGTGAGTAAATCATGGGGTAATTTTCATTTTTGGATGAACTATTCCTTTAAGCAGTAAAGGAATAGCCATGTAAGATTAGGAATAGTCATGTAAGATTATTATTATTATTATTATTAATTTTTTTTTTTAAGAATTTAATTCTTTTAATTGTTTTTCATTCTACATTATAATATCACTGGGACAGTTTTATCACCCTGATGTTTTTGACTATTTGTGAAAAAAAGCATCATGTTATATTGACCCTATGTTTTTCAGAGGTTCAATTCTGCTCCTGGATGGCGTGACAAGCATTGTACTTCAAAACACTTAATTCATACAGTAACTGAAGTTGGCCTCAGTTCAGTTTGGGAATATTTTGAAAAGTTCATTGGATATGAATGGCCAAATTGTTCACTTTTTTTTTTTTTTCCCATCAGGAAAGGTCTTATGGCTAAGAAATGGAGACTGGGCCATCTGTTGCTAAAAGTGAACACAGAAGTCTACAATAGTTGCAAATGCTGAATGCGGCCATTTTGTGCTCTAACAATGAGATTAGGGGCCTTGTTATTCCCACGACTACAGCAGGAGAAAATGAGGTTACAACAGATATAAAACTGAATAACTGCACGTATCTACTGACTCGTTTTTCACTGTTCTGGGGTTCATTTCAGGTCCTCGTTGTGCTGGTGCTTGTGTTGCTGTGGCTTGTTTTGCGTTTTTACAGTAGGTCTGATTTAAGAGTAGTTGGGGGTATAGCTTGGTACACGCTGAGTTGCCTAAGAGCCGAGAAGACAGACTGTGGTGGATTAGCATAATTAGGAATGGCATGGATTAATGAGAGAGAGATATCCCTGACGCACTTGATGTATGAAAAACAGCTCTGTGCTGCCAATTGTTTGTAGGGTTCTGGAAGAACCAAGTGCCAAAGAATATTGATATTGATCATTGGTTTTATTAGCCAGTATACTTTGCTGGTATATTATATACATGAGCTTAGCATATTTAAAAAAAAATCAAAATAAACATTTATATCCCATAATCTGCTATAATACCATGTTTACAGTAAGTGTTACTACGGTAAATCCATGGTAAAAGTTTGTGATTTGTGGGGAATCACAGGGTACCTCATGATACGATCGGATACGGTACACAATACATGGCTCACAATACCTATAATATCATGATAGCAATTCTGCGATAATCAATATATTGCTAGACAAAGTTCATATAAACGTGCACTTTACTTATACCAGGCAGTTCTTGCATATTGAGTTCTCTTTGTCGATTTTGTTTGTCCCATCAATGGTATAAAAGCCGAAGTGGGTCCAGACATTGGACTTAAACGTGGCTGGGGCATCTATTATTTTGCACTGCTGTCTGCCATCCCATTTAAAAAAAAACTATTTTTCTTAGGCTAGTTAAATGAAGTATTCTGCGTTAGTTCAGGCAGGCCATGTAGTCAAGCTCCGCTATCAGCTGATTGAAAAAAAATATTTTATTTTATTAATTAAAATATCAATATTTGGCGCCAGCTTATTGAATCTCATATTGCATGGAAAAGGACACTGATGTATTGCCCTATTGATATTTTGTCCCATCTCTAGTGTTGACACTGTGAAACTGCGTGATTTGTAAATTATGTGTGGCGGCCCACATATAATGTATTTATACTGCAGGCCGTTTGAAATTCTTCCCCAGGCCAGACTTTGGAGACCCCTGCTTTAGAGGTTCTGTATTCTTCAGTAGAATAAAACATCTATAGATGTGCTAGTTGATTTCACTTATTAACCAGTTGACTATTGTAACCCTGTTCCCCACATATTTCCTATAGCTTAACCAGCAAGACTTCGTTGGTCAAAAAAAGGGAAATTAGGAGGCATGTGCATGGGTTGTGAATTATGTTATGTGAACATGGTTACATGTATTTTTCAAATCTAACACCAAGCACAAAGCAAGTATATATTCTGCAATTTTTGTTTTACGAAAGCATGAAAGCAAAAAAAAAAAGCAAAAAAAAGAGCCTAACAACATCCACCTTAGGTGATTTTTAAAAAATACAAGTTGTGCAAGTTACAAATACAAAGAAAATAATAAAATGATATGAAGTACATTTCATTTGAAAGTATTTAATTAATTGTATTACATGCTGATTCTGATTGGTCAATCCCTGCATTGGGAGATGTTTTTATGTAATGAATTACTGCTAAATTGTCATTTCATGACTCTGTGGTATCTTTTCTCACATAATCAAACTCCGATAAATATATCACATTTATTTATTTAAAGGGGTCATAAATCGAATCTTTTTTTTTCTCGATCTTTTGACATGCAAGAGGTCATTATATTATAAAAAACGTGTAGTTATGGACGCCCATTATAATCAATGGTGATGTCTACGCTGAACAATTAATCTCTTATTAACGTTGTGTTTGCACTGTTAGTTATGATGAAAGTGCAGAAATCGAGTTGCAATGACGAGATCACTGCAATCATGTGCTCAACAGACATGACTTGATTTCAAGAGCTGAGTTACTGTTCCACATGTAATACTAGACATCAGCCAATCACAGCAGGGTGTTTACACTGAAGTCTCACAGCAGACACGCCCCTTCAAATCAGAGTCTAAAATCAGGGTAGGAAAATGGCCTTTTATTTCTATAAAAATTATACTAACATTATAAGTGCACCTCTGGAACCATTATAAAACAATAAAAAATGCAGTTCATATCCCCTTTAAGTAGCTATGTTATAAGCTGGATAATGTGCAGTCATCTCATCATTATCCTAAAATAAACCCCTTCATGATAATGTAAGATCATCTTGTCTGGTTTATTTAGAAAAGATTATCCTTTACATATTATCTAAAATTAAACATTACCACCTGGATATATCAAAATTACTTGTAATATAAGATTTTGGTTATACCAAATGTTCATTGTGCAGACTCACCCGCCTCACTTGTGTGTGGTCCAGTGAATATGATGATGAGGATCCAAAAATCTGATTAATAAAACTTACGGTGGCTGGGGGATCCACATTTAGCATTTCCCACCATGATCATGATCTAATTTCTTTTCAGAAATATGGAACTGTATCAGAAGTAGGATTTATTCATTCTCAGACAGCATTAACTCAGCGCTCTCAGTCCGGTGTTACGCTGAAGCTAAGCCATAAATATTCTGGATTGCCAAAATTCCTCAAGACACTTTGAAAAAATTACAATGTTTATACGCAGTTTTGTAATTCCTTGGCTGCTGGTTATTCCCCCCTCCTACTTCCTATTCGATAACAATTCGCTCCTTCCTCCCCTTTTAAATATGGCACTTAATCATCTTGAAATAACGTCTCAGGTGACAAAGAAATGAGCAGCGGAGGAAATGGAACGAGCCTCGTGACATTGAACAGTTTTCACTGGTTGAAATGACATTTTCGTAAATTACTTTCTGTGAATTTTCCTCCCACATCTCCAGAGCATCTCCTCCGTGCCAGTGCACAGGACATCTGAACGCAGACGTGCGGTTATTTTGAGCCAGACAGCGCAAACTCAAGTCATCACCTCTTTTGAATAGACGCCCACCAGTTTGTTTTCCATGGTATTTAAAAATGTGCCTTGGGAAAGTAGACCGTACTGTTGTGCTGATGTGTGGGCTTGGATTCAAACATCATATTAAGTAGCTCATGAAGACTGTTCATGTGAACTCCCACTCGGGGTCAGTGGGTTCAGTGTCTTACGCCCCGGCCAGGGCCACGAATGGTCATTTAACCCAAGTTTTCTCAAACCTTTCAGACTAGTTCTCAAATGGTTTGAGACTCATTTTGTCAGTTTTCATTTCCCCAGTTCATCAGCTAATTTGCACATTAATTTCATTTGTTATGGCAAACGGCAGATAGCAGCATATTGAGATGCATTGGTTCATCAAAGCAGCCAACCAACCCTGAATACTGTGTGAGACATTTAAAATTCTCATTCAGCATCTCACTAGGTGAGTTCACAGGGAGTTTTATCACTGCAGATGGCCAGTAGGGGTATAACGGTTCATATCACTCACGGTTCTGTTTTTATCACAGTTTTAGGGTCACGGTTTCGGTACGGTTCGGTATGTTCAGGGAAATTAGGACAACTGTCAAATAAAATAGTAATATAATATAATATAGTAATCAAATATAAAATAACATAATATTATAATCTTCACTGTATAAATTAAATGAAGATTAATCATTATTGAAGTTACAAAAGCTATTCAGTCAAGAGCAGTGAGTGATTTCTTTGTAATTTGTTGTTTGATTAACATTAAAAACAGACAGCAGGAAAAGGCTTATTTCCCTTTAAGACATGCACGGATCCAGTACTGTTACACATGAACACATGTTATTCTCAACTGTTTACGTTTTAAGACATAACCTACTATGTTTGCTAGGATACTCAACAAGACGGGCATGTTGAGACAATTTTTGTGTGAATTTGTTCGTTCAAGTGCAAGACTTGAAAGAACTCAATATTTTTGCGCCATGTTCACGCTTCAGATGAGTGCACACACACAATTCTTCTTTCAGTGTGCGCAAGTTCTGTGTTTAAATTGGCAATCTTAAATGAGTTTAGTTTAAACACAAATAGCAACGTGTGGTGTTCGGGTCTCACCTGCGCTATCAACACCCGGGTGATGACGGAGTAAATGACTGGGTCATGTTCGAGCATACGGCACTCGCAAACAAGAGCTGTGTGGATTTTGCAAAGTGATCACTTTGGAGGCCTTTGGCCGTTACGTCCCATGAATTTAGTTTGTACTTCCCTGTTTTGCCTTTGTTTGTTCCTGTTTCTAATTTGTCTCCGTGGTTTCTAATCGTTTTCATCTGTGCTTTGTTTACACTGTAAAATTTCTAACAAAAACCCACATTTTTCTTAGCAATCTACTGTAATTCTACGGTATGAATACTGTGAAATTGCTTTACCGCTTATTACAGTAAAAACTAAATATAGTATTTTAGTATTTTTTATTTTACAGTTAAATACTGGCAGCAGATTCACCAGCAATATACTGTAATTCTACGGTATTAATACTGTGAAACTACTTTACCGCCATTTACTGTATAAAAAAAATACATGCAGTACATTTCTGTGATTATTTCAATCTACAATGAATGGTGAGGTAAAAACCCAATTTGAGTAATTTTGGCAACACAGCTCTAGGTCAAAAAGGGAACCCCAAATCACAGGAAATTACTACAGTAAAAAGACAGGCAACACTAATAGACTAATAAAAATGTTTTTATTTATAAGCAAGAACACCCAAAATGGACAAAAATATAGTAAAAGCAAAGTGAACAAAAGTGCAGAAAAGAATACAAACTTAAACTCTGTTATATGGTTTATACAGTTAAACACAATTGCGTTTTAAAAGTTTAATAATCAATAATGTATAAGAACTAATTTGACCAGTTATTTATTTAATTTTTTTCTCTCCCGTCAACGAGCTCTACAGCCAAAACCATCAGGCTGAGTGCCAACAAGAAATACACAGTCTGAATAAATTATGTATTAAAGTGAATCGACAGGATTTTACCCTCTCCGTTTAATGCAATTTCTCTTCACTCTCAAGCGCTATTCCGGCTTGTTCCGTTCCAGCTCCTCAGTCACTGTTCAAGTGTTTTGGATGTGAGAGAAAACACTCTGACCAAAACCTCCAGTTTCCCCGAAGTGTCATAACCGACGCAAACACAAACAAGTTTGTTTCAGGATGCCGCTTTCAGTTTTATTTCTTCCCACTCGACACAGTCACCGATCCAGCTTTAAAAGAACGCACTCCTCGATGCAGTCAGTTCCCTCCTCTCCGCTTTGATTCGCTTTCTTCTATTTTTCACATATATTCCGGTCTCGTGCTCAAACTCCTATAAAACACTCGTTCAGCGCCATTATGCTATTACTTTTTAAAATGCACCAGCCCACAATGCATTGCCTACTACAGTACAAAACCGTAATATATAAATACAGTAGATGACTGTTGAAAACGGGGTGTAAATTAACAGCAGTTGCTTACCGTGTAAAATATTGCCATGAATGCATTTTCTACAGCACATTACTGTTACTGTCAGAATTTGGTTGTTTTTTACAGCAATTTTTTTACAGTTTAGTTCTGATTAACTTGTGTATTTATATGCATGCCATCAGTTTTGTTACCCCTCTGTCTGGTATTGTCTTTTCTATGTGTAAAGCTGTTACGCTGATTTTCGCCATTGTGGATTAATGTTTGTTTTCATTTGTAATTGAAGTCTTTTCACTAAAAGATCCACTTCTTTGCTGTATTTTCACTGTATTTGTATGTAAAAATCCAGTGAGCATAAGACACTTCTTTCAAAAGCATAAAAAAAAATTATACCCAATTATACAAGGCTTCCTTAAAGATGGCAAGAAATGAAAATTCACCCATTTTTAATTGTATAGATATAGATCTAAAGTTTGAGATCTTATTGTGAACGATTTATCCATGTACACGTTAATGTTTTATTGCAATGTTTAATCAAATGATCATAACTTGAACTTCTGGTTAAAACTGAAGTACACCTGACTTCTCCAAACATTTAGTCTGCTTAAATCCCGTACCTCCACAATCCACTTCAAGCTTGAATTCATTTGAGTGTAACGCACATCTCAAAATCCAATCAACAACCGATGGATTCCAATCAAGATCCCGCCCTACTTTTTCTATTTTGGTAATCTGTTTCACTCGGCTGTACATCACAAGATCTGTCGCTACAGTCATTTACGATTTTTTTATCGAGTACTTGATGTTGAATTGTGATTTTGGCTTTGTTGTCTGAATTTGTTGCTGGATTTTATTGAAAGGTAATTTTGACAAGCAATTGTTTTCCGTCTTGACCTATTCAAGTAGGTTGATGTTTTACTTCCATGTTAATTACAGTACAGTACATGGAAAAATAACTGTCTGCGGCATGAAATTGGTACCAAGTGAACTGATTTGCTTTGTAGAGAATTTGCAGCTAACAAATCGGCAAAAGCTCATCAAACCAAACAGTTTCCTGTCTGAACTACTACAGTAATCTGACCTCATACAGCCGCAGATTCTGTACAGCCGGTGGCTTTGCAACGACCCAGATAGTCTGGTGCTTGCATTTTCGCCTCAAGTAGACTGCTACAATGACAAAGAGCACACGCTGATTCTCCATCATCTAATATGATATGATGCATACAGTATATAGACATTTATATACAAACAGATTCCACCCATTAATAAATATTTGTGCTGCCCGCTAATAAACATTACCAGCAGGAAGAACACCTACAGTACCAGCTGGAAATGTGCAAAACTGTCTTTTTCTACACACGGCTCAACGCTAAGGATTTTTTCTTCTGAACCAGTCAAAAAAAAATTTCACTGGGCTCACCACAAAAAAATAATAAATAAATAAAATTAAATAGGCCTAGTTATTGTTTTAGCTGTTTTTGATCCATGTAGACTAACCTTAATAAATAAGGTTATGACACCAAAAACTACTAGCCAAAATGTAAAATATTTTTAAAGACAGTCAGTAATAAAATAAGAACAAATAATCAAATTACGAGCAATAACACAAATAAACACAACAGAACACACATATGCAAATGAAATAAACAGTTTTTTCCAGGTTTTCCATGTAGGTCTAAACTCGATTTTCAGGTAGGCCTACAGAAATGGTAATCAAATGTAAAATACCAGACTCTCATGTTTCAGGGGTCGGGACAGTTGACGGAATTGTCACTTGCATAATTGTTGCATCGTCACTAAAGTTTATTTGCATGTTTTTTCATTTACCAATTTAAACATTCAGGTGTTTTTTAAACTATTCAGTACTCGCACGCTCTCTGAGAGATGGTTTTCTCTGTGCGCATACAGTAAAGCCGCATCACAAACAACTTGCAAGTTCTTTTTCACGGATTAACAGCCAAAAACATACAATTTAGTCAATTCCGGTCTTTGAGTATCCTCGTAAACACAGTCGGTTATGTCTTAAATAAACATAAACATTTGAGAAAGAAAACACATGTGACATTATAATTAAAACAGTATAATGGATCTGTGCACTGATCTTAACTCTTTCCCCGCCAAACACAGAATTTTCTGTTATTTTTCAGAAAATGCTTCCCCGCCAAACACAGAATTTTCTGGGTTTCCATGTTTTCATTGTTATACGCTAGGGGATGCTATTACGCATCTTCTGAACGAGTACAGAATCTCCTGATCAAAACACAGGCGAAGATGACGCAAAAAAAACGAGATCGTATGTAAAATAATGTGATCATCAACATTAAACAGCTAGGGATGCACGATATATCGGCAACATATCGTTATCGGCCGATAAATGATCATTTTTGATGTTGTCGTTAGCGATCCGATAAGAAAATTTGACCGATATATTCAAGCCGATAGACAATGTAGTATTTCCTTCAGCTGAGACACTTCAGATGTGCTGTCCGCCATGATGGGATTGAATTGCTCGAAATATGATTGGAATCACTTCGAAAAGGAAAATACAGTTATTTGCAACATGTGCAGCGCAAGTCTAACACATAAACTACATAAAATTATAATGAGAACACGACTGTAAAAGAGCACTGTTTCAGCGTGCTGAGGGAAGAGCGCATCCACGGAGTTACACCTTCATGACAAGCACAGTCAAGTTCACTTGTGTGCCATTGTAAGTTGTAATATTATATTTATTCTGTATAATCTCATACGTTCGGTTAAGTTTATTAACAACGCAGTAAAGCGCTTCATTGTACCATTCTTTAGCTTCAGCGCGCGCATTTCAAACAGAAATGCACAGCATTAATAACTGCTGGGACTGTCATATACACTCACCTAAAGGATTATTAGGAACACCTGTTCAATTTCTCATTAATGCAATTATCTAATCAACCAATCACATGACAGTTGTTTCAATGCATTTAGGGGTGTGGTCCTGGTCAAGACAATCTCCTGAACTCCAAACTGAATGTCAGAATGGGAAAGAAAGGTGATTTAAGCAATTGAGCGTGGCATGGTTGTTGGTGCCAGACGGGCCGGTCTGAGTATTTCACAATATGCTCAGTTACTGGGATTTTCACGCACAACCATTTCTAGAGTTTACAAAGAATGGTGTGAAAAGGGAAAAACATCCAGTATGCGGCAGTCCTGTGGGCGAAAATGCCTTGTTGATGCTAGAGGTCAGAGGAGAATGGGCCGACTGATTCAAGCTGATAGAAGAGCAACTTTGACTGAAATAACCACTCGTTACAACCGAGGTATGCAGCAAAGCATTTGTGAAGCCACAACACGCACAACCTTGAGGCGGATGGGCTACAACAGCAGAAGACCCCACCGGGTACCACTCATCTCCACTACAAATAGGAAAAAGAGGCTACAATTTGCACGAGCTCACCAAAATTGGACAGTTGAAG
Source organism: Rhinogobio ventralis (assembly GCA_039654625.1). Taxonomy (NCBI): domain Eukaryota; kingdom Metazoa; phylum Chordata; class Actinopteri; order Cypriniformes; family Gobionidae; genus Rhinogobio; species Rhinogobio ventralis. The sequence continues at coordinate 30,346,239 of CM077199.1, read as the reverse complement.
ACTGGAAAAATGTTGCCTGGTCTGATGAGTCTCGATTTCTGTTGAGACATTCAGATGGTAGAGTCAGAATTTGGCGTAAACAGAATGAGAACATGGATCCATCATGCCTTGTTACCACTGTGCAGGCTGGTGGTGGTGGTGTAATGGTGTGGGGGATGTTTTCTTGGCACACTTTAGGCCCCTTAGTGCCAATTGGGCATCGTTTAAATGCCACGGTCCTACCTGAGCATTGTTTCTGACCATGTCCATCCCTTTATGACCACCATGTACCCATCCTCTGATGGCTACTTCCAGCAGGATAATGCACCATGTCACAAAGCTCGAATCATTTCAAATTGGTTTCTTGAACATGACAATGAGTTCACTGTACTAAAATGGCCCCCACAGTCACCAGATCTCAACCCAATAGAGCATCTTTGGGATGTGGTGGAACGGGAGCTTCGTGCCCTGGATGTGCATCCCACAAATCTCCATCAACTGCAAGATGCTATCCTATCAATATGGGCCAACATTTCTAAAGAATGCTTTCAGCACCTTGTTGAATCAATGCCACGTAGAATTAAGGCAGTTCTGAAGGCGAAAGGGGGTCAAACACAGTATTAGTATGGTGTTCCTAATAATCCTTTAGGTGAGTGTACATAACACTGTAATGAGAGAATTTTTGTAATAAAACGTTGTGAATTCTCTGGGTTTAGTTGTTGTGTTTCAGCGTGCTGTTGTGGGAAGAGCGTGTCCACAATGCATTCTGACAAGCACAGTCAAGTTCGCTTGTGCATTTGCGTCAATTTAAGCATATATAAGTCGTAATATTAAGTTTATGTAGAATAAACATCTGATTAATCTCATATAGGATGCGTTTCGTTGAGTTAATAACCCGCAGCGCTTCATTGTACCGGTGATCATCTTCAGTTTCAGCGCGTGCTCTCAAACGGGAAGATAGGAGTTATAGGCCTTCTGACTACGCAACTTAGTTCACCTGTGCGTAATTTTGTGCAAATATAAGTTGGAATATTTTATTTATTTTATATTTAAATATCTGATTGTTCTCATATAAGATGCGTTTAGTTGTTAATTAACCTTCTAAACGCTTCAGTTTACGGTTGTTCATTCTCTTCAGCGCGCGCTCTCGAACAGCAACGTTATCTGATAGACTAATAGACTAATATTAAAGACGTTTACTATTACTGTAAAACTTTTTTTTTTCAAAAACACTGAAGTGTTATTATTAATAACTAGCACTTTTATTGTTCTCTTATTATTTTCATCAACAATATGATTTGATTAACCATTTCAATATTGTCCGTGCGGAGGCTATTTCATGCATGGCACATGCGTTTTGATTCTTTATATGCAGCCGAAGTAATGCTGTCCATTGACTTGTTTGCATTATTTAGGTATTTTATTTTTATTTTTTGTTAGGCAATATAATTGTTGGTAACATTTTACAAATAAGGTCTCATTTGTTAATGCATTAACTAACACAAACAAACAGAGAGCAATAACCTTTGTTAATGTTAGTAATAAAATGTTTGTTTATTAACAGTCCATTCACAGTGCATTACCTAATGTTAACACACACAGTTTTGGATCTGAAAATGTTGAGATTAACATGAACTAAGATGAATAAATCCTGTAGAAGTATTGTTCATTCATTGTTGGTTAACTAATGCTAACAAAAATTAAACCTTATTGTAAAGTGTTACCATTTTTTTAATAAAGTAAGTTGGCCATAGGAGTGTATAGGTTTGATTCATGTTGAAGTGTTTGGGACATGGCTTTTAATTGTTAAAAAGTTGTATTTAGATTTATCGGCCAATATATCTGTTATCGGCTTTCAAATATAAAGAATTATCGGTTATCGGTATCGGCCAAAATGTTCATATCGGTGCACCCCTATAAACAGCATAAACATCAAAACTATCTAATGTTACAGAATGAAATGTCGACCCAGGACGAGCTATAGGACTGTGCAAGCATTAGGGGTTTTTCATGGATCAATAATTCTGAATCCGATCTGGATGTAGTCTTTGACAAAATTTTTGTTCAAAAGTTTTTTTTAATGAAACTTAGTCATATTCAAGTGTTGATAAAAAATGAATGCATAAAGCTAGAATAAAAGTTTTTTTTTTTTTTTTTAATCAGAGGGTCTGCTCTTTCTTTTGATATTGCATGCTCAGATATTCATACAACAAAATATTCTATGGGCTATTTAAATTGTGAAAAAGATCAAAAACGCTGGTGCTGGCTGGCAACTTAAAAAAAAAAAAACACTGGTGGGGAAAGTGTTAAAGTGACAGCAGCCTAATCATAACATTATGACCACCTTCCTAATATTGTGTTGGTCCCCCTTTTGCTACCAAAACAGCCCAGACCCGTCGAGGCATGGACTCCACTAGACCCCTGAAGGTGTGCTGTGGTATCTGGCACCAAGATGTTAGCAGCAGATCCTTTAAGTCCTGTAAGTTGCGAGGTGGGGCCTCCATGGATCGAACTTGTTTGTTCAACACACCCCACAGATGCTCGATTGGATTGAGATCTGGGGAATTTGGAGGCCAAGTCAACACCTCAAACTCGTTGTTGTGCCCCTCAAACCATTCCTGAACCATTTTTGCTTTGTGGCAGGACGCATTATCCTGCTGAAAGAGGCCACAGCCACCGGGAATACCGTTTCCATGAAAGGTTGTACATGGTCTGTAACAATGCTTAGGTAGGTGGTACATGTAAAAGTAAGATCCACATGGATGGCAGGACCCAAGGTTTCCCTGGTGCCATGTGTTCTCCAGGTAAGCAATGCACACACACCCGGCCAACCACGTGATGTAAAAGCAAACGTGATAAATCTTTTTTAGCTACAGTAGCTTGTCTGATTGGACCACACGGGCCAGCCTTCACTCCCCACGTGCATCAATGAGCCTTGGCCGCCCATGACCCTGTCGCCGGTTCACCACTGTTCCTTCCTTGGACCACTTTTGATAGATACTGACCACTGCAGACCGGGAACACCCAACAAGAGCTGCAGTTTTGGAGATCTGAACCAGTCGTCTAGTCATCACAATTTGGGCCTTGTCAGACTTGCTCATCCTTACGCTTGCCCATTTTTCCTGCTTTTAACACATCAACTTTGAGAACAAAATGTTCACTTGCTGCCTAATATATCCCACCCACTAACAGGTGCCGTGATGAAGAGATAATCAGTGTTATTCACTTTACCTGTCAGTGGTCATAATGTTATGCCTGATCGGTATCTGTCATTGTAATGCAGTAAATCTGTAAAAACAATGAAAGATCTATAATTGTAAAGGATCAAGGTTATTAGCTTATGTATTTAATTTATACAGCACTAAAATACTACCCAGTGTTGTTTTACATTTTGATAACTTTATTCAGTTTCTGTAGTATTTCACTTTATTTCATTTGTATCTTTATTCTATTGTATTTATTTTTGCTACTTTTTACAATTTAGTTCAAAGATTGAATAAAGCTCCCTTGTGTTGTGCAACACAATTACCTATTGTAAAAACACAAATACACTAAGGAAGCAAACATTTAGGTGAGATAAATGTAATATTTTTTTTTTTTCAAATGTTTTTTTTCTAAAACATAATAACCCCCATAAGAATCACCTAAGGGGGGATTTTCCCCCAATTTTCCAAAACGCAATTTAGGCTCTGTTAAAATTGCTGCCTCTCTTACTGGCTATTCAGTGCAGTAATCAAACTTACTTCCGAATACCCACCATCTCAGAAATCTTCTGGCTGTTTTTGTTTGTTGGTTTTTGCTCTGTGTGTGAAGCTATATTACAAATTTCTGACTCCAGCCTCTTATTTTGGCTCATAGTGGATGCCCTATAGTTCAGCGTGAATTGGGCAGATGGAAAGCTGTTTCTGTGGTTACATTTCAGTGGTTAAATGTATTAACATTAGTATTTCATTGGTAAGATACTGCAGGCAGCAACCTCTGTGTTGAGATTCCATTCAGTTGTTAAAGTAGTTTTGAGTTGACAGTAAAGTGCTCAAAAATGTTGCATAATAGGCCCTTACGCCCTCTTAAATGTCAGAGCTTTGTATTATTTGCAAATGCCTAGATGAAATGGAAATTTTTGGAAGAGAAAATCCCTATCTTTTTGGAAAATAACAAGTGATATAAGAGGGTTTGTAAATTCTCTACGCACAGGGGTTGCCCCCTCTCTGAGTTTTTTATACCAATATAGATTCAATGCTGACTCAATATGAGTCACATCGTTTAGACATCCTACTAGTTTGAGTTACCACTGTAGGTTTTGCTAGGGCTGGGTGATAGCAAGAAATTTATCAAAAGATTAAATATCAAAAATATTTATTTTTGCTCAAATACAATATATTTAATGCTAGAAGTCATCAAAATATAATAATTTATAAAATCTTGTTTGTTTTTGTAAATAAGCACAGAGGAGAATATACATACCTTCTTTTTCTCCTAAAACATTTAAAAGCATGTTTAATGCCTCACAAATACTTTTGTGAACATGCTTGAGCTGTGACGCAAATGAATCCTTTACATTCAGTGTTAAATCTTTAGAAAACTAAATGACCGAATACAATCATTGCAGTATTCACAATGGGTTTTAAATGCATTGAGTCTATAGTGAATATTTGGCATAATGTCAAGTCCTAATCTTTACCCACTGTTACCCAGGTGTTTGAGAAAATGCCCTGGGTGATTTGCTGTACCACCAGACAGCGCCTTGTACTGTAAAACAAATTGGCCCAAATGTGATTTTCTGCTGTTAAGAGGATCTCACAGTATCCCACATACAGTATCTGCCCACTCACAGCTCGCTTTTAAGGAATCCGCTCAGTCAATCCAGTGTCTCTTCGGATTTGAATCAGTAATTTAACAGCAGCTGATCCCCTCACTGGTCATGTCCAAGCTTGACGAGGCTCACCCTTTGTGTACACTGTGCTGGCACAATGACAGTCCCAAAAAACAACAACTCTGAGCTGTATGTGTGATTTGAGCAACAGTACCAAGTAGTCTCAGTCTTAAAACATGGGAAAAAAATCCACAGATTGAATAGCCACTTGGCAGCACCATGATTGAATGTAGTCCACACAACTCATGCACTATATTCCAAGTCTTCTGAATTCATATGATAGTTTATGTGAGGAATAAAGCAAATATTTTTCACTGATTATCTTTCTCTCAAGTGGACTATTAACTGCTGCAATGGGATCATTGAGCTCAAGAATTGGATAATTATGAATGAGTCTTACAGACCATTATAGTGAACTGAATTAATGAATAAATTATACTCAAAAGAATCTTTATTTTTAAATTATATTTGTCTTAAAGTTACAGTGAAACAGGTTATGAAAAAAAAAAAACAGGGCGGGGTCTTGGTTCTATCCACCGGTTTCTGATTGGATGTAGGCAGATCTGAATGCAAGCTTGAGGTCAATAGTGGGGGTGTGAATCGTCACTGGTCTCACGATTCAATTCGATTACAATGCATCCTCACTTTTCAATATTTTTGCACATGCCTACATTTTCGTCAATGAATAGCCTACAAGCAGTCAGATATATGAACTCCCTTTTTATTTTATCTGCTTCCTGAATGTAGCAAACATCAAACACAACTTAAGTCTGAACACCGCAGACGACGGGACCATTTAGAACAAACTAAAACTAGTAAATATTAAAAGCGCAACACCCCTAGTCAATAGAGTAGTGCAGGTATGACGTCACTTTGTAGGCCAATCGGAAGTTAGCATCACACCGAGTTGTCAAAAATCCAATAGGATTTTTCCATAGGCTTTTGGATTATCGCAAAAAACAAGCTCTCTGATCAACAAACGTTTATGATACTTACACGTTTTGTCTATCAAGATCATTTTCACAGATAAACACTAGGGTTGGGTATCGTTTGAATTTGAACGATTCTGATTCTGTTTATCGATTTTGATTCCTAATTTCGATTCCAATAAGGTAAAAAAAAAAAATTGTTCTTATTGCAAAACATTTCATTGCTGAATACCATGAACAAAAATCAACAGGCTAAAGAACACTTGCACAAGGAACATTTGCCTATGGTTTAAAAATACCATAGCAAAAACAACTACTGCATTATTAAAGACAAGTAAACACTCAGTAATTAAAAAAGAACAAATAATGAATTAGCAATTGTCCAAATATATACAAGGATACAATTGAAATAAACATTTTCAGGTATTCAGGTACAGAAACCGTAATCAAATGTAAAATAACACTGCACTTTATTAATAAAATATAGGCTATACATTACAAATATAGTCACAAAAGCGAGTGAATTTTCTCATTGTCTTTGTATTGTTTGATTAACGTTATCATAGAGACGGCATTAGGAAAATCTGCTGTCACTTTAAGAGCTGCACTGATCCCATACTGTTACACATGCTTTTTCATCTTTTCTTTTCAACTGTCTTAAGACATAACCAATTGTTTACGAGAATATTTTGACATTTTTGCGTTTATTTGTCCGTTCGTGTGCAGCGCAAAAAGACGATAAAGAGAACTCTGTTAATTATCGTGCACTATTCATTATGAGAAGCCATTCTGTGCTTGTGTGTGCGTCTTTGCGATCAAATGGTTTAAAATGACATTTAAAATCACCTTTTCTGTGCGCACATTTTGGATGTGTGCAGATCACAGACGACACCGCGCAAGTCTTTTGAGCTTAGATGGTTTAAAATCGCATTAAAATGCGCACACTGGAACCGGTGAGCGAATCGAAATGCGCGTTTCTTATCGAATCACTGATTCTGGGAAATTTGGAATCGGTTCTAAAATGGAACCAGTTCTCAATACCCATCCCTAATGAACACAATTTTTATGAATTTTGAAGCCTAAATGCAGTTGCTAGAAGTGAAAAGCTAAAGGTTGGCTATAAACAAACTACACCACAGTCGCTCGACTTCAACATTACTAAGCTTCTGACAACTCTTTTAGTTTTTATCTAAAAACATTTTCCCAAATGGTTTGATTTAGAATAGTTTATAGGAGCACAATGAGGCAGTAAAAGCAGACTGAGTTTACTAGTTCAGCGTGATGACGTTTAATCTCCTCGACAACCTCTGTAGTCCCATTTAGCCACTTGTTAGCAACCGCCTTTTTAAAGACACGTAATGGCTTAAAAAAATCACGAGTGGGGTAATACTGATGTATTTTATGCAAGGGTGTAACGATACACTTGTGTCACGATGCGATATAAATCGCGATACTGAACTCACGATATGATATGTATTCTCTCCCGGTGCTCGCTATGTCCCACCTATCCCGCTATTAATGCACTATACATATAAGAATAAACCATCTAAAATGTTTTGAATAATCATACTACTAAAACCAAATGTGATCTGGTGATTTAAATGATGTTTGCACTATAAGGAGTGCCGCTTTAAATGATGTTTGCACGTTCACTATAAGAAGTGCCGCTTTAAATGATGTTTGCGCGTTCACTATAAGGAGTGCCGCTTTAAGTGATGTTTGCGCGTTCACTATAAGGAGTGCCGCTTTAAGTGATGTTTGCGCGTTCACTATAAGGAGTGCCGCTTTAAGTGATGTTTGTGCGTGCACTATAAGGAGTGCCGCTTTAAATGATATTTGTGCGTGCACTATAAGGAGTGCCGCTTTAAATGATGTTTGTGCGTTCACTATAAGGAGTGCCGCTTTAAGTGATGTTTGTGCGTGCACTATAAGGAGTGCCGCTTTAAATGATGTTTGTGCGTTCACTATAAGGAGTGCCGCTTTAAATGATGTTTGTGCGTTCACTATAAGGAGTGCCGCTTTAAATGATGTTTGCGCGTTCACTATAAGGAGTGCCGCTTTAAATGATGTTTGCGCGTTCACTATAAGGAGTGCCGCTTTAAGTGATGTTTGTGCGTGCACTATAAGGAGTGCCGCTTTAAATGATGTTTGCACTATAAGGAGTGCCGCTTTAAATGATGTTTGCACTATAAGGAGTGCCGCTTTAAATGATGTTTGCGCGTTCACTATAAGGAGTGCCGCTTTAAATGATGTTTGCGCGTTCACTATAAGGAGTGCCGCTTTAAATGATGTTTGCGCGTTCACTATAAGGAGTGCCGCTTTAAATGATGTTTGCGCGTTCACTATAAGGAGTGCCGCTTTAAATTTATGTTTGCACTACAAGGAGTGCCGCTTTAAATGATGATGTTTGCGCGTTCACTATAAGGAGTGCTGCTTTAAGTGATGTTTGCGCGTTCACTATAAGGAGTGCCGCTTTAAATGATGTTTGCGCGCTCACTATAAGGAGTGCCGCTTTAAGTGATGTTTGCACTATAAGGAGTGCCGCATTAAATGATGATGTTTGCGCGTTCACTATAAGGAGTGCCGCTTTATATGATGTTTGTGCGTTCACTATAAGGAGTGCCGCTTTAAGTGATGTTTGCGCGTTCACTATAAGGAGTGCCGCTTTATATGATGTTTGTGCGTTCACTATAAGGAGTGCCGCTTTATATGATGTTTGTGCGTTCACTATAAGGAGTGCCGCTTTAAATGATGTTTGCACTATAAGGAGTGCCGCTTTAAATGATGTTTGCACTACAAGGAGTGCCGCTTTAAATGATGATGTTTGCGCGTTCACTATAAGGAGTGCCGCTTTAAGTGATGTTTGCGCGTTCACTATAAGGAGTGCCGCTTTAAATGATGTTTGCGCGTTCACTATAAGGAGTGCCGCTTTAAATGATGTTTGCACTATAAGGAGTGCCGCATTAAATGATGATGTTTGCGCGTTCACTATAAGGAGTGCCGCTTTAAATGATGTTTGCACTATAAGGAGTGCCGCATTAAATGATGATGTTTGCGCGTTCACTATAAGGAGTGCCGCTTTAAATGATGTTTGCACTATAAGGAGTGCCGCATTAAATGATGATGTTTGCGCGTTCACTATAAGGAGTGCCGCTTTATATGATGTTTGTGCGTTCACTATAAGGAGTGCCGCTTTATATGATGTTTGTGCGTTCACTATAAGGAGTGCCGCTTTAAATGATGTTTGCACTATAAGGAGTGCCGCTTTAAATGATGTTTGCACTACAAGGAGTGCCGCTTTAAATGATGATGTTTGCGCGTTCACTATAAGGAGTGCCGCTTTAAGTGATGTTTGCGCGTTCACTATAAGGAGTGCCGCTTTAAATGATGTTTGCGCGTTCACTATAAGGAGTGCCGCTTTAAATGATGTTTGCACTATAAGGAGTGCCGCATTAAATGATGATGTTTGCGCGTTCACTATAAGGAGTGCCGCTTTAAATGATGTTTGCACTATAAGGAGTGCCGCATTAAATGATGATGTTTGCGCGTTCACTATAAGGAGTGCCGCTTTATATGATGTTTGTGCGTTCACTATAAGGAGTGCCGCTTTAAATGATGTTTGCATTATAAGGAGTGCCGCTTTAAATGATGTTTGCACTACAAGGAGTGCCGCTTTAAATGATGATGTTTGCGCGTTCACTATAAGGAGTGCCGCTTTAAGTGATGTTTGCGCGTTCACTATAAGGAGTGCCGCTTTAAATGATGTTTGCGCGTTCACTATAAGGAGTGCCGCTTTAAATGATGTTTGCACTATAAGGAGTGCCGCATTAAATGATGATGTTTGCGCGTTCACTATAAGGAGTGCCGCTTTAAATGATGTTTGTACTATAAGGAGTGCCGCTTTAAATGATGATGTTTGCGCGTTCACTATAAGGAGTGCCGCTTTAAATGATGTTTGCACTATAAGGAGTGCCGCATTAAATGATGATGTTTGCGCGTTCACTATAAGGAGTGCCGCTTTAAATGATGTTTGCACTATAAGGAGTGCCGCTTTAAATGATGATGTTTGCGCGTTCACTATAAGGAGTGCCTTTGAGTAGTTTTTAAGGCTTGTTTTTAATAGAATCTACCTGAATAAATCATGTAAAATCTCCTTAATTATTTAGTCTATGAAACCATTAATTTCATATTTTTAGTGAAATGTGCTTATTTATTTGAAGTTGACTTTAAAAAAAGGGTATAAATTAGAGTGAAAGGAAATGGCCTGTTTATATTTGATTTTGAGTTACGCTATACAATTAATAAACCGTATGCTGCTAGCACAGCACAAGCAGAAACAAACTTGTTACTGCACTGGCATTAGCAAAATTATTGCTCATTGAACAAAGCAACATGCATTATATTATTAGTAGGCTACATGCAGTTATCAACAACCTAACCATAAGATCTGCTCTTCTGCACAATGGTAACGATCAAAACTTCAACATAACAGAAACTCTATCAATGTCAAACATAACTGAACATTAAACATTAACAGATTTTTCCCTTCACACAAAAACACATAAAATGACACTTAATCTCAATATTAACTCTCCGTTTTCAGCCATATGCAAAGCATGCTGGGAACTAACAATGGTGTCTCTAAATAAAACTGCACAATTAATTAATTATTTAAACTAATTCTCTTAAAATAAACAGGTAGCCTTTTTTCCCTTAATCGGTTCCTCAATTCAAGCCTCAAAATTGTTTACATTTCCTTAAATAAATTAGGAAAATGTATCTCTTGGTTTTATTAGTGAAATGTTCTCAATATTTTCTATACTACACTGAACCACAATTTTATTAAGAAAATATACACAATTTATTTTGTGAAAATTACAAGACCCATGATTCATTTTTTACAGTGCATCCAAAGCATGAGCTAAGGTGAATTTTAAGATACACTTTGTTTCTTCTGGGAATTTCTTGCACAATGAAAGTTAATGGGGTCAAAAACGACATTGGAGCCCATTGACTTTCTTTGTAGTGACAAAATAACATTTAATAGACATTTTTCAGATTGTCTTGTTTTGTGTTCCACAGAAGATAAAGTCATACAAGTCACACAAAGGGGCTGATGATGATGGAATGATGGCACATTTTTCATTTCTGTCCAATTTATCACTTTAAATCAGCTGAAGTAGCGTTCATTGTTATAGTTACTGCTTACCACCACTGTGTAAAAGTGTTATTTCGTCAGAGTGGTTATAGGCGAGTCGTAGGTGTCTGGCTGTGCCATTTAGAGCCAACAAAGTGGGTTGTGAGTGAAAGATGAAATGCAGGTGTGCACTAGGCTTTCAGACTCACACAGTGCTTTCTTCAGAACCAAGTATGGCCAGAGCTTCACGCATTTCTCTCAGTGGGCAACCGGCTGCGAGCACGAAGTGTTTATTTGTTGTGCAGCTTAATATCTTTATCGACACAGTTTGTGCATGATATAACAGAGAGAGAAAATCACTGAACAGAGCAGTTGCTAAAAGATGATTTGTGTTATACATGACCATTTGTATTGTTCTTTGTCTCTCCATATTATCTTTGTCTTAATTAACTTCCTCACATGACACTGTTTGCGCCCATAAGCCTCAAAGATCATAACAAGCATTAGACGCTGTTGGTTTGCTACTAAATCTTTATTTTGCAGTGGCGACAGTACATTTATCGTCTATTGTGCTGCAGCTTTTATAAACGAGCACCGTCATTTTAAGATGGAAAGAAGGAACTATTTGGCTTTTTGAGATTGTACATAAACGCATAAAGGTCTATTTCCCTGAAATGGTTTGTGTTATGAAAGAAAAATGCTACGGTGATATCTCATCAGCGGTTGCACTTGATGGCTCAATTACGTCCTGATTACTAGCAGGTGATAAAATGTGTGAAACGATCTCTGTTCCAAACCTAATGAGCTGCCTCGCTGTATAATGCCTACAGTATATGCAGATGTCTTCTAAGACAGCATCCCTAACTTAAAAGGAACCTCCTAAGTGACTGATTTGAAATGCTTTACATTTTGTAGGAAGAAACTCTGTGCTGGTGTGAAGTGCACAAGAGACTCAATTGATTCCAATAAGTACACACACACACACACACACACACACACACACACACACACACACACACACACACACACACACACACTTGTCTGGTTCACTATCTTTGTGGGGACTCGCCATAGATGTAATGGTTTTTATACTGTACAAACGGTATATTCTCTCCCCTTACACTAACCCTACCCCTAAACCTACCCATCACACAAAACTTTCACACACAAAAAAAAAAAAACTCATTCTGTATCATTTATAAGCTTGTTTCCTCATGGGGACCTCAATTTAGGTCCCCACGGTACACAAGTCCCCATGAGTCTGTGTGCATTCAGGTTGAAGTTGCCACCGGGATAGAAAAACATGAACACACACACAAGGTAAAATAATCCATTTTAGCTAGATTTAACTATTTTATGTGTACTTTTTAGTATTGATTTGGATGTTAGTATATTTTTTTGTTGACATTTTTCCGCCTTGGATGATATATTTTTTTTTCACTGAGCTTGCTGCAGTGAACTCTGGGATTGCATCTTGCATCTTATCTATTTGGAACAGCCTTCACTTTGTATATGATGTCTTAAAATGCTGTATTGGCAGCTCACTAGGGAAAGGAGCAACATTTTACATACTGAAGTAGGCATGGGTTGTGCATGTGAGATTTTAAGCTGCTCAAAAAAAAAAAAAAAAAAAAAAAACCCGAAATGATTTATGCAAAACAGTGTTTTGAGTGCAAACTTTTTTTTTTGATCTCAACTAGGGCTGTGTGATATTGAAGAAGAAATGCGATTATGCAGTACCTTGTTAAATTCCATATGCGATTTTAAAATATTAATTTAAGTTTGTAAAATCAATTTAAATTATATTTAAAAAATATTTAAAAACTGAAAATGATATAACTAATATATATATGTTTCAAATTCTTTCTGAGAAAAAAGAAAACATCACTACAACTTCTAAAAGTGAACTTTTTGATTGCATAAAAAGTCACTTTTTTATCAGTGTAAACTAAAAAATTTAATGGCAATAATTAAATACCAAAAACTCTTTGCTCAACTTGGTAATATATAGTTATATCAACCTAAAATTAGTTATTTTTGTTATTGTAATTTAAAAATAAGAAACTATTATGTTATTAAAAATAAGAACTACAAACAACAGGACAAATACAATAAAACAAAGATGCAAATTAAATAAAAAGTGCTTTACATTTTTCAGGTATGCCTACATTAGATCTATTTATCAAATGAAAATCTACAACACTGCATAGCCTTCACATGAATTAAAGGGTTAGTTCACGCAAAAATTTTAATTACCCCATGATTTACTCACCCTCAAGCCATCCTAGGTGTATATGACTTTAATGTAAAATACAATCAGAGTTACATTAAAAAATGTCCTGGCTCTTCCAAGCTTTATAATGGCAGTGAATGGTAGTTTCTGTCAGTGTCGTTTTTGGAAGTCCATAAAAGTGCATCTGTCCATCATAAAAGAAATCCACACGGCTCCGGGGGGTTAATAAAGGCCTTCTGAAGCGAAGCGATGCGTTTGTGTGAGAAAAATATCCATATTTAACACATTAAGTAAAATAAGTAGCTTCAAGCAGACAGCAAAAGAATAACAACTGAACTGAATCTATCCTCTGCACATAGAGTTAAGTTGTTATTCTTTCGCTGTCAGCTGGAAGCTACTTATTTTACTTAATAACATTTTGGAAGAGCCAGAACATTTTTCATTATAACTCAGATTGTATTCGTCATGTCATATACACCTAGGATGGCTTGAGGGTGAGTAAATCATGGGCTAATTTTCATTTTTGGGTGAACTAACACTTTAAATATACACTGATTCATAATAAAGCTGCAAAAGTTCTTCAGTCAAGAGCAGTGAAAGATTTTCTCTTTATCTTTTGTTGTTTGACAGACAGCAGCAGGTTTACTATATTAGGCTGCTGTCACTTTAAGACCTAATGCACGGGTCCTATAGACCCATTTGGAGCAGACGTCAAAGTTTTGTCACTTGCAGCTGCGCGTGCATAGTGGCTGCAGAAAACTAGCGTAACAAGTGGAGGAAAATATGCAAAATCCACAGAATATGAGAATAATTTTTTTGTTGTGCCTTTGAATGTCAGAATCGGAATGCAAAAAATACGGTCTTCATTGTTATAGAATTTCGACGTTGAAGACACCCTTTGAAGCTAAATGCAGACGTTTATGTTGCAAGTCACAGACTGGACTGACCTGCAATGGTTAGTCTACTATTAAAGCATGGATTTGATGTGAACAGTAAGTCTACATAATATTCACATATGCAGTTCATAGGGGACATACACTCACCTAAAGGATTATTAGGAACACCATACTAATACTGTGTTTGACCCCCTTTTGCCTTCAGAACTGCCTTAATTCTACGTGGCATTGATTCAACAAGGTGCTGAAAGCATTCTTTAGAAATGTTGGCCCATATTGATAGGATAGCATCTTGCAGTTGATGGAGATTTGTGGGATGCACATCCAGGGCACGAAGCTCCCGTTCCACCACATCCCAAAGATGCTCTATTGGGTTGAGATCTGGGGACTGTGGGGGCCATTTTAGTACAGTGATCTCATTGTCATGTTCAAGAAACCAATTTGAAATGATTCGAGCTTTGTGACATAGTGCATTATCCTGCTGGAAGTAGCCATCAGAGGATAGGTACATGGTGGTCATAAAGGGATGGACATGGTCAGAAACAATGCTCAGGTAGGCCGTGGCATTTAAACGATGCCCAATTGGCACTAAGGGGCCTAAAGTGTGCCAAGAAAACATCCCCCACACCATTACACCACCACCACCAGCCTGCACAGTGGTAACAAGGCATGATGGATCCATGTTCTCATTCTGTTTACGCCAAATTCTGACTCTACCATCTGAATGTCTCAACAGAAATCGAGACTCATCAGACCAGGCAACATTTTTCCAGTCTTCAACTGTCCAATTTTGGTGAGCTCGTGCAAATTGTAGCCTCTTTTTCCTATTTGTAGTGGAGATAAGTGGTACCCGTGGGGTCTTCTGCTGTTGTAGCCCATCTGCCTCAAGGTTGTGCGTGTTGTGGCTTCACAAATGCTTTGCTGCATACCTCGGTTGTAACGAGTGGTTATTTCAGTCAAAGTTGCTCTTCTGTCAGCTTGAATCAGTCGGCCCATTCTCCTCTGACCTCTAGCATCAACAAGGCATTTTCGCCCACAGGACTGCCGCATACTGGATGTTTTTCCCTTTTCACACCATTCTTTGTAAACTCTAGAAATGGTTGTGCGTGAAAATCCCAGTAACTGAGCAGATTGTGAAATACTCAGACCGGCCCGTCTGGCACCAACAACCATGCCATGCTCAAAATTGCTTAAATCACCTTTCTTTCCCATTCTGACATTCAGTTTGGAGTTCAGGAGATTGTCTTGACCAGGACCACACCCCTAAATGCATTGAAGCAACTGCCATGTGATTGGTTGATTAGATAATTGCATTAATGAGAAATTGAACAGGTGTTCCTAATAATCCTTTAGGTGAGAATATAAACTCGCAATTCTGAGGGAAAAAGACAGAATAACGAGTATATCTCACAATTCTGTTTATCCTTCTAAGAATTGTGAGACATTAAACTCGGATTTGTGAGGGGGAAAAAAGTCAGAATTATGATATATAAACTCGAAATTAACTTTTTTTTTGTCTTTTATTCTGTGGCTTCCACAGATTGCTACGGCTGTACTGTCATTTTCTGTAACCAGGTAGGCTCCACCCACAAAAAAAATGTCATCGCTGTTTGCAAACACAAAATAGGTCTATTGAGACGCATCCGATGTCTTTCCCAACTGATAACGTCAAGCAATAACAGACTGTGTTTACACCAGTACTCATCAAGACAGTCATTTTGACGTGTGTTTATTAGACCGTTCGAGTGTAATACCGCGCAAAAGAGAACTGAAGGGATCATGCTGTCAGAGAGGTGGCTTGTGCACGCGCTTCGTGTGTGTGTGTGTGTGTGTGTGTCAGACAGTGCGAGACCGCAAGGAGTTGTTTTCACAACTTATTGCACTTAATGGCTCTTTTTAACGTCAAGCAAGTCATGCAAGTAAGAGTCGCGTGCCCAGTCTATTATCTGCTATATGTGTGTGAACTTTGACACTTCGCCAATGTTTTGAAGTAGCCTATTAAAATAATTCCGATATCGCATGCCGTTGCAATATGTACATTTGCGTTATTTTGATAATTTGGATCTATCGTGCAGCCCTAATCTCAACAAAACAAATGACTCCAGTGTCCAGTAAAGTCCTGTTTTTTTTCTGAAATGCTGCAAACAAACATCATCATGTATCAACTAGCAATCGCAACAGGTAAATAGTTATATGATCAATTGAGGATTATGGGAAAGCACAAGGTTCTGTTCACTCCCCGGTCATGAACCCCCTCATCATTTACAGGCATGAATGCTTGATATCATAATAGCCTCGTGCTCCAGAGGCCTTATCAAATTATTAAGCCTAAGCTTAGTCTTTCAATGGCTGATGTTTTCCTCTTGTTACCAGAATGCAACATGAGACCCTTGAATTTAGCACAAACAGTCCTGCCTTCACAGGCAGCAGCTGCGATTGAAGAGGGTGGAGGAGGGGTCTGATGCTGTTATCCAGCCTTTTTAAGTGCCTCCGAATATCTGCCTTCCCAACTCTCTTTAGTCTGCCACTTAAATAAAGTCTCATTACGGGCAGGGAGAGGGAATTATCCTCTGGCCTTCGCTGCATTGGAGAGCTTCTGTAAAGTTATGCGCAGATGTTGATGGGCACTCAACGCAAATTGCCTGAATATGGTCAGATCTCATCTGCCTCGAGTAACTCTCAGATCTGCGCTGCCTCTGCGCTCTGACTCTCACTGATCATTTTCAACAGGCTGGGGATAGCAAGTTTTGCAAGCATTTGAAGTACAGTGTTGTGATTAGGCATATTAAGCCTTTGATAATGGCTGTGATTTTATGTTTTATAATTGCCAATGCTAAGATAAATTAATTAGCGGTGCTTGCTAAGGCAATCAGTACTCGGTACGTTTACAAGCATGGTTATATTCAGGTTTTTGCATAATCCAGTCTTATACAGCAGATGGCACAATCTTTAATCGAATATTTGAAGGATTAAATACATGTAGCATTATCTCTTCTACAGTCTTTCTTCAGATCTCGCTCTTGCTCACTCTCTCTCCTCCCCATCATGAGTGAATACGTCCCCTACTGCTGATTGGCTACAAGAGTGTTTTGGTGCTCCATGGATTGGTCTGATCCACTTTGTTTTTTTCTCCTATTTACACAGCCAGGACTATGTACAAACATAATTTTTTTTCAGCGCACCGAACAGAAATGTAAAAATATTCACAAAATTGTTTGTATAGGTGTTGATTTAAACTTTCAACAGCGTTTCTCAGAAATCGCTTACTGCACCTTTAAGGAAAGCTGTACAATTACTTTAATTTCTAAACAAACAGACTTACAATATTTGACTGGAGAATGAAATGGAAAGGATAGTTACATATGAAGGAGGATCTAGAGACCAGAATATCTTAGGCTGTGTTTACACTGCAAATCTTAATTCACAGATCCAATCTTTTCACCATATTCAATTTTTTTTTTCTAAAAAGCGATCTTTGTTGGCTAGCGTGTCGCCTTGCACCTTGTGGCGGCTTGGAATTCAAAGGGATATCGGATATTCCTGTTTAGATGTGGGTTGAATGTCTAGATATCGCATATACACCGATCAGGCATAACATCATGACCTGATCCTAATATTGTGTTGGTCCCCCTTTTGCTGCCAAAACAGCCCAGACCTGTCGAGGCATGGACTCCACTAGACCCCTGAAGGTGTGCTGTGGTATCTGGCACCAAGATGTAAGCAGCAGATCCTTTAAGTCCTGTAAGTTGCGAGGTGGGTCCTCCATGGATCTGACTTGTTTGTTCAGCACATCCCACAGATGCTCGATTGGATTGAGATCTGGGGAATTTGGAGGCCAATTCAACACCTCAAACTCGTTGTTGTGCTCTGCAAACCATTTCTCAACCATTTTTGATTTGTGGCAGGGCGCATTATCCTGCTAAAAGAGGCCACAGCCACCAGGAAATACCGTTTCCATGAAAGGGTGTACATGGTCAGCAACAATGCTTAGGTAGGTGGTACGTGTCAAAGTAACATCCACATTGATGGCAGGACCCAAGGTTTCCCAGCAGAACATTGCCCAAAATATCACACTGCCTCTGCCGGCTTGCCTTCTTCCCATAGTGCATCCTGGTGCCATGTGTTCCCCAGGTAAGCAACACACACGCACCTGGCCATCCACATGATGTAAAAGAAAATGTGAGTCATCAGACCAGGCCACCTTCTTCCATTGCTCCGTGGTCCAGTTCTGATGCTCACATGCCTAATGTTGGTGCTTTCGGCGGTGGATGGGTCAGCAATGCAGCCCCATATACGAAAACAAACTGTGATGCACTGTGTATTCTGACACCTTTCTATTAGAGCCAGCAGCTACAGTAGCTTGTCTGTTTGATTGGACCGCACAGGCCAGCCTTCACTCCCCATGTGCATCAATGAGACTTGACCTGTCGCCGGTTCACCACTGTTCCTTCCTGATGCTCTGACCCAGTCATCTAGCCATCACAAATTGCAAGTAAAACATCTGATTTTTTTGTGCCAGTGTAAACGCAGCCTATAGATATTTTGTGACTTGGATCACTGAACAGCCACCCAGAACACCATAGCAACCATATAGCAACGGGTGAAGTAAAAATCATGGTATTTCAGCTAGTATGCATTGTGTTTTGCCACTTAAACAAATCATGTGAATTATATTAAGTTTAAGTATATTATAGTTTAATGGTAAAGACAAAACTGTTTCAGATATTAAAAGACATTAAAAGGGTAATCATTTCAAAATGTCAGCATTTTGTCTGCTTTTTGCACGCTGTACTTCAGAGGCACTTTTATTATATAATGTTAAGATGTGGGTAGAGCTATATTTAGCATCATAGCAAAAAAAGAATTCTCTAACTGGATCCCTACTATCCTACTAGGCATTTATTCAACAAAAAAAAGTGGTATATTATTTTATTGTATGTAGTAGTTTATAATAGTTATTAATAATAAATTATTTCCACTTAAACTATCCAAAATGTTGGCCATAAGGACCACTAGCGTTTGCTAAGTGTAAGTTGTTCTCCTCAGCCCCTGCTCAGGCTCTGTCCATGGTGGACCAGTGGTGGTCTATTGCATCCTGTTCACATGGATTTTATGAGCAGAGAGGGATAGAGGGATAGAGGGATGGGGGTTTGGGGGGGGGGGGTTTCCATAGCAACGGGTAGCAGGGACGATCACTGTGGTTGTGGCATGATCAGCAAGCAAATGCAAGACTTAGCAACCACTCGCAGCCTGATGGTTTACCCCAGATTGTCCCCCATATGCAAGCGACTGACCATATTATATAATGTCACTGGATTTATCGCATACTGTTTCACACAGCCAGTGTGTAAGGCTTGTGTATCATTTTATCTCATTAAAAAAAAAAGTCAGAGCTTGAAATACGCGTAGCTCAGCAGATTGCCAATGGCGTCCTCGTTTGGGAAAGGGTTTCTCACACCCCAGGGCTGCCGATAAGTAGCTCATCATATCCTCCACACAGTGGCATCTCTCTGGGTCCAGTGCCGACTGTAAATACACAGCGGTAATCTGCTTAAGCTGGCCCATGAGCCAGTGCAGCGTGACAGGTGTCTTACACATACAGTAGCTCCTGCAAAAATAGCAGCAACAGCAGTACGACAATTGGAACTGTGATAGCAGTAGAAACTGTAAAGCTTGTTGTACAGTATTAAGTTGTCAGGTCAGCACTTTAATCTTTATATACTTTAATATGCACCACTAAAAAAACAAACAAATATACACTGATCAGGCATAACATTATGACCACTGACAGGTGAAGTGAATAACACTGATTATCTCTTCATCACGGCACCTGTTAGTGGGTGAGATATATTAGGCAGTAAGTGTACATTTTGTCCTCAAAGTTCATGTGTTTGAAGCAGGAAAAATGGGCAAGCGTGAGGATTTAAAGCGAGTTTGACAAGGGCCAAATTGTGATGGCTAGATGACTGGGTCAGAGCGTCTCCAAAACCGCAGCTCTTGTGGGGTGTTCCCGGTCTGCAGTGGTCAGTATCTATCAAAAGTGGTCCAAGGAAGGAACAGTCATGGGTGGCCGAGGCTCATTGATGCACGTGGGAAGCGAAGGCTGGAACGCATAGTCCGCTCAAATAGACGAGCTACTGTAGCTCAATTTGCTTAAAGGTGTCACGAACTGGCCTTTTTTTATTTATTTTTTTATACTGTTGTCTGAGGTCAACTTATGATGTTTGTGTGTTTTTTACATTCAAAAACATCATAATGAATAAGTAATAGGCACTTTTTTATCATGTAAAAATTTATACTGGTGTTATCGTGGACGGTATGTTATGGCACACCCCTACCTGTCTTTATATTTTCAAAAGGCAGACCTTTGCAGGGGATCATCATATTTATAGGTCCTTGGCGCTAAAAAGTCTAAACCCCTGGACTAAACAATTGACCAGTGGTGTATTGAGCCAAGCTGGTTTCTTTCTCCAACAGCCCTGTTCTTTCACAGAGTTGGCCTCATTCAGAACAAATGTACCATTCTGTAACCTTTTCAGATGACTTTTAGTTGTTTGTGGCTTTTGTAGAAATGAGTCAAGCTAGGTGAATGGAACAACGGGGTGTAAACAACAGCGTGGTACCCATGGGGCTCTGAATCTGGCTGCATCTTAAAATGCCACTATGTAAAACAACGGCCTTACAGCTTTGAAAATAATACAACACTATGTAGAATTTGGCGCAGAAATGTCATCGTCTTTGCGTTCTCATTACATATGTTACATAGCCCGCGGCTCTGCTTCGGTGGATCGCCGGACACCCCTGCCACTCAGCTCATTAGCATACTCTGCACACACACACGGGATGTCATGTTGCCAAGCAACAGCGCCACATCACACAGAGAATGTTGTGAGCTGTTTTTTTGAGAATTGCACTCGTGGAAAAAGGTACAACACCTTCAGAGACCCGAGGAACATCCAGTTCAGAGCAAACATGTCTTATTGGTTCAGTTTATATTATCCTTGTTTACATGCACACAAATGAGTGTGGAAGTGCAAATAAAAGCAGATGAATTTGCTGCACCAAATAGAATGCCTCATAATTGAGTCCCCATTATCACTTTTATCATGGCCCTTTTGTGCAGCCTGAAATTTAAAAGGTTTCTGAATGCATTTTAGAGCTCTTCCTGTCTGTTTTCAGTTCTTTTAATCATCGAAGCATGGAAACACAGAAGCCACTCGTGGTGAATCTAGGTTAAATCACAACGGAGATCTCGGACAACTTGTTAAAATGATTAACACATTTGCATTTGAACAATGTAATTTTGTGTTCAGCACAGATCAGAAGTGCGCTCAGAGATGTCTTTCTCACACATAGTACTGAAGCTTCAGAATTGGATTTTTTTTTAATGTCATTTTCAATTAATGTCTGAGACATAGATTGTAAATCTTCCCCTCACTTTGTCTTGACTAAAAATAAACCCCTTAGTTTGACATGTGAAGTCATTATGTCCTAACCAGACATGTTTGTAATAGCAAGACTGAAACTGCTGTGTAACGAGATGCAATTTTAGCCAATCAGAAATATTTTGTTTAATGTGGATCTGAATTTAAATTTTGCACAATGCTAGATTTTTTTCTTCTTCTTTTTTTCCCCTGTAATTAATCGTGATTTATCACAATTTAAAAACTTTGGAGTTTTTAATATTTTTATATTAATTTCACAGTTACTCTCCAAATTAAAGTAGAATCATATTTGTTTAATGGCATCTTTTTATAAATGAAGGCCAGTATCACTGATACTAATATACTGCGACTGATGTCTTTTTCAAACATTAATTATAGACATTCAACTTTTACAGTATAACAGATTTTTTCTGAATTTATTAGGCTTTAAAAAACAACTTTTAAACAATCTTCACATAAACAATTTTCTCTGTTACCTTTGTTCTTTGATTAACATTAATGACAGACCTCAAAGCAACTGGTTTATTAGGCTGCTGTCACTTTAAGATCTGCCGCTGCCGAACATGACGCGGATCTGATGCGCTGTCATGCACTTATTATTTTCTCACAACTCTTTGTTAATTTAAGACATTATTTAATTCATTTAAGACTGCTCTTATGAGGATACTCTACAAAACGGCCATTTTGGCATAATTCTGTTTGTTAGGCTATTGTTTGTTCAAGCGTGAAAGAGAACTCTTTCGGGCGTGTTACGCCTGCGGATACGTGGTGTTGTCATAGATGTGGCACGCAGTAGGCGGTTGTTTGTATCGGTGCATTTCTAGAGTGAGCTGAAATGACGAGTGCACATAAATTTGGTAAATAAATATAAACAACATTTATTTACACATCACACAACTATTTACAACACAAAAGAGGCTGGCTTTGCTTGAGTTGTTTCTCCGGATTTTGTTGCTTTTAAGAAAAAAGACCCCTAATTTTTGCCTGTTTAGGTTTGTCACCACCTCCGTTCCTCTTCAACATTTTTACAGCTAAAGTAGCTACATGGAGCTCGCGCATCAGATTTTTTCCAGGGGTTCAAATTTTTACTTGCCCCACCACAAAAAAGTAATAAATAAAATAAAATGTTTTTGTTGTTTTTGAGCCATGTAACATTAATAAATAATGTTATGACTCTAAAAAATCTAATCCTAACTCGTATACATTTTTTATATTGTTAAAGACAGTCAGTAATAAAATAAGAACAAATAATCAAATTATGAGCAGAACAAACATATACAAATGAATGAACAGTTCAGGTTTTTCACGTAGGTATAAACTAGATAGTCAGGTACAAAAATAGTAATCATATGTAAAATATCACTGCATAGTCTGTATAAAATTATATGTCACTGCATATAAATATAGATTAACCCTTATTAAAAGTTATTCAGTCAAGAGCAGTGAGTGATTTTATTTATTTATTTATTTTTTTGTCTTTTATCTCGATTTATATAGACAGTGACGATAGTTTCCAGCTTTCCATGTTTTTCCTGTTATACGGTAGGAGGCACTATTACGCATCTCCTGAATGAGTACAGAATCCAGTGTTGCCCGATTGGGTGGGTTTCCGCCCAATTGGGCGGTTTTGAATTTGATTGATTGCCCAAAACAGGCTTGGGCGGGTGGACAAAATTTGGGCTGGTTTGGGGTTTTTAAACATCTAAATTTTATAGTCTAATTGGTTAATAACAAACTCAAGTGTGCATGTACTCCATAAAATCAGTCATGACACACACTGGCCCAGCGTAGAGTCAGCTGGCATTGGTGTTGACGTTGCCGACGAGCACGCATTTTCAGCCAATCAGCGATCGGCAGGCAGGCTCATTCATGACAGGTTTTCAGCATAAAATTGTAGCTGATTATCAAGTGATCGCTATGCCAAAGTGGCATAAATATACAGTAAGTTCTCTACAGTAATGAGAGGGAAAGTGAACCAACTCTCAAAACGTGGATTATACCTGTGACTCAAAGACTCTTTATAAATATAACTAACTCTAAGAGCACAGTTGAATGACTCGAATATATGACTCCAGTCCACCATCATGTGCACACTGGCCTGATCCAGACATCTGCAACTTTTAAACCGTCTAGACTGCGCTCTACTCGTCCCGACAGCTGCTGAAAGAGGTTTGAATTAACGATTAATCCATTTTGACTGTGTTAAGTTCTGCATTATGTTCTACAAATACACTCACCTAAAGGATTATTAGGAATACCTGTTCAATTTCTCATTAATGCAATTATCTAATCAACCAATCACATGGCAGTTGCTTCAATGCATTTAGGGGTGTGGTCCTGGTCAAGACAATCTCCTGAACTCCAAACTGAATGTCAGAATGGGAAAGAAAGGTGATTTTAAGCAATTTTGAGCGTGGCATGGTTGTTGGTGCCAGACGGGCCGGTCTGAGTATTTCACAATCTGCTCAGTTACTGGGATTTTCACACACAACCATTTCTAGAGTTTACAAAGAATGGTGTGAAAAGGGAAAAACATCCAGTATGTGGCAGTCCTGTGGGCGAAAATGCCTTGTTGATGCTAGAGGTCAGAGGAGAATGGGCCGACTGATTCAAGCTGATAGAAGAGCAACTTTGACTGAAATAACCACTCGTTACAACCGAGGTATGCAGCAAAGCATTTGTGAAGCCACAACACGCACAACCTTGAGGCGGATGGGCTACAACAGCAGAAGACCCCACCGGGTACCACTCATCTCCACTACAAATAGGAAAAAGAGGCTACAATTTGCACGAGCTCACCAAAATTGGACAGTTGAAGACTGGAAAAATGTTGCCTGGTCTGATGAGTCTCGATTTCTGTTGAGACATTCAGATGGTAGAGTCAAAATTTGGTGTAAACAGAATGAGAACATGGATCCATCATGCTTTGTTACCACTGTGCAGGCTGGTGGTGGTGGTGTAATGGTGTGGGGGATGTTTTCTTGGCACACTTTAGGCCCCTTAGTGCCAATTGGGCATCGTTTAAATGCCACGGCCTACCTGAGCATTGTTTCTGACCATGTCCATCCCTTTATGACCACCATGTACCCATCCTCTGATGGCTACTTCCAGCAGGATAATGCACCATGTCACAAAGCTCGAATCATTTCAAATTGGTTTCTTGAACATGACAATGAGTTCACTGTACTAAAATGGCCCCCACAGTCACCAGATCTCAACCCAATAGAGCATCTTTGGGATGTGGTGGAACGGGAGCTTCGTGCCCTGGATGTGCATCCCACAAATCTCCATCAACTGCAAGATGCTATCCTATCAATATGGGCCAACATTTCTAAAGAATGCTTTCAGCACCTTGTTGAATCAATGCCACGTAGAATTAAGGCAGTTCTGAAGGCGAAAGGGGGTCAAACACAGTATTAGTATGGTGTTCCTAATAATCCTTTAGGTGAGTGTATGTACTTCACGAAAGTTCTGTCTGAAGTTAAAGCACAACACAAAGGTAAACGCATTCTTGTTGATGATTTTTTGTTGTAGAATTATTGTATAGTATGTGTCAGTGAATGACACATTTTGGCTGTTGTGTGTGTGTGTGTGTGTGTGTGTAATGCCTGCTAATTACATTGTTAATTCCGATCACTTATATTGGCCACTTTTTGCACTTAAATTAGTTTATTCTTACTATTGACATTTGAAAATGATGCATGTGTTTTTCCATGGGTTAAAGCCATCGGTTAATTTCGTGATTTTGACAGTTTCCACTTGGACATTTTAGTCATGCTTGACTGTTTAATGTATTTGCCCTGTTTTGATCCATTTTCCTGGGAAATTTATTTATTTTTATTTTGTCATCATTGTTTTGTTTTAAGGAGATAAAATGGGCGTATCAACCTTGATTGACATGGCAATAAAATTATATCACATTATTTTGGCAGTTTAAATTTTGGGCGTTTTTTTTTCTTGGATTGGGCGAGTTTTAGTGAGCTTTTGGGCTGGAAATCGTCGACCCAATCTGGCAGCACTGACAGAATCTCCTGATCAAAACAGAGGCGAAGAAGCAGGAACGAGCGATCTCATATGTAAGCAGATGCAAATGTAAAATAATGTGATCATCAACATTAAATGGCATATAAATCAAAACGGCCAAATGTTACTGAATGAAATGTCGACCCAGAAGTGTGATTGACTCGATCTACTCCATCTGTGTTTTGATTATCATTCTGAATCACATCCGGACGTAGTATTTTACAAAAATTAGATTTTTCTCAGCTTTTTGCTCAAAATTTTGCTTTTTCATGAAACTTGCAACACTCAAATGTTGATTAAAAAAAATAATGTATGAAGCTAGAATAAAACAGAGTCTATTCTTTCTTTTGATTCTGTGGGCAATGAAACTTGTGACAATGACCAAAAACGCTGGCGGTGACTGGCAAATTTCATGTTACATTCTGTGAGACGCGTGCCCGTGCTTATGTGTGTTGCTGCGCTTCGCGAGTACCAAACTGAAAGACACTTTCTCGTCTATGTGCGCTTGAATATTTAAATTGGCAAGGCTTAAAAATGCGCACATTATCAACTTCCGTGAAGATGCAGCACTGTCCCGAGTGTGCAAGGCCGCAATGCAAAACAGTGAATCGAATCCCTATACAGGAAAAAAAATTTACTTCCAGAATTAAAAAAGTGGCGTTGATGTGTTTTGCTGTAAGAACTGCACAACGGAAAGCCTATCTTTCCATAAGCACAAACTTTACACAGAAAAAGAATGAAAAAATGTTTATACACACTCTTCCAGCCTAGGGTGAAGTCATTATACATTTAACAACCTTTTGAGGCAAATTGTCGTTTAATGGAAAATGATGTGAATGGCGCGGCAGGATTTTGAACAACTCTGCGCTTATGCACAACCCCCTTAATTGTCTGTTTGGCAAATAACGTTAATTCTCTTAATATTCAACGTTAATACATGAACAATGTGCCACGCCACTGCACGTCAAAATAAATGCTGCTTTCAATAGGAGGTGAAATGGAAGTAGCGATCCAAATTTTGGTGCCACCCTGGACATCCCTCTGGCTCCGCCACCATAAACGCCCCCTACTGCTGATTGGCTACAAGTGTGTTGTGGCGCTCGATACGATCCACTTTCAACAGTGTTTCTCAGAAATCGCTTGCTGTATCCAGTAAAAGCTTTTAGTGTGAATATAGCATCTCGGCATAATCGCAGCCCTCCAGAATTTCATTTAGTCTCTTGTGCTTCTGATCTCCTGCACAGGGCTAATAAACAGTTGGTTTCAGATGTGCTCTACCCAAACCCATACCCCCCCACCCCCCGACTTCTCATGGTGTTTTTCCCGTTTGTCATAAATCAACTCTTCTTTGAGGGATGGTATGATATCATCATCAGACTGCAGGCAGTGCAATTGAAATCGACATCTAGTACTAACCCAGCAGGTTACACATGCAGTTCAGTTGTGTTGTAGAAAATAGCACAAACTCAGGTATTCCCAGTCTCCAGCAGTGATGCTGAGGAAGAAGTGCCTGCGAATCTCTTTATCTCTTTCTTTAAGATTTGGTCTGACAGTTCTGCAGGGCCATTTGATTTCCCGGAGGAAAATATGAAAGGATTGCAAATAATATAGGAAGTCAAATGGTAAAATTTTAAGATGATTCATTCAGAAATTTGCATACAAAACATGGCATACAAAAAATAATCCTGTCAACAATGTTCAAATGTTTTACATTTGTGTCTATTTGGATGTGATAAAAAGATGAGGAGAGATGAATTTATGTTTGGGTGGGTAGGATTGTGAGGACAGAGACACATCCAGCTTGAGTCACGAATACACACACACACACACACACACACAGCTCCCTCATCACAACCGCACATACTCATGACTCACTGAAAAATAGTGCATGAAACACCATTCACATATCCATTGATTTCTCAGATGAAGACATCGGCCATTTACTCACAGTGTTTCTTTCTTCTGTCTAACATGAAAGAAGATCGTTTTCTAAAGTATACTGGTTGCTTTTTTACAAAGAATGGACACTTTCAAGCTTCAAAAATGATACAAAAGCACCTTAAAAGTGTCATAAAACTACCATAAACAGGCTCACTGTTCATCACACTAGTCTATTGTATAATATCAGGCTGAAATTCAAGTTGATGTTCACTGATTATCTTTCCTTCCAGTGAGATGTTGAGCACTGTAACCAGATTAAATCAGTGAATTGAACTCAAGAATCGAATCAGACTGATTTATGAACGAATAATTTAGACCGATTTTGTGAACCACTTAAGTCAATTTGTTAAAGATCTGAGCAAAAGTCTTCTTGTAAAGATTTTCAGCCAACTTCAGTCTGTTTATCACACATTAACATGGTGCTTGACCACCACAGGCTGCATTCAGTTATTATATTGAAAAAAAAAATATTTGTCATATATTCACTTTTGTGTTCCACAAAAGAAAAAATCCATATGGAATGACATGCAGGTGAGTAAATGAAGACATAATTTTCAATTTTTGAGTGAACTATTCCTTTAAACATAAACAGTAAGTTCAAAAATGTTTTTGCTGTGACTATAAGGCAGTTTTCAAATGTGGTTCAATTGAGGTCAGCAGCAATGAGAAATGCATTATAATACTATAACAGGCAAATTATTTGCCATCAATAGCGGTTCACTTCCACCAAAGTAAAATGGATTGCTTTCATACCAGTTATGAAATATTCTGTTCCGTAGACTCAAGTGGTTTTCAAGTGGTTCCTTGAAACACAGCAGAGTTTGAAAGTCGGCATGAGATGAAAATTAACCATTTTTTCTAAATGCATGATATAGAACTTATTTTGAACAAAACGTCCATGCAGCAGGTTTAATTTTCAGAAAAACATGTAACATGCAAAGTCATAACTGGACCTTCCTGTGAAAATGAGACAGTTGTGCTCAAAAGTTTACATACACCTTGCAGAATCTGCATAATGTTAATTATTTTAACAAAATAAGAGGGTTTTAGTACTGTCCTGAATAAGATAATTTACATAAAAGATGTTTACATATAGTCCACTGAATTTATAAAAATGACACAAATGACAAA
The DNA here is from genome assembly GCA_039654625.1 of Rhinogobio ventralis. Lineage (NCBI taxonomy): Eukaryota > Metazoa > Chordata > Actinopteri > Cypriniformes > Gobionidae > Rhinogobio > Rhinogobio ventralis. The sequence goes on along the minus strand of CM077199.1, from coordinate 30,317,652 downwards.
AGTTTACATACCCTTGATTCTTAATACTGTGTGTTGTTAACTGGATGATCCACAGCTTGAATGTTTTGTGATGGTTGTTCATGAGTCCTGCAAATTCTTCCATTTTCCAGCATCTTTTGCATATCTGAACCCTCTCCAGCAGTGACTGTATGATTTTGAGATCCATCTTTCCACACTGAGGACAATTGAGGGACTCAAACACTACTATTAAAAAAGGTTCAGCTTTTTTTTCTGAGGTAAATTATTCCAGGATTCCTCACCGCGTCTCATATCTGTAAAGTACATGCACTAAACCTGATGTGTTTATTCGAGTTAATGCGGACGGGGATACTCGCGTCAGTATTTTAATTTCAAAAGAACGCACGCTCTTTGGGCGTGGCCACTTTAGTGGATAATAAAGAGGCTGGCGAACGACTGACATCTCTCTTTTCAAACAGATTACATAAACAGAGAATATTTATTTTCGATTTGATTTACATTATTTAAAACCTGACATTTCAACGGTTCTTTAGACATATGTCGCATGTTTGTGTGGCAAGTATTCACAAGTGCTGGACCAGAATATTTGAATATTTGTTCGATGGGTTGGTATTCGATTTTCAATTTTGGGATTCAAATATTTATTTATTTTTTTCCGCACATATCTGGCACCCCCCGCGAAACGGTTCTCATTCGCGCTTGCATATGTTTACATTATAAAATCTGTCGAAATACAATACGCATATAAGCACTGCCCGTGTGAGGCGCGCCGCTGAGAATCTCGAGATTCCTGCCTTTTATTAGAGAGAAGAATATGTTCAGCCCCCTCCCTCCAAATATTGATAATAAAAAAAATCGAGATGGTTGCGCCGGCGTGATCTTCGACCCCTCGGGGGCTACTAGTAACAGCATGTTTTTAGAAGATCATTTTCAAGCACAATTTGATTTCTCCTTATATATATTTCTTTTTCACTAAAATGGTCCTGGTTATGGTGCAGAAGTCAAATCTGTCTAGTAGAACAAAACCGTTCACTGTAGGCACCATTGTTCTTGCGAATTCATGTGGGGACTTGGAGATTAGAGGTCTGTGGCCCTTACACACACGACTCCAGTGCCACCATGCATCTCCCAGCATGCCCTGCTAATGAGAGGCTAATTAATATAAAATCCTGTCCTCAGTGGAACTTCAGCCTTTTTATGTCGTTCCCAAAGTTGACTGCCTTGCCAAGTTCACAGATTAAACTTGTTCTTTTATCTAAATAAAGACTATAAATGTGAGAAGACACATTAAATAAATGGCCCTTCCACTAAGAACAACAAACATCTAATTGTATTGATTGAATATGCTGATTTAATTGAGGTTTATCCTTGTCCAGCTTTGTCCATTTATTAAATTACCTAGAAGACTAAAGGCCACCATCTGTGAGCGGATCAATTTTGTCTTCGGTCTGCTCTCTTTGTCTTAACTCATTTCCCAAACATCCCCCGTGTTCCGACATATGAATGAGAAATGAGTATCGGTCTCACTGAAGTTAACGCCCAAGCTCTGGGTTTTACATTTTCCTCAATTGAAACATATCGACCTGTTTTACTCTTTCCATTCCTAGAGTTTCTGAGGACAAAATAGACAGATGTATCGGTTTTAAAACCAAACAGGCTTTTTGGCCTAGCTAAGAATGCGTTTAAGAGTTTCTCCGAAATAAATCTCAGCATAATGGGAGGCATTTGTAACATACAGTAGTGCTATATGCGCTGATGGCACCTTCAGATGCAGCGGCAATAAGGCAATAAATGAACCTGCAAAACTCTATGGAAGTGAAATGGCCGAGTTGACAATGAGCTTGTTAGCTTCCCTGTCTGTTGTCGCCTCTCGTTTAGTCGGATCAAAATGACGCACCATTGTTTATCTGAAAAGCCTATGTCAGAGGGGTTTCCATAGTTACTTGTGCGGCTGTAAAAGTGAAGATCAGCTGCTTGTGTGGAATTAATGAAAAGTGCTCTCAGAGACTGCTGAATTATGCATGTGGAGAAATATAGTTTGAAAAGTTTGTGAGTTGTATGATTTTTTTTTTTTTTTTGGAGACAAATTTTAGCTCTATAATAGCAGTTTTGATGTGTCCTTTAATTCTTTTCTCTCTTTTCAGTTTCTCTGCAGGTCGATATTACACCTGCACAGAGCGAGATCAGTGTTGGAGAGTCTCGGTTCTTTTTGTGTGAAGGTAAGTTTTCATATTGACCAGGAACCTTCTAGCCCTCATTACAGTGCTTTGAGGAGTTTCTGCAATTCATTCAGCTCCTATACCGGAAGGCTTTATTTTATAGATAACTTCAGCCTTAGTTAGGCCGTATGTTCCTGGGTTTTGTAAGCAAGGAGCAAGTTCTTTTTCAAATGAAGTCCGGTGTGGGCGAGGCGAGTGGCAGGCAACCAGGTTACATCTCGTTGGCATTCAAACCAACATGTCATTATGCTCTTTGCCTACCAAACTGTGATGGGTCTGTTTATCCATCTGTATTGCATATTACTGTCAATCTTTCTTTCTCTCCTGCTGTCATTTAACCAAAAGCATTAACGCTGCTCATTTTCTGCTTTATGAGCAAATGGGTTTCATTCAGGGAAGGCTAATTTAGTTTAGAACAGGTCAAACTAGGAAAGGGTTTGTCATGGGTTTTTGAAAAATTGCAAAAAAAAAAAGGCAAAAAAGGTTTTAAAAAAAAGTGTAAATTTGTTGAATTTGAACATGCTTACAGTTTCATTCTTAATCCTCTGGAGTCTGAGCTGTTTTGGGGCCCTTTAGAAGTTTTGACATGCTCTGACATTTGTGCTTTTTTCAGTTGCTTATAAACACATTAATGGCAAACGTGTAATTACACTGTATTCAGCACAAACTGGGCTACCATAATATGTGAGCAACATGTATGTACATGCTTGTATTTTTGAGAGAATAATGTGTATGCATGGTTTTTGAAAAAACTAAAATTTTTGTTTTAAAATTAAGGCCTCAAAACACACAATAGATATGTGTCCACAAGACTTTAGACTGAGTGTTGTTGCCTATGCCTAGAGTTTTTGCTTCAAACTGATGTGAGAATCATTGTGCCTACTTATTCCCACAACACAATATATTGATTTACATTTTGTAAGACACTTTTTCTTTACAAAGGCCTTATGCGAAGAGATGTGAACGATCATGAATAATGCTGGGAATCACACCTGAGAGAACAAAAGACCCGCATAATGAGCTGCATAATGAATGAGCCTCAGGTATGTGACTGAGAACTAAGCAACAGGACAAAGGAAATGTATATTGTTGTAGTTTATTTAGAATGTAGTCAACAAAGGCACATTACAAAGGCCTATTATATTTTAAATTATCAAAAGATTTGACTACACTGCAAAAAATGCTCTTCTTATTTAGTATTTTTTCTTGTTTCCAGTTTAAATATCTAAAAATTTCATTTCAACGTTTCTTTAGACATGTCTCATGTTTGTGAGAAGTATTTACTTTCCTTTTCTGAAGACTTTCTGAATGAACGTCTTTGACAGAGAGGCTGCAGATCGTGCATCATGTTTGTTTTCTTTATTTTGCAAAAAGCACAACAATTAGTTATTTTGTGACTGTACACACAAATTTTTTTTAATTTAACAGATTATAATGATGTATAACACTTGCCTGAATGATAAAAATTGACAGTTATTTGAGTCTCTTTGGCACTGATAAGAAAAAAAGCGAGTTGATCACCCCCCCGTGATTGCCGACTCCAGAGGGTTAAAGGCACAATATGTAATTTTTGCCACTAGAGGTCGCTTATTCAAAACAAAGGCGTAGCTTGATGACGCCTTGATTTTGCGGAATCATGGGAGTTGTTGTCTTCATCTCTACAGCTGGTGGAAAAGAATCCGATGAGACTCGGGCAGAAATCATATTCATGAATGAGCTAATGTATTAAAGATTTATTAGTGTTACTGTAGTATGAAGCAGGGTGGGGCTGAAAGCTGTTGGAGCGATTGCTAGTGAGAGACAAGCGCGACACACGGCTCAAGAGCAGTGGAGCTTTTATTACGCCACAGACGACCGCTTCCGCTTCTTCCGCTCATGTGTATGTGGGGTAACACAGTGCTGTTTTATCATATTAGATACATTTGAGTGTGTTGAAAGTTATGTTATGCTAGTCTGTGCGTTCGCTCGGCGGCTACTATGAGACACTAGATCGCTAGATCGATATTAGCCATGGTAAAACATGGTACTCGCGGTAAATAAAAAAAACAAACAGATTTAAACTAGACTAACTGTGTTGAGCTATATAACAATGATTAGTTTTCTGTCGATGAATGTATCCAAACAGTTGCTCGTCTGTCTAATAAAACACATAATATATTAAAGCATCTTTGGTGTTTTCATGGTTTCTACAAAATAAAACCGGAAATCGAGGGTATGATGTCATTGATAGGCGACGTGTCCTGGATAAAATTTCTCTGGATTTAAACATTCTTGGAAACATTTGGGATAGTGTAAGTACTCAAGTCAATAAAATATATAACATTGTTCTAGGGGTTTTTGGATATTTTAATCCAAAAATATTACATATTGTGCCTTTAATGAAATAATCAAAAATACAGTAAATTAGTAATATTGAAATATTATTGCAGTTTAAAATGACTGTTTTCTATTTAAATATTTTTAGAAAATTACAAATGTAATTTAATCCTGTGATGGCAAAGTTGAATTTTTAGAAGGTACTTTCTTTGATTTGAATAAAAATAAATAAATAAATAAAAACCTTAAAAAAAACCTTTTGTAACATTTTATGTATTTGCTGTCACTTCTGATCAATGGATAATACCCTTGAGAGAGAGAGGGAGAGAGAGAAAAAATTTTTTCAAATCTTTTTGGCATCTTTCTTTGGAGCTCGTCCTTGCCCACTGCTGCCTTATCTGGGGTCTTATATCTGTTTACTGGAGCTTTTCAAGACAACATTCTCTGTAAAATGGCTTTGGAACAATATTTATTGTGGAAATTGAATTTGAATTGATAATGTTTTTCAACAGATTTGATAACCAATAGTGGGTTGCAAAACCAACCAAACAAACTTGATATTAAATAAATATTTTCCTGTTTTTATTTGTTTTGCCTATTGAGTAAAAGAAACATACCCCTGCTTTCAAAGACAAGGCTTAAGCCTAGTCTGAGCTGTTTTGAAAGAAACTTGCACTGCATCTTAAAATACATCAGTGCCATTGTTTTGTCTCAAGATGCACACCAGTAATTTTTTTTTTCTATGGCATGTTTATAAAAGCTACTAAAATGTCCTACTAAAATGCCCTGTCTGTGAAACCAGGCCATAAAGTCCAATTATGTATTATTTTTGCAAATTGTTTCCATATCACATTTACTACTTTTCTCACACAGTTTAAATAGGGGTTTTATGTATTATATTAGACTTTTATATTTTAGGAAAGGGGTCTCCTGACAGGGGATCATCATATTCATCATCTGTTCACTTTTGTGCTGACATAGTCAGTTACTGTCAGTATTTAAAGATGTGTGTCCCTTGTTCATATTTCTTCCCAATGTTACCATCTAAAAATCTGGAACACCATTTTAGTGGCCTGATGTCTGATCCTAAAATATTGAATGGAAGTATGTTTGTTTTTTGTGACCTAAAAATGCAGTAATCTTCTAGATGATTCATTTACTGAAATAGTACACTAGTGTGAATTCAACTTTAATGTAAATGATGGTGTCCTGTGTCAGCAAATATCACTTAGGACCCAATAAACAAGACCCATGTGAATAAGGCTTACAAGAGGAATACTTTAAACCTTTGTGTGCATATATCTCACTTTGAAAACACTCTCCTGGGTTTCATTTGAAGACCCAAAGGCGTGGAACAGCGGCTCTGATAATTGCTCTCAACACTCGAGACTTCACCAGTGCTGTGTCCTACGGTCCACTGATTTGGGTAATAGACTGGTAACCTGAGAATTGGTTGAAGTTTTAGGTTGTGCCTTCTGACAGCTGTTGTGCCAGCGACACCCAATCCCAACTGATTCACGCAAATAATTCAATCGCATAAGGCCTGATCCATTTTTGATTGATTCATCTCTGCTCTATGTATGTTAAACCAGCTTTATTTTTGACAGGGTGATTTTATATGATGACCCATTTAATACACAAGATCAGCCCATGAATGCCGATGTGTTCATTTGGTTTGGGTTGTAGTTATTGGAGGGGCAAAGGAAATCGACTGGTTCGCTCCAACCGGGGAGAAAATCGAGCCCGGCAAACAAGACGTCAGTGTGATTCGCAACGACGAGACGTCTTCCACTCTTACCATCTACAATGCAAAGGTCGACAACGCTGGGACATATAGATGTGTGGCCAGCAGCGGGGATCAGGACGCTGAAGCTACGGTCAATCTGAAAATATACCGTAAGATATCCGTTTATCATTCATCTGTGCTGCTGACAGAATATATAGAAAACGCAAATTCAAAAGTTGACACCATACATTTATTTCTGCCATTCTATGTAGTTGTATGGCAAACACTTAAGTTTTGCACACTAGTTAGAGAGGGTCTTAACATTCTTGGTGCCAATTGTGGGGTCTCCATCTCATTCTCTCTAGTGCCCTTAACGGTTTAAATTCGCACTTACTGTACGTTTCTGTTTGCCGTATTTTCCGGAAAATAAGTCACACTGAATCAAAATCGGTGTATAAGTCACATTTTATTATTACATTCATAAATACTAATGTAAAATAGTAAATAAAAAAAGAACATTTACAAAATTTTTCAGTGCTATATTGATGTGTATGTATTTTAGTTCCCCTCACTCCACAACAAATCCTTTAAATTGAGCTGTATTCAGTGGACTGTTCTGTCGTCTTGACTACAACAATACAAAATGAATCATTGCATGATAAATTGCTGAACTGCCTTTTTCCTTTAGAAAAAATCACCTTTACAAATGTCCCATCACCTCAAGAGTTCACTGAAGGGGACAATGCCATTATTGTGTGTGATGTCATAAGCTCACCCCCGCCCACTGTTCTCTGGAAATACAAAGGTGCAAAGATCCAGTTTGAAAAAGATGGTAAGTCAAAGGTATTATCTTCCACTTTAAAAAAAGATGAAAAGATTTATTTTGCTTACCTCTCACTGTTTGTGTTCATTAATAAATTGATGAGATCATTAGTGCAGCCTAATGCTTTTTTCTTAGAAATGTGGCACTTTATTTATCCATGTGATTTTAATATGCAATTTCTGAGACAAACCTGCAAGAAATGATCTGCTCTACAGTCCGTTTCAGGACTTTGAATAACAACCATCTCGAAATCCGAGGGATCAGGAAGACAGACGAGGGGGTGTACACTTGTGAGGGTCGCATTAAAGCCCGTGGAGAGGTTGACTTCCGCAGCATTAAAGTGGTTGTTAACGGTGAGCTCTTATTCACCTTACTGTACCTGTAGTGCTCTGGGTTTGGGCATTTCAACTTGTCTATAACATACAGTGCCCTCCACTAATATTGGCACCCTTGGTAAATATGAGCAAAGGCGGCTGTGAAAATAAATCTGCATTGCTTATCCTTTTTTTAATTAAAAAAATTCACAAAATTCTAACCTTTCATTGAAGTAAAACAATTGAAAGTGGAGGGAAAATCACATTATGAAATATATGTTTTTCTCTAGTTCATCTTGGCCACAATTATTGGCACCCCATTATTGCAACGTCCTTTTCCCAAGATAACAGCTCTGAATCTTCTCCTATAATGCCTGATGAGTTTAGAGAACACCTGACAAGAGATCAGAGACCATTTCTTCATACAGAATCTCTCCAGATTTTTCAGATTCTCTTCAGTTCACTCCACTCATTTTCTATAGGGTGCAGGTCAGGGGACGGGGACAGCCATGGCAGAAGCTTCATTCTGTGCTCAGTTTTTGGACAGTTTGGTTTGGATCGTTGTCCTGATGGAAGATTCAACCACAGCCCATTATAAGATTTCCAGCAGAAGCCATCAGGTTTTGATTTTTTTTATCTGTTGGTATTTGATAGAATCCATGATACCATGTATCTGAACAAGATGTCCAGGACCTCCAGCAAAAAAATAGGCCCACAACATTAAAGATTCAGTGGTATATTTAACCGTGGGCATGGGGTACTTTTGATCCCTGTTTGCACCAAACCCATCTGGTGCGTTTGCTGCCAAAAAGCTCTTTTTTTAGTTTCATCTGACCACAGAACCAGGTCTAGTCATGTCTGATAACTGAATATGCTGGAGTTTGTTTTTGGATGAGTGAGGAGGATTTTTCTTGAAACCCTTCCAAACAACTTGTGGTAATGTAGGTGCAAATAATTGTGCCAATAATTGTGGCCAACATGCATTGGAGAAAAACACTTATTTCATAATGTGATTTTATTATTATAATTTTTTTCCCTCCACTTTCAATTATTTTACTTCAATGTTAAAGGTTAGAATTTTGTTAATTTTTTCAATGAAAGATCAAAAGGATAAACAATGTAGATTTATTTTCACAGCCTTCTTTGCTCATATTTACCAAGGGTCCCAATATTAGTGGAGGGCACTGTACAGTATGCACTGTATGCTTTACAATGTTTTTATTCTGTAACTTTTTTTTGTTTTTATCCTCATGAAAAATCAATAAAGGTATTTTTAAATAGCGGATTACTCGTTAAATTAGATTACAGAAGCTTAATTGGTCAAATGAAATATTTCTCTCTCTTTGTCTTTTCAATTTGAAAGCCAACAGCTTTGCCTACTAGCTTAGCATAGTGCTATCTGGCTCTTTTGATTAGCTAAACAAGATATCACGATATTGAGCTACGTATTTGATCGGCAGCTGTGTTGGTGTTGAGGTTGAGTATAAAGCACAGTGTTTTGTGTTGAGGATCAGACGGTTTTTGAAGTAGCTGTTGTCAAGCTGCTCCACATTTTTTTCATCTCCTTTTGATTTCTTTTTCCTTCCTGCGGTAAACCCGGTAATATAGTTTCACCTCTTAAATCGGCATTTCTGTTTGGTTGTTTTCTTGTATGAGTCTAATTTGACTCCTTAGTGGGTTATGATGTTATTGTTTAGTCCTGCTTGAGCGACCACAGTGCAGGCCACAGCAACAAAATGCAGGACTTAATTTATGAGTCCCTTTTTGTCAAGAGAGGAGGAACAAATATTTACTAGCAGAAATTGGTTATATTATCCATTGGCAGCCAATTTGATTTCTTTGTCAGCAGGTATTAGATGTGCTGCAGTGCCATATTCTCTTTGTGAATGTGATCAAAGTGAACCTTTGAACAGTGTTGCTGTCTTTCATGAAATCAAAATTTGATCCACATTTATGCTAGAGTAAACGTGTATTTTGAATAACCCTATATGATATGCATAACTGAAAATGTATGAAAATGTACATGTTGAGGCTTGAGGCAACATTGTACCATAATGTAGTCAAAGTTGCACATTACATATTTTTTCTTTCTTTTTTGTCCCCATTATGCACATATTTATATTAGTATTTCAAAGGAGGTTTCTATAAAGTGCTAATTTCTTGTTTTGCAGTGGTACGTTTTTTCCTGAAGGCAGCACGCGTATATATAAAACTTGATTTCTAATTAAATGTTCCATTTATATTTCATTAAATTGATTTTGTGTAAAATATTATTTAAAAAAAGAATATTTTTTAATATTTAGGTTTTTTGAACATGAACAACAGTCACAAATGAGTTATAACAGTGACGATTTTTAGTTTTTACCCCTTACTCCAGCTTTGTACAATTTTTCTCCCACAATTCCTCCACCTTTTCACAGTCGTATAACATGGTTAACAATGGTACAATGTTGCCTTAAGGCAGAAATTATTTGAAAATGTATATTAGTGTTCTATTTTAAGTAGAATAAAAAGTGTTATGCAGTGTTTAAGATTTGAGTTTTATTTGGCTCCACATATCAAACCTGCAAATTTCTTTTCTGCTCAGTCCTGCCCACTATAAGAATCCGTCAAGCAGAAACGAATGCCACCGCTGACATGGGCTTCTCAACCCTGCTGGCCTGTGATGCTGACGGGTTTCCTGAGCCGATGGTGACCTGGGTGAGGTGAGTCCATGTTCTTCCTCAAAATCACCCCAGGAGAAACAAAGCACTACCAAAACACTGGGTTTGCTGCACCACTTTTTGTGGATTACGAGTTTGAAGCAAGATGAAAAGGCCTCTGAATAAATGAAGAACTTTAGATGACATGGAATAGTGAAGCACACCATTAGTACTTTTGAAGTATGAGTCTCTCCTCAACCATCGTTGTGTTCCCAGCGGGTGTGTGTACTCTCTCTGCTCATGGAGGAGAGGACGTGAGACACAAATCCCTCGGGATGATACAGCACGCCTCAAGGATCTTTTGTTCGGTCGTGCTGGGGGGATGGGGTGAAGGAGGTGTTTATTTGGCTCAGAATAACTCGGGTCCTCTCCTCTGACAAGGGTTATGGTATATTTATTACCTGTTTGACCTTAAATCAAAGGATCACCACTATGGTCAAGAATCCAATGAATTCAAGAGCGTCTACACAAAGACCATAATAGAGGGGCAAATAGAAGTACAATAAAAGCCATTCAGCTGAAAGAGGTTGGCTAACAGTGTTTCCGAGTTTCTTATATATATAAATATATATATAAATTTATTTATTTATTTATTTATTTTTTTTACCTGGAAAATCTCAATAGGTGAATTTTGAAAGTAGGGCTGCGTGGAAAAGTGTGTTTGTGTGTGTGTATATATTTTGTATATATTTTGTATATATTTTGTATATATTTTGTATATATATATATATTATTAGGAACACCATACTAATACTGTGTTTGACCCCCTTTCGCCTTCAGAACTGCCTTAATTGTACGTGGCATTGATTCAACAAGGTGCTGAAAGCATTCTTTAGAAATGTTGGCCCGTATTGATAGGATAGCATCTTGCAGTTGATGGAGATTTGTGGGATGCACATCCAGGGCACGAAGCTCCCGTTCCACCACATCCCAAAGATGCTCTATTGGGTTGAGATCTGGTGACTGTGGGGGCCATTTTAGTACAGTGAACTCATTGTCATGTTCAAGAAACCAATTTGAAATGATTCGAGCTTTGTGACATGGTGCATTATCCTGCTGGAAGTAGCCATCAGAGGATGGGTACATGGTGGTCATAAAGGGATGGACATGGTCAGAAACAATGCTCAGGTAGGCCGTGACATTTAAACGATGCCCAATTGGCACTAAGGGGCCTAAAGTGTGCCAAGAAAACATCCCCCACACCATTACACCACCACCACCAGCCTGCACAGTGGTAACAAGGCATGATGGATCCATGTTCTCATTCTGTTTACGCCAAATTCTGACTCTACCATCTGAATGTCTCAACAGAAATCGAGACTCATCAGACCAGGCAACATTTTTCCAGTCTTCAACTGTCCAATTTTGGTGAGCTCGTGCAAATTGTAGCCTCTTTTTCCTATTTGTAGTGGAGATGAGTGGTACCCGGTGGGGTCTTCTGCTGTTGTAGCCCATCCGCCTCAAGGTTGTGCGTGTTGTGGCTTCACAAATGCTTTGCTGCATACCTCGGTTGTAACGAGTGGTTACTTCAGTCAAATTTGCTCTTCTGTCAGCTTGAATCAGTCGGCCCATTCTCCTCTGACCTCTAGCATCAACAAGGCTTTTTCGCCCACAGGACTGCCGCATACTGGATGTTTTTCCCTTTTCACACCATTCTTTGTAAACTCTAGAAATGGTTGTGCGTGAAAATCCCAGTAACTGAGCAGATTGTGAAATACTCAGACCGGCCCGTCTGGCACCAACAACCATGCCACGCTCAAAATTGCTTAAATCACCTTTCTTTCCCATTCTGACATTCAGTTTGGAGTTCAGGAGATTGTCTTGACCAGGACCACACCCCTAAATGCATTGAAGCAACTGCCATGTGATTGGTTGATTAGATAATTGCATTAATGAGAAATTGGAACAGGTGTTCCTAATAATCCTTTAGGTGTGTGTGTGTGTGTGTGTGTGTGTGTGTGTGTGTGTAGATATAGATATAGATATAGATATAGATAGATATAGATATAGATAGATAGATAGATAGATAGATAGATAGATAGATAGATAGATAGATAGATAGATAGATGGATGGATGGATGGATGGATGGATGGATGGATGGATGGATGGATAGATAGATGGATAGATAGAGAATTTGGTGATCCATTGGTTTTCGGCCCAGGGTATAATAATACTACATTTATTATTATTACTTTTAATAATAATTCTTAAAATTTTGCATGCCTAACAAAATAGGCTCTTTGAAGGGAAAAATATTCAGATTTGTCTTCCACATTGCTCTATTGTTTCAATAAGTTAGCACTTTTTTTCCTCCCAGGAACAACAATCTACTTGAGAGCGGGGATAAATACAATTTCAATGAAGACGGCTCAGAGATGACAATACTAGATGTGACAAAGCTGGACGAGGGAGATTACACATGTATTGCTTTGAACAAAGCTGGGAAGAGCGAACAAGAACTTAGCCTTAAAGTCTTTGGTAAGAATCCATGAGAGATTGAGTCTCACAGGAGTCTAGAGATTTGACAGCACTTTGTCAATGTTGAAAATTCTGCAGTGACAAAAAAAAGAAAAGATTTTAGTTTTATTCTGCAGAGAAAAAAGTGTTGTTGCATGACTGTTGTTTTAAGAAATAGTCTTAAGAATACCATAAGAAATAGTCCACTGACTGTTTTCTTTCTTCTGAAAAGGGTATTTTAAAGAGGTTTGTTTCCATTTAAACATTAAGTAAATTTTAAATGAAAATGAAATAAACTTTCTTCTGTCAGATATTTATATACTTCATACAATGAAAGTGAATAGAGAAGTCTAAAAATGACAAAAATTCACCTTAGAAGGAGGCGTATGATCATATTCCAAGACTTTTGAAGTCAAGACTGAAATAAATTGGTCTTAAATTGCATTTATTCAAAAATAAGCAAAATAATTTGCAAGAGACATGAAAACCATTTTTATCATCGACTTCAAATTTGGCCTGACATGTCTTCACATGCCATTTTTAAAATATCATTCTGCAAAAAATTATTTTGGAGTCATCTAACCTTTTAAAATGTGTTCTCTCAGTGCAACCCAAAATCACATATTTGGAAAGCCAGTCTACCACAGAAATGGACGAACGGGTCACTTTAACGTGCGAGGCCACCGGAGACCCCACGCCCACCATTACCTGGAGCTTCGGCACCCGGGTCTTCACAGAGGGAGAGCAGGTAACACCAAACACACAGGCATGGGCTCTCCTCACTGGTTAGAAGAGGGACCAGGGGCTAGAAGTGTAGCATGTTCATCACGGTCGAACACACAGGCAGCAGCTAGTTCAATGATGGAGTCGTGGTGCACCTGCCTCTGGCTGTTTCATGCATACAATTCTTTTTGTCTGCAGGAGCACCAAAAGAGGATTTATCAGGTATGAGATCAGAAGGTCAGGTATAGTAACGAGCCACTTAGATGTTTTTTTTAATTCCAGTTTTTTCAAAAATGGCTCTGATGTTGTCTGCATTCTTAAGACGTTTGCTAATCGACCATCTGGTGTTTCGAGTTCCTGAAGTTCAAGTCATGATGCTATCTGCAGTTGTTGATATGTGAAAAAGATGTGCATGGCGGTAAAATTGCAATTGCAATACTATTGCAACGGTTCCTGACAGGAAAAGTGATGATGGATGAGCTCTAAAATTGCCTTACATTTGCTCTGTTCCACAACCTAGTGCACTGCCTACAGAGGCTGCTTTGTGGCTTTGTGCTTTTTTGGCACCATAGGCCCACTCCTGACGCTAAGGCTGTTCCAAACACCAGGTAAATTAATTATGCTGCTGCCTAAGATACCTTGATTTAACCTGATTCTAAGGCAGCACAGCATTTCTTCTTTTGCAGAAAAGGCATTACCAGAATGCATTGCAATGAGCTCAGTGAATAATAAATCCAAAATTGTGGAGAAAAGGTTCATTATAAATATATTTCAAATATATAGTATTGGTAAAGGGGTCATGACATGTTTTTTCTTTTAGTTAATTTAATATGTTCCTTGAGGTTCACATAATGTTAAAGGCAAAATATGTAATTTGTGCCGCTAGAGGTCGCTTATTCAAAACAAAGGTGTAGCTTGATGACGCCTTGATTTTGTGGAATCAAGGGAGTTGTTGTCTTCACCTCTACAGCCGGTGGAAAAGAATCGGGACGGGACTCGGGCAGAAATCATATTCATGAATGAGCGAATGTATTAAAGATTTATTAGCGTTACTGTAGTATGAAGCAGGGTGGGGCTGAAAGCTGTTGTAGTGGAACAAGGCCGCTGGAGCGATTGCTAATGAGAGACGAGTGCGACACACGGCTCGAGAGCAGTGGAGATTTTATTACGCCACAGATGAACGCTTCCGTTTCTTCCGCTCATGTGTATGTGGGGTAACGCAGCAATGTTTTATCATATTAGATATTTTAGTGTTGAAAGTTATGTTATGTTATAATGCTACTCAGTGCATTCACTCGGTGGCTACTATGAGACGCTTGTTGCACACTGCAGTAAGATAGATCGATATTAGCCATGGTAAAACATGGTACTCGCTGTAAATCAAGAAAACAAGATTTAAACATTAAGACTATATAGCAATGGTTAGTTTTCTGTTGATGAATGTATCCAAACAGTTGCTCATCTGTCTAATGAAACATAATATATTAAAGCGTCTTTGGTGTTTCCATGGTTTCTACAAAATAAAACCGGAAATCGAGGGTAACGCAGGTATGATGTCATTTGATAGGCAACACACGGTCCGTGTCCTGGTTAAAATTGCTTATTGCTCTGGATTTAAACATTCTTGGACACATTCGTGATAATGTAAGTACATAAGTCAACAAAATATATAACATTGTTCTAGTGGTTTTTGGATATTTAATCCAAAAATCTTACATATTGTGCCTTTTTAATAAAGTTTTTTGCACAAAAAAACAAAACAAATATATATGTGGGAAAAAATATTATTTTCAACCTTCATTCTGACCCTTCTTTCTGAAATGATCTGTTTTTAAGGGGCAGCTCTTTAAAGGCGTGTCAGTAAACAGCCATATAATCATCTGATGCAATTCAGGACAGTACTACAATAAACCATCCACTTGTTTCCGACGCTTGGATTCTTGTGAAGTCTGTACAGAAACGCAAACGTGCTGTTTAAACTGGACGTGTCAAAGCGAACGCTTTTCCATTTGTCCTGTTGTTGACAGACACAAGTATGTAGAGTATGTCAGAAACTGAACGTGCATCTGTATACTTTATCCAGGGTAGGCAGCGTCAGCGATTTATAATGGGTTCTATTTGTTTTTGGCGCGCCACAACGCTCACGTCCAGTGTAGGCAAATGTCAGCCGTTAAACAACTGAATGCTGGTGGGCGGGGCCTATGGTGCAATGATGTATAACTATTCGTCGATGTCCTGCTTTGGAGGCAGTCATATGTGAATGTATTTGCCCGTGTGACGTCACAGATACCGCAATATCAAAACGAGCTATTTTTGTAGCTTGATTAAATAAATGCTTTGTTTATAATGAAGCTATGAAACTTGCAGGATGTATTACAAAGACCTCTTACTTGTCAAAAGTTCAAGGCAAATTTGATTTCTCATGTCATGACCCTTTAAAAATTAGAACAATTAAAAAAAACATTCAATATTTATGTGCTATGTCTTTTTATGCTGGTTAGAGTATCGCACCATTAGCTTATCAACATGCTAATGTTGTCAAAGTAAATAATGTAACGTTGTTTTATGATTTATATACTATTATATATTTATTAATGTTTAGAATTAGCTTTTATTTTCATATTTTCAGTTCTCATTTTAATTTTATTTTATTTGGAGTCATTTTGTTATGTCCTTTTGTCATTTCTAATAATTTTTTCTATTTATTAACATTTAGGCTTAATTTATTTTGATTTCAATTTTAGTTTTTTTAATCTGGCAATTTAAGTGCTTCAACTTCTTTTCTATTTTATGTCAGCTTTTTATCATTTTTTTTCTTTTCCTTCCTCCCTTTTCCTTTTCCTCCTTTTTTTTCTCACTAGATTTTGGAACGGAGCCATTGTCCTCTATCCTTGAGATAAATACAAAATAAGCTTGATTTTGATCATGCCGAGTCACCGTCATCACAGGGATCCTGAAGGAGCATTTTT
This sequence comes from Rhinogobio ventralis, assembly GCA_039654625.1. NCBI lineage: Eukaryota > Metazoa > Chordata > Actinopteri > Cypriniformes > Gobionidae > Rhinogobio > Rhinogobio ventralis. The sequence goes on along the minus strand of CM077199.1, from coordinate 30,301,423 downwards.
ATATAAGCTCTTTGTTGGACCGCTTTGTCATTTCCTGTGTCATCTTGTCCAGTCTTGCTCATCTCATGTGGGTGTTGGGTTGTCACGATTGCCAGCATCTCTTCACTGGCCTGTGTTGATAACCATGTATTTTTTTTCATGGTTACAAAAATGATTAGCAGGTTTCTTTGGCTGTATTGTTTTTTTATTTGTTAGAATCAAGTATGACCAGCTGCCTCTGTTGATTATCTTTCAGTCAGCATGAAATCAAAAGTGATTTTACTTTTTTTAATAAATATTCCTTGTTTTAATAGTCATGATTTATCAATGCATGTTATTCCACAGGGTTAAAAACATTAAAATGGAAAACTTGCTCTGCTTAAAATGTTTAGTTAGTTTTGTTATTTAGCTTTTTTTGTCCATCAGGAAAATATAAATCAATAACCAAATAGTTATCAGGCTTGAGTGGATTTATATTTACAACCAAACAGTGATGTACTATATAAACAACAACAAATAATATTTAAAAATTTCTGTCTCTTGATCTTATTTACTTTCTCAATACACATTCCTGGTTTTATTTGGTATGATTCATCAGAGCGTGTTGGGGAAAAAACTCATCAGTGTAAAAACTTTTTTATTTGATTTTATTCTTTTTTTATTTATTTGATATTTTTTCTATTATTTTATTTTTATTATTCATCAGGAAAATATACATCAATTACCAAATAGCTATCAGAATATTTCAACATTTTTTGGGTGAAATCAAATCCCACTCTGCATATTCTTTTCCTTGTTGAGGAGTCAGAATCGCTCAGAAATGTCACATTACTGAAGTTAAATGAGAATACGGTTTCATGCTGGCTTTACCTAAGCGGTCTGGAAAAAGACAATCAACAATTAGTGTTCTTCACGCGTGAAAAGCAAATTGCCGTAACACTGCTAATTATTTTTGAATGTGTCACTTTGCTGTTTCAACAGTGGTATACAGAACATCACATGCTTGAAGTGGGACTTTTTAATTTTTTGTTTGCACAACCTTTTTTCCACAACAGTATTTCACTGGGTGCTTCAGATGAGCAATTCCTTTTTAATAACTCAATGTCATGCTATAATTTCTTTGCTTGCGGATGTGAGAACGGTTTATTGAAAATATTTACTAGACCTTTAGATCTTCTTGCTCTGCATGATGCATGTTTCTACCTTCCCATGCCCTCTTTTACACAGCTGTGTGTCATGTATTACACCCGCGTTCATATGTGCATTGAAATCGTTCACTGTCTTGAGTTTTCTGCCGTTTTAAAATGAATGTTTTCTCCCTCAGAAAGGCCTAGCTCATATCTTATCTTCTGATTGTAATAGTTGGGTCAATAAAAAATGAGTTGAGGACTGTCATATATTGCAGTCTCTGGGCCACTTACCAAGGTGCCAGACAAATGAGCAGGTCATAAAAATGGCAGGGAAGAAGCGCCGCAGGGCGATAAAGAATTGGCCATGGACCACAGCTTATCACAATCCGGTTGAAAGACAAGAGGAGAATTCAACCTCTGAGCAAGAGCCAATACATCAGCCACTTTTTCTCTTGTCTTTTCTCAGTCGTGCCTCCCTTTCTGGGTCTCCTTTGTGGAATCTGTAGAACATATTAAAGAGATAGGGAACCAAAAATAAAACTTCTGTCTGCTTTGTTCACCATTGTGTTGTGCCAGACCTGTATGACTTTTTATTTGGCTGTATGAATATTGAGCAGACTGTTCAAGCTGCTTCTTTGCACACAATGAAACACTGCAAATAATCATTTTCATACTCGTATAATTCATTTAAAACAAAATATAACAACATTTGAGATGTATGCTTAATTCAAATAAATATATTTGCCAATATGTTGCCAAATATTAAACTTATCAGAAAATAGTCTTGTATGTATTTGTATATGCTATATATTTTATATAAAATACAGTTTTATTATTTTTAATAATAAGACTACTTTATTAATTCACAATCTTGCCTCCAAATCTATTTTATTTGATGTTTTAGTGATGTTTAGGTATTTTTAATGGAGAAACTAGACATTTTGATCAAAAGTGACACTAAAGACTTTGGTTACAAAGAATTTTTATTTTTAAATTAATGCTGTTCTTTTGACTATTCTTTTGCAGTTCATCAGAGAATCCAAAAAAAAAAAAAGAATCACTGATTCCACAATAAAACATTAAGCAGCACAACTGTTTTGGTACACATCGGTAATAATAAGAAATGTTTCTTGGACAGCAAATCATCATATTAGAATGATTTCTGAATGATCATGTGACACTGAAGACTGAAGTAATGATGCTGAAAATTCAGCTTTGCCATCACAGGAATAAAAAAAAAAAAAAATTATTTTAAATTGTAGTAATATTTCACAATATTATAGTATATACTGTATTTTTGATCAAATAAATGCCACTTTTTTGTATGGAAAAGAACCGTCAGAATAAAGAAAGTCATATGGGTTTGGAATGTCATGAGCATGAGTAAATAATCAGAACATGTTATTATCGGCTGAACTGTCCCTTTAACAAATGAAGACCAGTAGTAAAACGGACACAGACTAGTGTGGTAAGATCACGCAGTAAAAAAGTAGTTTCATTACTAAACCCCACAGACACACTCCAGAGAGAGCAGGGCATGTGTAGTGCAGCTCTTGTTTTCAGACACAATGCTCTTTCAGATCAATGCCCTCTGGTTGTGCCGTCATTGATAGCTTTGTCCATTCGTGCCAGTGACCCCACAGTGAGTGAAAAGTGACCTATTCCCTGAGCTTGGTAAACAGCATTTCCTGGCAAACTGTGGCTGATCTGATGAAACCGAGATATGGAAACTGTCCCCTCTCATGGTAGTTCCACTGGAGCTTAAGATTTTTACTGTCCTGCCAGATTAAAGCGATCTTCCAGGTTAAATGCAACTTTTGCACTATTATCAGTGTCTGTGGCACATTGTTAATTATTGCATTTCTGATTAAAGTTGTTGAAAAACTATAAGAAATGTATTAAAGGGTTCACTTCAAATGAGAAGTCCATTTCATCTGTTGAGATTAAAGAATTCATTGTATTATGAAAATACAGCAACTTTAAAGGGTTAGTTCACCCAAAAATGAAAAATTCTGTCATTAGTTACTCACCCTCATGTCATTCCAAACCCGTAAGACCTTCGTTCATCTCCGGACAGCAATGTCATAACCAATTTCAAGGCCCAGAAAGGTAGTAAAGGCATCGTTAAAATAGTCCATGTGACTCCAGTGGTTCAACCTTAATGTTATGAATCGACGAGAATACTTTTTGTGCGCAAAAACAAAACAAAAATAATGACTTTATTCAACAATTTCTTCTCTTCCCTTGTAAACACAATGCAACGCTCTACGTCAGAATGCCGGCTCACTATTGGCCAGCTTCTGCATTACATGTATACGTCATTCTGCTCACGTGAAAAGCATCGGCCAATAGTGAGCTGGCGTTCTGACGTAGAACCCGGAAGCTCTGCACTGTTTACTACATCAACAGCGTCGGAGAATGACACAGAGGAGAAGAAATTGTTGAATAAAGTCGTTATTTTGGTTTGGTTTCTCGTCGCTTCATAACATTAAGGTTGAACCACTGGAGTCACATGGACTATTTTAACAATGTCTTTACCTTTCTGGGCCTTGAAATTGGTTATGATGTTGAGTTCAGAAAGTTCTCGATTTCATCAAAAATATCTTAATTTTTGTTCTGAAGATGAACGAAAGGTCTTTCGGGTTTGGAACAACATGAGGGTGAGTAATTAATGACAGAAATTTCATTTTTGGTTGAACTAACCCTTTAAGAACCAAGTTGCAAAATGGTCTCGTTCTAAAATCATCAGGTTTCTAATAAAAAAAGATTCAGAAATTTGGTTTGCATAGTCACGATTATAAGGAGAAAGCAGAATAGGTGTTTTTTATTATTCTCTTTCTAACAACAAAACACTAACTATAAGAGTAAAATCAGCGGCTGAAAACTTGTTTTGTTTCTGACTGTGCAGCAGCTGTTGCTCTGCGTGTCCTCCTAAATAAATGAAGTGAGCAGTGTGGAGTGGAAGCAGACTTCCAAGATTTAGCTTGAAGCCTTTTTTCAAAGCAGCAGTGTTTTCTCTTGAATGTCCTGTTGCCGCTCCATCACAAGTACGAGAGGTTAAGAGGCATAACATGTTAGAAGCCAAAAATGCCATTTCAGTAAAAATGCACTGCATATTTATGCTGTTAATAGACTGCTAGTAGTCACACAATGTGCAGTACTATTGAAACGATAACCATCAAAAATATAATTGAATAAATTTGTCATTCCATTCTTGCGTACACTACTGTTCAAAAGTTTGGTGTCAGTAAGATAAAAAAAAAACTTTTATTCAGTAAAGATGCATTAAATTGATCATTAAAATGACAGTAAATGCATTTATATTGTTGCAAAAGATTTCTATTTCAAATAAATGCTGTTCTTTTGAACTCTCTGTCATAAAATCCTAAAAATAAATGTATAATAAATATATTATGCAAGCACAACTGTTTTTAGTATTGATAATAATAATGTTTCTTTAGCAGTAAAGACTGGAATAATGATGCTGGAAATTCATATTACTGTTTTTCTTTATTTCTGATCCAATAAATACAGCCTTGGTGAGCAGAAGAGACTTTCAAAACTTAAAAAAAAAAAAATCTTAATGATTCCAAACTTTTGAACAGTAGTGCGCTATTCTCCCAAATTATCCCAACAAGCAGCTACATTTAATTAAAAAGATTCCTGATGATTTCAATTTAAACTTAATGTTTTGTGCAGCATTATGAGTAAATTGAGTGTTTGCTTGTTTAACTGAAAAATTTTATAATTAAAAAAATGAATATGACCCCATTAAGAAAGAAATTATTTTTGCCACTCTCATGCCACTGTCCCATGTGTGCTCCAGACCCCTTCACTGCATTGCACACAACTTTTCTTTTGCGTTTTATAATTAACACCTCATGCATTTGGAAATAACCTCATATCGCCAAAACACAATGTGATATTTGAATTAGCTCCGATTTAATGTGCGTTATTGAGGAGTTCATAAACTCTTGCTTGAATAAGCTGCCATGTTCTAGATCTGCTAGATGCATACCTGAGATTTGTTCATTTGAGCGATCAGAGCAGGCCTAAGGTGTTAGGCAGCTGATGTAATCAGAAAGATCATCATGTAATAATGTCAACAATAATCTGAACATTTCATTTACATAAGCAGCTTGTTCATTTTGTTCTGGTACTTTATCAGGCTTGAAAATATCATTCAAGCATTCGTCATTAGCCTAGGGCTCTAGTTTATACTAAGATATTAACTTTAATTAGTAGCAATTACACAGCGTTGCAGAATAAAAGGCATTGATCATAACGGTTTATCCAATGTGGGTCTCCAGGGAGGTAGTTAGCCAAATGAAAGCTGCAAGTCTAGCAGACTCAGCCTGCTGTCATCATAACAACCCTGCAAGGGTTTAGCTTTTTTCTGTTGCTCTAGCAAAATGACTTGCGCTGTTCAGTTCTTGCCTTTTTTGTTGTTGCAAGCACAGTACAGAGAAGCATTGGTGTGCCCAAGTGCACTAAAACCCCATTCACGCCGCCAGCGACATGATCCCATTCATATTCAATGGAGGGCTTGCAACTTCCGGCGACACGAGCAACAGTGACCGTTGGCGACGGAATGTAGGCGTGTCAAGCAACGCAAGTCAAGTGACACAAGTTCAGAAATGGTAACTTTATGCAAATGAGCAGCGAGTTTCACAAGTGACAACCAATAGGAGTGAAGACTAAGGGCGTTTCCACACCTATAGATCATTTGTTTTGTTCCGAAACAGGGACTTAATTTGTTACAATGTTGCATTTTCTTCTTGGTTCAGTTCGCTTTCACAAGGCAACATTTCAAAGCCTACCAAAATGTGTTTGTCACATGCAAGTACAACTGTCCTCTTATTAGTCAGTTTCCTCTGCGTCATCCATCAAGATGATTGACAAGTTCACTCCATGAGCTTATTGTGGTTTTATTTGTAACTGTCGAGACGCATGTAAACACTATACAAATGTAGCCCTCATTCCCACTGTTAAATTATATCTTACATTCACATTAATACTGCAGCTAATTCAGACACGCTCTCTCTCTCCCAGCGCTTTCTAGAGGTTAACTGTGTCAAGACACGGAAACACTATATGAATGTTATAATGCAGCTAGAGCAGGAATCAAGGCTTCGTCGGGACAGCATTCTCGCAGAGAGAAGCACAATTACACAACATTTTAAGATGAAAAGGGACTCTTTTGGTTTTCAACTGTGATAACTAATGTGCTCACTCACAGAATCAGACACTATTGCTCTTATAGCATATTTCCTGTTATGAATTATAATACCATTTGGTTTGTTGGTCCGTTGGGTTGGATTGCTTTCACATCTCAAGCGAACCGCCCCAGAGTTCGTTTGCAATCGGGCCGAGACCACCTCGTTCAGACGGTCTCGGAGCGATTTGTTTTGGTGCGGATCCGAGCACGATTGCCGAGTTCACATATGCCTAAACGAACCGACCCAAGGGAGAAAACACACCAGGTTCCGAAACAAACGCTCAGGTGTGAAAGCACCCTAACAGTGGCGCTCACAAGTCTCGAGTGCAGGCAAGGCAGGACAGAGTTCCAGAGCGATTTTACAGTTTTATATGATTTGACTATAACCACATACATGGATATAGTAAAATGATGTGTGGAAAACTAACTGTCGGCAGTTATAGTGAGTTTGATTCATACATTGATAGTTTGTGTGTAAGCAATAAGGTACGAGATGCTGTGCTGTATTGTGAATAAGTCACTGCTGAAGGGCGCTGTTAGGCATGACACGAAGCGGAGTGCCGGCAACCTCTTCAGCCGTGACTTTTTCACGATACAGCACTAGCCTTGTGTACCTTATTGCTTTTATAAAACGGTTACCACTCAATATAAAATAGTAATGCTAAATGTGTATCAATGCATCTTTAATGAAGTAAAATCACTAAAAGCCTTCCACAAAGCTGGACAAAATAGTCCCTAACTGTGACCAGCAACAGAAGTTATATTATTATGCCATTAGATGGTGGCAAGGACTCTTTTTTTATTTTTATGAATGAGTCAATCAGTAGCGAAGACTTTTATATTGAAAGGACTGAAACAACTTGTCAACACGGAGCAATACGCAACTGACAAATGCTTTGACTAGCGCTGTGAGTGTCAGGACACGGGAAAACCCTTAACTTTTAAAAGGACAAGATATCGCAGTGGACATTCAAACTGATTTTTTATTATGAACCTAGGACTGACCTGAAGAATTTTTTATTTCTGTGTATTAACTTGCACGGATGAATTGTTCACCCTAAGACCTGTAATGTGTGCTAACAAAGTAAATAAGATCGATTTTGATTTTATGAGGACTTTAATTATATGATGCAGTGACCAGTTTAGCACTGCTGCAGTTCATATTATGGTTTCCCCTGCATTATCTTGATTATTAGGGAGAAAAAAAATGGATTACTTGTCAAATTCACTGGCAGTGTAAATGCGGCTTAACGCAGACCATTTCAGGCATCGTTCGATTAGCGCCGTGTTTTGCTGTTCTTCTTGTGTTTTGTCTGGTGATAATCGCAATGTGTTCTAGCATGTCAAGTGGTTTCCTGTCCATTGCATTGTGTTACTAAGCATGTGCACGCTCCGCTTCCACGTGAAGTGACGTGAAGAGAACTTCAGCCACTTTCATAGGGGAAGTGTTTGCATGAAGTGTTTATCTGTGTGGTATGAAAGTATTCTGTGTATCCCAAATGAAGTGGTCCTGTTCTCTGCAAATTGAAAAGGAAGTTATTATTATTTATTTTTTTAAGAACTCATGCTTTTTAAGCTCTGCAAACATTTTTTTATCTAGTTTTCCAGTATATATCTAAATACCCTTAAAACTAAATCGGCAAAATCATAGATTGTAAGACTTGTTTAAACCTTGCTACATTTTGTTTGAAAAAAAGAAAAAAAAAAGAATCAATTTGCCCATGGGGTAATAAAAACACACACTTAATAAAATATTTATTCTATGAAAATAAAAAAAGTCGTCTTATCTTACACATTTTGCTTTTCAAGTAAGTTTATATTGTTTTAGGGATGTTTAAATGCTTTTTTACTTCAAATTCAAGACTTTCACAATTATTAAACTATTTTTTGCCAAATGCTTTTTCATAAAGCAACACGTATTTTTATATTTATTTTATGAATTATAAAAGATGAGTGTGTAATCTAATTTTTATTTACCATAATAAATGACCAGTCTGTGAGTAATGTTAAAAAAAAAGATCTGCTTCTTTAATTTATTTATTTTTGTAATATGCATCACTCTGTAATATTGTTAGCTCATATGTTTAATCAGTAAACATGTCTTTTAATATGCAGTGCTTTTGTTGTCAATAACAGAGGATTCCTTCTAAAGGACGGCTTTGCCTCTTTGTGTTGTGTTTTGTATGTTCTTTGCAGGCCTCTTGGACTCGGCCCGAACAGCACAAGGTAGAGATTCCATATCCATGACTCCATAAACTAAATTATGAAGATAGCCATCAACTCCATAAACCTCCTCTTTCCTATCAGATCAAATCTCTGAAATCTCATCAGATCCATCAACTGAATTATGATGACAGCTTTGTTTCACCTGAGAGTGAAATGATGTAGTTGTAGTTTTCACTTTCTATTTAGTGCATGGCCTCTTTTTTCATTCTGTGTCTAATCAATCAAGTCATTATGACATCGTTTTATTCCATTATGATATCATACAGCTGCATTCTCAAAGTAAAACACAAACACATTATAATGTCTGATCATGTTATTCCTTTTTTTTCCAAAGGTGTTATGTGATGGATTTTTCCTTTTAAGTATTTAATGTTGCACAAAATGTTTTTGTTGTTGTTCACACCGAGACTTTTCCTTTCCCGCCCTGACAAAAATAGACATTTAAGCAAACCACCGTCATCCAAGCTTTGCAGAAGGCTGGCGTGCATTATTAAAAAGACCTTTCTGCTGAAAACTATGGCTCTAAAACTTTAATGATATAGCGTTCTCACGTTGCAAATGAATAAATAGAGCCTTATCTTAGAAGAATGGGAGATAAAGTCAGTTGAATGTGCTGATTGAAGTGTATAGCTGTTTGTCATAGAGATTCAAAGATACGGGCCACGATCTGACCCCAGTACCACATAGTAACCAGAGTCAAGTGACGAGAGCACGTCCCATGGCACATGGGGTCACGGTCTGGCCGTTTGACCACAGCAGACAGGGAAAACTGTGGGAAAGAAGGCCGGAAGTGGGCTGGACGGGGTTCAGCGCTCCCATTAGGGGGTTATTCAATTAGCCCAGTCAGCTCTGCTGGGTGGCTGTTGGGTGGTTTTTGCATGAAAAGGCTCAGCATTATGTAAGCGTGACTCAGTCCTGGGACAACACCGGCATAATTATTGTCTCTGAAACGACGCTTCTGCCGAGTTCATTCATAGCAAAGTTTGTGCAACGGGCAGCAACTGACCAGAAATGTAGAGAGAGGAGTTTTTTCAGTTCCAAGTGGAGCGGGGAATACTAATGTTGTGCTTGATGAAGTCTTCCAAACTTCAATGCATTTCCTGTCCTCATTACCGTCCTGTCTGAAATTGTGTGTTTGTGTGTGTTTGAATGTGTGAAAAGAGAATGTGAGTTCATTCCACCCATTCTAAGATCTGTTCAACCCAAGTATTCAGTTTAATGCACTGCATAATAGTTTTTCTCTTTAATGCACAATATTTAAATAGCTGGAACAAATCACTTCTTCATTTTTCTTTTTATCCACTAATCACTATATATGATACATACATACCATGTAAAAATACTTACTTTTACAAGTTTGGGATCAGTAAGATTTGTTTGTTTGTTTGTCTGTTTTTAAAAATTCTATTCTCTTATTTCTATTATTAAGAGATATTTTTTTTTTAGCAGCAAATCATCATATTAGAATGATTTCTGAAGGATCATGTGACATTGAAGACTGGAGTAATAATACTGAAACTCCAGCTTTGAATCACAGGAATAAATTACATTTTAAAAATGTATTAAATTGTATTATTAATTATAAATGTATTATTGTCATTTTTAATGATTTTAAATCATAATAATATTTCACAATATTACTCTTTTACTGTATTTTTTACAAATAAATAAGTGTATCCATGGTGAGAAGAAAAATGTACAGAGCCCAAACCTTTGAACGGTAGTGTATGTAATCTGTACTTTGTTGTTTTCCAGTAAATATCTAAACATCCTTACATACATCTTTTCTCAAATCATCCTGTGGGCAAGATTAGTCTCCTCCACAGGCTGTATCCATGTGTTTGACACCCCTGCTATATGCAAATTGCGCAGTTATTGAGGAAACGTTGGTTATAGATGTCACTCATCTTCATAAGAACCACAAGGTTAAGTAGAACAGCAAGCTAAAAGAAAATGCAAGCGTGGCATCTTAAGATCTATGCTTGTCTTTAAAATGAGCACTGGGACGTTGTAAAATGGTCCAAGCCAGCTGAGATCATGTGACGTAGCTTTTGATGAAGTAACAGCGATGTAGAAATGGCTTCCCCTACCTTATGGTCTGCATTATTTATGTTCCCACCTCACATCTTTGCTCCAAAGACTCAGCACATAAAAGACTCTTATTTATGTCTGCTGTTCACCAAACCTCCTTCTTTTTTTTTTACCAGGTTTGCTTCTCTGATATGTTTTAGGATTCAGTAGTTAACCCATAATTAACATTCTGTCATAATTTATTCATCTTGACGCATGTTCTAAAAGTCCATATGACTTTTTTCGTTCTTTAGAAAGCAAAATGCTTTGCATTACAAAATGCAGAGTTGCTTTTCTCCTTAAAATAAAGCATGATGTGACCAAAAGCTCCAAAAAATAAAGCATAAAAGCACCATAAAAGTACCAAAAGTTTATATGTGTCTTTCTTAGACTATATTTCAAATCTTCTGAATCCATAAAACTACTTATATGGTGCTTTTTTTTTCTTTTTTGGAGTTTGACAGCCTGTGGTGTTGGAAAAAAGAAAGCCATACAGCTTTAGAATGACATGAGGGTGAGTAACTGATGACAGGATTTTTTATTGAGGGAACTATTATTTTAATGGCTGAAGGAAGTGAAAAGTATGGATTTTTTTTTTTTTGTGAATTTTCCCTTCTTGTCTCTGTGTTCAGAGTCCTGATGGTGAGGTGTTGGTCCGCAGTGACGCCCGCGTGTCTTCTCTCACCCTGAAGCACACTCAGTACACCGATGCCGGCGAGTATCTCTGCACTGCCCGCAACGCCATCGGAGAGACCTCGCAGCCAGTGTATCTGGAAGTGCGCTGTGAGTCTATAGTATCTGTAGCCTCATTAGCTTCTATCAGTCACACGTACTGTTGGATACCACTCTGATATGCCTCAAAGGCATATGTATAATTCACAGCAGCACTGCTGCAGTCCAGAGATCATATAGCAACTCAGTAGAGAATGGTAGTTAATGTATCAAAACTAGAGCCACCCCCACCCAACATTATCACCCCCTCCCCCACCACAGGACACGAATGATATGAAAACAGCCTCCCAACAGACTTAAATCACGCTGTGTCCTAGCCAAGTGCAACGTGACAAGGTTTTGTGTGTCCACATTGAGTGTGTAATTATCTAGGGATGTCAATTTTGAGGAATTTCCATAATTGTCATTTAAAATGAATAATTGTTGTTATTGTTAATACCACAAAAAAGTGTAGAACTTTTAAATCATAAATTAAATTAATATTAGGGATGCACATGCATATTAAAATTCTTGCAGATACCAATACTTTTTGATGTTATGGGCAGTAACCGATAACTATGGAAGCTTGTTTCCACCACAGAATAAAACATTTTAAAAGATAATTGTGACTTTTTATCTCACAATTGTGAGTTTACATCTCGCAATTCAGACTTTTTTTTTAAGACTTGTTATAAAGTCTGAATTGCGAGATATAAAGTCTGAATTTTGAGACATAAACTCGCAATTCTGACTTTTTCCTTGCAAATGCGAGTTATAAAGTTCAGTTCTGAGGGGGGAAAATTTTTTTACTCAAATTTTTTTTGTTTGTTTTTTTTAAATACCTTTTTAATTTTTTTATTCTGTGGTGGAAAGAAGCTTCCATAGATAACATGGAATGATGATGGATGATATACATTTTTACTAATAATTAGGGGTTCAAGCGCATAATTGTTTAATTTTCCTAGGATCAGTATTCTCCCCTAAAAGTGATCGGGCAGACCAAACCGTAAGTCGTAGAGACTTGAAACTTTGAGGGCTGGTAGTATTCACACCATCTACAACGTCGCCAAGGCTTGGCCCGATCGGCCTGACTGGGGCACTACAGCGGTGAAAAGTACAAAATTGCTCATAATTTCTAAACTGTTAGGTGAGGCTCAAGTGTCTTATATCGTTGGAATGTGGATTTGATCGAAAATTGGCATGCAGTTTCTTCGTCCAAGGTGCCAAGACTTTGAGGACATTCACGTATCTTGAAAAACGCAGCCGGCGGCAGCCAATGAAGTTTGAGCAGCTATCAGACAAGCTTAACAGAGGCCGATTGGAACAAAACTGTGAGAAAGAAATTGGCCACCGGGTGGCGTCTTCGTGTTTTTCATGTGCGCAAAGGATTTTATACCACACGATTTTTCGCACACGCCAATGACATTCATACCACAGGGTAGAACTCCTCATTCTTAGCAACTTTGCCTCTATTTCAAAAACCAACTTTGGCGAACTAGTCCTAGGTTTTTGACTCAACCTCAATAAAACCCCTGCGGCACAATTCTCTGGACTCTCTTAAGTTAATAATTATCCCCCCAAAAAATTTACTTTGGCCTTTGGACAGCTATAGCTGGGTCCATTAGAAAACAGTCGTTGCCAAGTCTACCTGAAAGCCTATCATTCCTAGGCAACTCAGAACTTCACATCATTAGGTGAGCGCATGCAGCACATGATTCTAAAAAAGCATGCAAACTTTTATGGAGATCAGCCCATCGGTGGGGCTATAACTGTTAAAAAAATTATGTATTTCTATGGCAAATCTATGGAAAATGGCCCTCTTCCTGTCTGATTTGCGTACAACTAGAATTAGGTGAGCATATGCGCCTTTCTGTGAATTTTAGGCAAAAGTAATATAAAAGTGAAAACTGAAGATATAAGCATGCACAATTAAATATCCAGTGTCTGTTATCGGCCAATATGTATCCAATGTGGAGTATAATACAGGTAAATAAAATAAAAAAAACTTTAATATCAACCGATCACCTATATGTTATCAATATATATTGTGTATACATATTGTGCATCCCTAATAAATTTGCTTAAGAAATGCTAATATTGATGTTTTTCAAACCTAGTGATGGACAAAATGTCCTGTTGCTTAAGGCTGGTTAGCGTAATAATGGTTGGGATTTACATGAAAGAGACACAATTTATTGTCATGCCTGTTCAGGACAATGGTGTCAGAGTAGAAAGTTCAGACTTGTTTCTACGATTCATATATTGCTGTAACATCAAAATCAGAGCTCTCGCCTTCCCTCAGTGTTATTAATTGCAATCAATAGCAAGCAAAGTATTACCTCCTATTTTCCCTTTCATTTGGCTCCCCCCACTGCGCCTGTTTGTATTTGTTTTTCGAATTAGCGGCGGCGTATGCTGTGAAAATACAAGCCTCCCTCTCCGCATGTTTTGTGCATTTGTACCAGACGTGTATTGTTGTGATGGGACTAATGACATCTGAAGCTCTGTTGAATGTGAGAACAGTATCTCAGTGGGCCGGCAGTTATTCGCACACAGTCTGTGAGGGAATACGGGCACGACTGCATACGTCACGGGAGCATCATGACTGAAGCCAGCATGCTATACAGGGACGCTGCTTGGAGGAGGGGCTTTTTGAAGCCAGTGAAGCGTGATTGATTTTTATGTACTGCCACGAACAGATGTGTTCAACATCGCAGAGCGCTGTGTTTTCAGAACACAGGATTAAGCCATGGACATTTTGATCTTTAACCACCTTATTCTCAGCATTAAGGCTTCAAAGGTAATGAGAACGTTTTGTTCTCCCTTAGCGGATGTAGATGGGCGGTAGGTAGGTAGATAATGGGTGAGCGTTACCAGCAGGTTTGTTTGTTTTTCAGTTGTATATGCTTTGCCTTTCAACACAGATGCCCCAAAAATCCTTGGACCAATAGTAGTGTACACGTGGGAGGGCAACCCGGCCAACCTCAGCTGTGAAGTACTGGCTCACCCCAGCGATGTGTCTATCACGTGGCTACGAGACAGCATCCAGCTGCCTAACGCTAACACCTCGAATATCAAGATCTACAACAGGCCTTCCGCCAGCTACCTGGAGGTACGGCCCACGCAGGCGCCTTCCTGAGAACATAATCATTCTATATACACATGAACCCAGAAGGGGATTCTAATGAAACTGGAAAAATAACATGTGTTTGTTTTATTTCACCCCTAAATCAAAAGAAAGAAAAAAAATTTATACGTACATTACAGTACAGTACAATACAGTACAGTATAATACAGTACAGTACAATACAGTGCAGTACAGTACAATACAGTACTATACTATACTATACTATACTATACTATTAATATTAATATTACTATAGTATACTATTACTATATTATAATATACTATAACTATTACTATAATATACTATACTATACTATTACTATACTATGATATAAAGCCTATTTTGGGACTATGAAGATTTTTTTGCATTGTCATTATTCATCACATTCATCCTAATGACTTGAATCTTTAAAATCTTTTTATGAAACCGATTCATTTTGATTCATATACTGATTTGCTCAGTGATCTTTTTTTGCAGGCTACATCATTATAAATGACAACACAAGAGGTGCCATTTTTTACTTTCCAGCATAGACCACTGCTATCAAGTAAGGGTACTGTTGTCGGTGAAAACGCAAGCCGGATCAGGGTTTACCATCCCGAATCTTATGGCTTGTTTGCACCGTGTGGTACAGTTCAGTATGCACGATTCGGGACACTAAACCCTGATCCGGCTTGCATTCCCACCACCAACAGCACCCTTACTTGATAGGCGTGGTGTAGCGATCGACGTCATTCTCGCACGAAGAAGAAAGCGACACAGTAAACAACAGTAGATGTCATACAGTAAATCTTGTTCTTCTCGGCATGTGGCTGTTGCCGAAAGAAGACGCACTTTGTTTGAGCCATGGCTGCAGGCTGCAAGAAAAAAACATAGTCGTAAAAGCATGCGCAAGTGAAGTTTCTCTGTCAACCAATCAGCGTTCTGCAGTGAGTCAGCTCCACCCTGACTACCGGACTACTGTGCTGGGTGCCAAAAAAGTGGTACGGTACAGTTTGGAATTAGGGTACCATTCACAACTTCTGGCAATGGAAACAGCAAAAATAGCATACCGCTCAGTGGAAACGAGCCATTACTGTACTTTACCGTACTTCTCGGTGGAAACGGTGAAAAAAGTATTACAGTTCCTGAATAGAAAAAATAACTGAACTAAAACTAAATTAATATAAATTAAACCTAAATAGTAATATTAAAAAATGACTAAATAAATAAAAATGACAAAAGCACATAAAAAATACTAATAATTAAACCAAAATTAAAATGGCAAACACATAATAAAATTATTCAATTTAATTAAAATGAAAACTAAAAAAAATTCTTAAACTATAACGATATCTACAATCTTAATTGTTTTAAAAACAAGCTTATTTTTCTGTATCAGAAATATTACACCTAGTTTATTTATTTTGGTTTGGGGGTGAAATGTGATCTGGACCTGTTTTCGTGAGCTTTATCCAGGAAAGGGTAGGATTGCTGTAGGGCACTACCACAGCCTATGTGTCTTATCAATATTTAAGCACAGTGAGCATGCTGTCAAGAGTAAATGCACATCTAATCGAACAGCAGTGGCAAAATGCACGTTTAAAAGATAAATTATGAGATGCATTTACTTGATCTGTCCCAGGTCAGTCCAGAGTCTCAGAGCGACTTTGGCAACTACAACTGTACTGCTTCCAATGAGATTGGGACCGAAACCAGAGAGTTCATCATGATCCAAGCTGGTCTGTTTCTCTGTATTGATCTAAAAATGTACACAATATAGTCATTTATGGCGGTAGCAATTTGAGCAAATATTGAGTGTTCAGATGCTTTTTGCTTTTTATGTACTGTATTTTTGAATTACCTGCAATTCTAGCCATTGTTCAATAAAGTGCAATACAATAGCTCAAATTTTCCTAGTGTAAACTTTTGCTCAGCACAAAGCGGCACAATCAAGCCATATTATCGGGCATAAGCTGTTAAAGTGCAGTTTTCCCACTGCACATTGTAAAATGTCTCCCCTGTGGTGCAGATGTGCCTTCAGCGCCAGCCATCACTCAAGTGCAACCGTACTCCAGCACGGCTCAGGTGCTTTTCGAAGAGCCCGCGTCCACTGGAGGAGTTCCTGTGCTCAAGTACCGAGCCGAGTGGAGAGCCGTGGGCCGAGGGAAATGGGTGCAGCGAGTCTATGAGGTGAAAGACGGTAAGTCTGACACATGAACTGAAGCAGTAAGCCATCTGTATTATATGGGATATCATCCCCACTGACTTTAACTCTTTAACTGACTTTAAAAGTTTGTAGACTTTAACTCTTATTTTGGTCATTTTCACAATTTTGTTGTATGAATATCTGAACATGCAATATATCAAAAGAAAGAGCAAACCCTCTGCTTTTAAACAAAAAAAAACATTTCATGCATTCCTTTTTTTTAATCAACACTTCAATGTAGGTAAGTTTCATTAAAAGCAACATTTTGAGCAAAAAGCTGAGAAAATCGTTTGCACAGTCCTAACCAATTCCTGGGTCAACATTTCGCTCTGTAACATTAGGCAGTTTTGATTTATATGCTGTTTATTGTTGATGATCGCATTGTTTTTCATATGCATCTGCTAACATCCGAGATCGCTCATTTCTAAAAACTCATCAATGGCAGGGAAACATTTTCTCATGAATGACGAGTCAACTCGTCAATGGCAGGGAAAGAGTTAATAGTGGACTTGTATAGTGGAAAACAGCACTTTTAAAATAAGAAGTCAGTATAGTGTTTTAACAATCAGTTAAAGCACTATACTAACACTATACTTCAACAACCAGTATAGTGTTTTTACAGACCTTTTTTGGAAACTATACTTTAAAAATGATTATGGTATTAACATCATATCTATGGTCATATTTAACATTTTACATATTGTAATATTTTTAATCTCTTTTTAAAATGCTCACTTAAGCCCCGATCAGACAGAACGCGTTTTTGCAGTGAGAGGCACCTTTTTTAAATAGTTTTCTGTTGGCAGTGAGCGTTATTGTGCGTCCCGGGCGCGTCACGTTTTAACCACCTGCTGCACCTCGTGTTTTGGAGTGCTCTGAGCGCATGAAGTTGAAAAAAAAAAAATCAACTCTCGTCCAATCAAATGAATGGAGAGGCGGGCCTTCCATTGTGGTGACTGTTACCTTGATTAGACTGACAGGACAGCTGATTTAAGGGTTGCCTATCAACATAAAAAAAAAACTCAGCACTGCTATTTTCTAAATTAAAAAACGTCAACCAAAAAAGGCAGTGCGATGCGCCTGGCGTTTTCAAACCTGAAAAACGTGTTTTTTCTGATCGGGGCCTACGGCTGCGTTTTGATCAAATACAGTAAAAACAGTAATATTGTTATTATAATTTATAATATTATAATTTAAAATAACTGTTTTCTACATGTACACAGTAAATTATTACATTCAACTAAGACTAAACCAAACCCTAGTAAATACATAGTCAATTAATATTCCTCAGTGCTTAAATGTTTAATTACACTGTAACAAGGACACTTTAAAATTAAATGTAACGGAATGGTTTTACATACCGTTTGTTAGAAATGCATTCTGCTCATGTTTCATGAATAGTCCAGTAGTAATAAGTAATTTTTTTTAAGTAATGTTTTTTTTACTATGATATTGAATGTCAGCATCACTGTATGCGCTTAGCTTTAAATGTCAAATGTATTTTCACCATGTTCAGTGGCAATGTTTTACATTGCCCATTGAACATGCATGCTGTTGTTTATGAATTAATGATTGGGTTTTGATTAAATCTGCTTTTCTCCTCCTCCTCCCCAGCAGAACTGAGTTCAGTCACAGTCACCGGCCTCAAACCTGAAACCGATTACGAAGTCAAGATGTCTGCCATCAACGGCAAGGGTGAAGGCGACAGCAGCCCATCAGTGGTCTTCAAAACCGAGCATATCCGTGAGTATCACGCTTCTCTCTCTCTCAGGAGCACACGGTTCCATCAACAGTAGCTCAGCGTGGCGTGACGGCCCACACACCTTATCAACCAGCTAGTGTGAAGTCTTTGGCTGACGCAGACGCTAAAAGATGCAGTCTGTGCTCATGGTGCTAAAGAGTAGGCTGTAATGAATTAAGTAGTTTGAATATTAACATTTCAGTCCCTTGAACAATTCTCTCATTTGACTGAATTACAAATCCAATGAAACGGCATTACAACATGACGTTTTATTAAAAGTTAAGTGTGTGTATCAGCAATGCCTTCCTTTGTGCCTCCCTCCCATAAAGGACAGTGTTTTGTAGAGCTCTTGATATGGTTGACTGGCTCACCTTTACTCTGTTCTCAACTGAACTGAACTCTGTCGCTCCTTCAGAGTAATTGTTAGCCTCTCTGTGGAATCTCTTAGAGTTTTGAAGGACAACCTTTTCTAGGCCATACCTGGGTGGTTTAATATATTTGCCTTTTTTGACAACCAATAAACAGTTCCCACTTTTCTATCCATTGTTTTGCACCTTATGCAGGTTATTATTCATCAGGAGAAACCTGGTTGTTATTTTAATCATTTATAGAGGGTATGCACGTGACGTCACCGTCGGCCGGAGTGACTGCTGTTTCACCGACTGAGTGGCAAAAGGACTTTGGTTTTCAGCGTGAATGCCGCAAAAGACACTCAAATGGAAAAGAGCTTTGAGATTGACTGTACAAATAGATTTGACAAGAAATCTGAGGTATATTTTTACAGACTGCTGAAAGCTACAGAAAAGAGAAGCAAATGGATCACCAATTCACAGAAACAATTGAACTCCAGACAGCGAAACGTAGATTTGCAGTTATCATTTTGTGTCACTATGTTGAATTTTGGGGTAAAATCATACCCTATATATTGTATTGTTATATATTGTATTGACAACTCATCAGTTAAATATTTACCATCTTATATTCTGCATAATTGGATGTTTTTAATGACTATATATATATGGATATCCATGGATAACTGGATTTTTGCTAAGTTGTAATAGACAATATGGAGTCCAACCTTTAGTTTAAACTGATAATCATTTGTTTTGCTCATGTTTTCACAGTTTCCCCTATTAAATTCAGTCATGCAGCAGCTCTTTTGCCACTCAGTCCGGCTGTGTTCCCGCCGGGAAAGTGACATCAATGCATACCCTCTATAGGTCTTATGGATGTACTATTAATGTAAGCGTTCAGCACATTTCTAATATCATTGACAAGAATATTAACCAAAAATGGACACACTTTCAGTGGATTGAAATAAAGATTACAGAGGACTAAAAATAATTTATAATAATTTGTAATTCAGTGCATTGAGAACATTGGTTAATGGTCATGATGCATCACTGCATATAAATAATATATGCTTGACAGTTTTACTGCTGCTAAGCATATTCATACTGTGTGTGTGTGTGTGTGTGTGTGTGTGTGTGTGTATGTATGTATATATATATGTATATATGTGTATATGTATATATGTGTATATATATGTGTATATATATATATATATATATATATATATATATATATATATATATATATATATATATATATATATATATATATATATATATATACACACATATATATATATATATATATATATATATATATATATATATATATATATATATATATATACACACATATATATATATATATATATATATATATATATATATATATATATATATATATATATATATATATATATATATACACATATATATATATATATATATATATATATATATATATACATATACTGGTCACACCTTACATAAATTATTTCTTATATAAATAATTGATTCATCTATGCGATGCAAAATATGACTGGTAAGAACAGAACATCTTGTTCTCGCACAGGACATAAAATTCTGCAAACATTTCACAAAACATCAATAAAAATCAATCATAACACAGCACACTACAAGAATATTCCTATGATTTGTGTTGATATTCTCATCATGTTTACACACCACACACATCTACGCTCTTACTCCTCCTGGTGGTTGTTTGTGTGATCAGCGGGATGTTTTAGACTTCCAGAGATGTCGTTACCTTATAATACACTCAACGCATTGTGGACTGGGATTTATTTCCTGTCAGTACACGAAACAAAACCCATTTAGTGTGAAATATCCAGGATGTAGTCCAGAGAGTAATGACTCTAATTCAGGTAATGTATGAGTGATGAGAGAGTATTTCTGTCTGATCTTTTTACTGGCTTTTACCCTTTGACATTTTCAGACTTATCTTTTTTTCACCCTGTCATTTGATGTGATTTTTTTTTTTTTTCTCCTGTTTTGTTTCCCATTTGTATGTTGTTGTTTTTTCCCTCCCTTTTTTCCCCACGGGATTCTTTAGGTTATTCTTACACAAGTAAGTGTTTCATGTACCCCTGTGATCATTGATGATCATATATTGATTTTTATACATTTTACACATTTTATTATTTGTTATTTATTATTTTTATTATAAATTCTAGTGGATTTAAAGACCCTATGAAATCAAAATGAGAATTGAGTAGCTTTAAGTCCATGTTTAGGATAAGGGCATCTATATGTTATTGTAAAAGTTAACATAATATACATTTTTGTCCAGTCAAATGCTGTTTAGAATGAGAATCCCTTCTAATATTACCTGGTTCGCAGTAGCAAGTATCAAAGCAACATTTGCTGTGACGTAAACTGAAGGCATTAAAGAAAATTGGACTAGTCATGTTCTCATGGGGTCTTTAAGTTAATATGCTAGTTGTTTCTTTAGTTACAGTTATCAAACGAAATAAAAGTGAACATTTTCTTTTTTCATATGCACCCTAGATGGGATTTTTCATTTTCATACTGAGGATACAGGTTTGTTATGCAGCTGTATGATGGTCTTCAATATTATTGTATTATATTAAAACAGAAACCAAAAAGATCCTTCTGTATGTAATATAAAGAGTTATATTACATTATTATGTGGTTTTGTGGCTGCAAATAAGCCTCTACATGTCTTTATCTCTAGGCAACACACAGTAAATCCAATTATTAGTACATGTGAAATATTTAAAGTTGATGATCTTTGAATATTTCTTTAGAGATTGAGATGCAGTGTTATGTGCTTACTTATCACATGCTTTGTCTAAAAACTAATGCATGATCCCCTAGTGTTATATGAATACTTCAGTGTTTCCTCTGTTTTTCATTGAGCAATTTGATTTGACACATTTTTTGTATTGTTTGCTAAAGCAAGCATTACTATCACAGTTGCACATAAACTATTTGAACAAACCTGTAACGCTAAGTATTAAACTTAGATGCCTATCTTATCTCGTACTGTTTTTGCTGATGAGCACATGAATAATACCTTAAATCATGTGGCAAAAAGTGTTAATAAGCAGTAAAAGTTTTATTTTTTCGCTTGGCAGATAATAAAACAGGCGGTTACATAGGTCCCATAAGGACTTAACCTTAAAGGGTTAGCTCATCCAAAAATTTCATCATTGTCGTTCCAAACCCATAAGACTTTTGTTCATCTTCGGAACACAAATGAAAATATTTTTTAATGAAATCTGAGCGATTTCTGTCCCTCCATTGACAGTGTACGCAACTACCACTTTGACACTTCAAAAAGTTTATAAAGAGATTTATATGAACAGATTGAATTTAGTCTTTTATTCACATATAAACATTCCTCAACTTACACATCGGTTATGATAGATGGAAGCTCAAGCATGTTTGCTTGACATGCGAGAACCAATGAGGTTCATTCTCGTGTTACGCAGCGCGTTTGAGATTCTGCAAGAACCAATGAGGTTCATTCTCGTGTTACGCAGCACAATTGAGCTTTGGCAAGAACCAATGAGGTTCATTCTCATGTTACGCAGCACGTTTGAGCTTCAGCAAGAACCAATGAGGTTCATTCTTGTGTTACGCAGCAAGTTTGAGATTCTGCAAGAACCAATGATGTTCATTCTTGTGTTACGCAGCACGTTTGAGCGTCCGCAAGAACCAATGAGGTTCATTCTCATGTTACGCTCCACGTTTGAGCTTCAGCAAGAACCAATGAGGTTCATTCTCGTGTGTTGCGCAGCACGTTTGAGATTCTGCAAGAACCAATGAGGTTCATTCTCGTGTGTTACGCAGCACGTTTGAGATTCTGCAAGAACCAATGAGGTTCATTCTTGTTACAAAGCAAGTTGGAGCTTCCGCAAGATCCGACATTTGATCAATGTTTATATGTGAATAAAAGCATAAATTTATATCTGTTCATCATATAAAGTGATCGAGACTTTCAATGGCAGGACAGAAAGCGCTCAGATTTTATAAAAAAATATCTTTGTACACAGAAGATAAACGAAGGTCTTACAGGTTTGGAACAACATGAGGGTGAGTAAATGATAACTATCCCTTTGAGGAAAGGACCCAAGCCATATCTAGAGAACAGAATGTCATATAGACTTGGGGGTGGGCCCTTTTTGAGTTGAGAAACCATCTAGAACCACTTAGCAACACCTTAGCAACCACCAAGAACATAGCAACACACTGAAAACCAATAAGAACGATAATAGCAGCCAAATAGCAGAACACACTTATGTTGCCCATAAGCAAGTACCACTCACATTTTCTTTAGAATATGTAAAAAAAAAAAATCAGACCATATGCTCAGTCTCTCAGAGGAAATCCTGCTCAGTGTGTTTCTGCTTCTGTGCTCAATGTTGTGATCTTTGTGATTTTTAAAACCATTTTGATTTGCTTGGTTTTATGTTTATCTGCAGTTTGTTCTAACCCTTGACTTGATCTTTTTTCACATAGTTACATTTGTGTCTGTATTTTTGTATCTTTCATGCAACCTCTTCCAATTTCCTTTCAACCAATCATGTTCGTGCATATGATGTGACTGTGTCATGTGGCTTGCATGGTGCTGGTGATGTCATCCACACTGATGAGCAGAAGGTAAACACTCGGGCCCAGCTCCATCATCTCATGTACAGGATTATCCCACACTCACATCAGGATCACTGCATTCATCCCTAACCAGCCATTATAACTCACTCCTGTCACATTTCTAGAATGAAATCCCCTCAGACAGGTCATGAAAATTCATCCATTCCCAATTTTTAACAGAGACTGTTACCCTTGAGCAACCACTGCGCTCTGACTGCACAAATTATCTTCCGTGGTGAATATGGAATCAAAAAAAAAAAAGTTGATGCCGTGTCCTGCCAACCATGGAAATGACATCAAAAGCTCTGGAGCTGAAAAACATTTCCCCAGAGCTATCGCTGGCTATGACGATCTCGCTCTTTAATGTTCAGTCTAAACATTTTGACAAGCAGCGAGTTTACAGACGCTCTACACTGACGTCCTTTTATCTTGTGCTGCTTTGGATATGCTGCTACCAGTATACAATTATATCCAAATTAGGAAATCCCTAAAAATGGTACAGTAGACGTTGCAAGTGGTTGATCTCAATAGTTTGTTTATTCTCCAGTTTCAAGCATGTTTCAGTAACTTTCACAGTACCGCATTTCCTTTCAACATACCTTTGAACCTTTTACAGGGCTCCTCCCCTCCTCTCCATACTATGTCCTTTGATGTTCCGGGTGTTTTTACCTGCATATAAATTTCATGACTCTGTACAGAAAACTATTGCGACTTTATTTTCATTGCACTGTTGCTTATTTTGCATACACACCTTGACTATTATGGGTTTTTAATTGTTAAAATTCTCCCCTAAAAGTGATCGGGAAGACCAAACCGTAAGTTGTAGAGACTTGAAACTTTGAGGGCTGGTAGTATTCACACCATCTACAATGTCACCAAGGCTCGCACTGAACTGCCTGATGGGGGCGCTACAGTGGTGAAAGTACGAAATCACTCACAAATCCGTTAGGTGTAGGCTCAAGTGTCTTATATTGTTAGAATCCTTGGCTCAAGACAGACAAAATAAATTTGTTTGTCGCTCTTGGTGAAATTTTCTGGGATTTAGGATTTTTTGAAAACTTTTGCAAACTAGTCCTACGTTTTTGGCCTGATCAGAATTAAACAATTTCAGCAAGATTCTCTGGAGTCTGATTGTCAGTAATTATTACAAAAAAAATCATTCACAGTCTCTATGGGCCACCAAAATGTCCGAAGTGGGCGGGGCCACTTTTACTAAAATGTCTATAACTCTATAAATAAGATATTTTTACCAAATTTGGTACACGTGTACAGGCTCAATCTTTGGTCACGTGAAAAAAACGCAGCGATTTGCCACTTAGTGGCACTATAACAGGAAAAAAAAGCCATGAAAATGACTATAACCTACCAAACGTTCGAAACTTGAAAGTTGGCATAACAGTGTCCAAGGTGCCATGATTGTCTATAAGGACATTGGTGTATCTCAAAAAACATGGCCGCTATTAGCCAATGAGTTTGGGCATCTTTTAGACAAGGTTCACAGAGGCAGATCGTAACGAAACTTGGTGGGCCTGTTGGACTCGTGGTCCTAGAGGTCTGTGAAAAATTTGAAAGAAATCGGCCACATTTGTATATTACACAATGTTTCACACATACACACGATATTCATATCATATGTTAGATCTCCCCATTCAGAACAAATTTGCCTCAAGAACCGCTGCTGTCGATCAAATTGTTTGTTATATTTCAGAATATTTAAAAAAATACTTTTGCAAACTAGTCCTAGGTTTTTTTTTTTATCAACCTCAACAAAACCACTGCAGTACAATTCTCTGCACTCTCTAGGTCAATAACTATTTAAAAAATGTTGAACTTTACCCTTTGGATAGCTATAACAGGGTCATTTAGAAAAAGGGCGTGGCCATCCTACAAATCCTAAACGAAAACTCAAAACTTCATGAAATTTGGTGAGCACATGCGACATATGATTCTAAACAAACATGCAAGCTTTTATGGAGATTGGACCATAGGTGTCACTATAACTGTTAAAAAGCTTTATATACTTCCTAAGGTAAATTGCCTGTATTTGCTGTAAATGGTCTTTTCCATCTATGACCTAAGTGGTTGCTAAATAAACATAATGCCTTTTTACGAATGTGCTTAAAGGCCTTAAAGCGCTTTAACCCTGTTAATTACAGCTTGCAGCTATATTTTATATAGGTTTTACATGCTTCCATGACGTATGTTGGGCTGCATTTGGCTTGTCTTTTTTTATGAGTAAAAGAGGCTAACTTATTTAACAGTTGCGCCTTTTTGCATCTTATTCACAAACCATATGCCGCCCAGTTTAACCAGGTGATGCCTGCACTGAAGTAGTGCCATGCATATTTAAATTAAAGTAGTTCACCTATAATGAAAATTCTGTCATTAATTGTTCTCCATCATAAGACTTATGTTTTGGAACCCATCTTTGGAACACAAATACAGATATTTTTGATATGTTCTCATCATTTTTTATCCATCCATTGAAAATCCTTGTGACAATTTTTAATCTTCAAAAAGTTCATAAAGACATAAAAGTAATCCATATGAATTGAACAGTTTACTCTGTTATTTAATCTAAGTTGAGACATATCGCATTATATGATGAATGAATTAATTAATTTAGGCTTTTATTCACATAAACATTAACACACATGCATAGAGCGCATTAAATATGGTAAACAGAAGCTCAACCGTGGTTGCTTGATGCTCAAAAACTTCACTTATAGGTTCTCTCACATCAAGCAAACACGTTTGATCCTAAGATGATGAACAAAATTCTTATGTTTATGGAACGACATTAGGGTGAGTAAATGTGACAGTAAATTTTTGGGTGAACTAACCATTTCTTATGTAATTGATATTGTCTGCATCCCTCCTTTCTATGTAAATTAGGTGATGATTGTCAGTTCAAAATGAATACCTGAATTTGGATTGAGGCAGCAAACAGAATGCAGCGTTTCATTTCATTTGAATATAAGGGATTAAAATTTATTTAACAGCAATAATTCAAAGAATATAACATGGCAATAATTTTTACTAGAAAAGCTAAGTGTGTCGAGACAAACGTAAAAAAAAAGTATTAAAAACATTTCTAAAGGTGGGTTCATTTTAATTTGATCTTAGTTTATATATTTTATCATATTTAATGTAGACCAGCACAAAAGAACATTTCTTTTCCTGGAATACATGATCTGTGTTGAAATTTCTTTAAATTGCATCAGAATGTATATATTCCCAATGCTGAATAGCACTTTTTCCATTTCTTTTAAAAACCTTTAGTAGGTCTTTTATGTTATTTAAACCTGTTACTCTCCAAGCAAATAGCGAAGGAAGCTGGTGTGGCGTTAAATCACCAACCAACTGTCTATGAATTGCAATTCCTGTCATTCCAATTCAACTTTATGTGAGTGTGGCCAATTCAATTCAAATTCCAAAATTTTTCAATTTTGAATTTTGTCCAATTCTGCAACCTAGTACTGCAAATTTGATCATTTTAGGGCATGTTTACGCATTACCCAATTTGCATAATGCCTTTAGCGAATCATGTGCTAAAACAACGCAGACAGCATGTGCAAATAAACTGAGCAATTAATTCTTGGTGAATTCCCCCAAGAATATAGTTGCTATTTTAAGAGTTAATTTGCAAGCGTGTAAAACTTTTATTTTGAGTCTCATTTAATTTACTGCTGTTTTCTCCCTTGTGTGCATGGTAATTTCATTTACTGTATCCTTTAGGGACAGATGGATAAGAAGCATGGAATTAATCTTGCAGTGCTGCACTTTCATTATTAAAGAGATGAGTGTTTATTGATGACCCTTTAAACTGTCAGTCGAATAGAATATCTGCTTGTTAACTGAGCTGATCGTTTGGGATTGTAACTCCTCACACCAGTTAGTGGTGCTTCTACCATTTTATGTGTGCGCTTTTATAACCTCGTATCACATTAGGATTAATTACCGCATTTTTATCACATCTCGTTCAGTTTTTGCGGTTATGATAGTGTTTTGTAGCAGATCCAAAGAGAATTAGATGTGGTGCACCTCTCTGGAAAAATGTATCCCCCTATGGATTATTTCACTGCAGCATAGACAAAATTAAGTGTCAATGGTTTATATCAGGCTGAACAAGTAGTCCAAACAAAAAGAAGACCTTAAAAGTTAGGTTGTGTGAATGAAAGTGTCTCCCTCGTACAGGCTAATAGCTAATTACTCCCTTAATGAGAGTAAAATGCCTTCATTTTTCAATCCACCATGAACACGCGTAGCTTCTGCCTGCAATGTTGTTACGTGTCACTCTGCGGCGTCAAACTAATGTAGTGAATCAAATGAGCATTCGCTGGTCATTAAAATGAAATGGATCATGATGGCCTGTGAAGGAGAGGCCTCAGTGAACAGCACCATTGAATTATTCCCAATTCACAGTGCGCTCATACACATAAATGCTCTATAGGGATGTTCGCAGTTCACCATGACCTCCAAATATCAGCCTACTCATCTAAGGAGGCCCAGCCAAGCAGCATGTGTCATTTTATTCTATTACTTGGCTGTATGGAATCATTGCTGTGTATAGGAGGCTAAGAATTATGGGAGTTAGAAAATTGCTACCTTTTTAATACACATAATTAGTGGTCGACTGGTTTTTCATTGGCCAGAATTGATGTCTACAGACCTGGGTGGCCAATGGCTACTATAATGCTGATGTATGCATAATACAATTTAAAGCTGCTGCATGTCAATTTTTCAATGTTAGCCTTTTATGTCAACTTATGGCTCAAAATGAATGGCATGAGTTTGGAGTAGCGCTGCAACCATTTTTGTAATTAATCTGTTGGTTGTTTTATTAATTAGATGGAAAATAGTTATTTAAATGGTGAAAATCCCTCCTTTAAAGGCTCCTGGTTTTGTTTTGGAGGTCTCCTACAACAGTCAAAAAACACTTTCATTTTCTCATAATATACATTGCACATCACCACATTGTTCAATGATTCTCAAACGACTTGATGGATGATCCAGTCTCTCTAAATCCCTCCTTTCCACAAGCTACTCTGCTCTGATTGGTCAGATGGCCCAGTCTGTCTGATTGGTCTACCGCTCACAGCGCACGTCGGAAACAAACGCCTGTTACCATAAACTTCAGCTCCGTGCGTAGGCTTCCTCAGTCCTCAGTGATTGCGTTGAATACCGAGATTTGAGAAGCAGTCTCAGTAATATGATGTGTTTGAGGCGGGGTCAACGTACAACATAGGCGGGCATTATGCAAATATTATTTCTAGTGTTCTAATATTCTATTAGTGACGTAGAACTGTTATGCAGTAAGATTTGAACAAAAAACGACTCGTTTAGGTGGTTCTTTTGAGAGACAATAACTTTATTTATCATGCGCTTTTGACTTTACAACTTTGCAGAATGTTTACATTGACAAACAGCGACATTACACACTGCATGAAAGGGAAACCTAATTTATTTTTTGATGTTACTGGCAGGGAAATTACACAGATGTATACAGAATTTATTCAAATGAAATGATTGAAATGAAACTTCTATAGGAACTTGACAAGACAGAGTTCATTTTTAACACTGCTGTGCTGTTATTCAACATGATTGATTGTCATTGGTCAGTGCTGATAATAGCTAAAATATATCATACATGTATCGGCCTGTCACCACACATAATAATAATACCAATAATTAATGCTGATTTTGCTTCCTTGTTCAGAACTTTCCTTCTTTTCCACATCATCTTTATTAAAGGGATAGTTCATGCAAAAATGAAAATACTGTCTTATGTCATTTACTCACCCTCATTATGTTCCAAATATATTTTTATTAAAACTTGAGAGATTTCTGTCCCTCCATTTAATGTCCATTCCACCAAAACTTTTGATGCAAACTTGATGCACAATCACTTTATATGACGAACAGATTTAATTTAAGATTTTATTCACATATAAACATTGATCAACGCACGTACATAGAGCACATCAAATATTGTAAACAGAAGCTTGCTTAATGCACAGATGATTTAGTGAATGATTTTGCTTTCGAAGATGAAAAAGTCTTGGTTTGAAACGACATGAGGCAGAGTAAATGATGAAGTATTTTTATTTTTAGGTGAACTGTCCCTTTAAGTTATGGTGCTTTTTTTCTCACGTCATTGTAACTGGTTTGTTGTTGTAGGAGAACCCAGCCCTCCTAAACTCGAGGGAACTCTACAACCCAACGGCAATTCTCTCAAAGTGAATTGGATCAAACAAGATGATGGAGGGTCACCAATCACCCATTATTTGGTCAGATACAAAGCTGTGAGTGTCCAAATAAGAAAAAATATGTATATTTATGTATATGTTTTGCAAATTTTGTGACCGTTTCATTGCTGCTTTTTTGTACACAGAGGGAAGACCCTGACTGGAAGCCTGAGATCCGTCTGCCCAACGTGAGTGAGTACATAATGCTAATCGGTCTGGAATGGGACACCGAGTATGACGTGTTTGTGGTGGCAGAGAACCAACAGGGCAAGTCCAAGCCCGGCACCCTGACCTTCAAAACCTCACCAGAGCCCGCAGCTACCACAGGTAACCACCATCCCTCCCTCCCTCCCTCCATCTCTCCTTCCATCCCTTCTTCTCTGTGTTCACCCTCACCGCCATTCTCAAGCACACTGATTTTAACAGCTGACTCAGAGCTGTAATGACACCAAACATGCGAATGCAGTCTGGGCCATCACTTACACTGCATGATAAACAGTGAGTCACGCTACAGATCACGAAACACACGGACAAAAACATTTGGCTTCTTCATATAGGATTCTTAATGCCATATTTCTATAACATAAGATAGTGTGAGATGCTGATACCAATCTTCAAGCTGGCCATTTAAGCTGTTTTAGATTAAGCCAAATGTGTGAAGTAGGAGAGACAGAGGGGCAATTTTGATCACAAACAAGTATGATGACACTTTTTTTTGGCAAATACTCAGTAGAGAGTTCTGTTTCTGCCTGAAAAAGTCATTTGTCATTTGTTTTACTTTGTGAATTTTTAAAAGCTATGTTCATTTATTAAAAAAAGACATAATACTTGGTATAACTTTATTTTGATGATAGATAGATGGATAGATAGAGAGACAGACAGACAGACAGACAGACAGACAGATATAAATTAGTGCTGTCAAATTGATTAATCACGATTAAAAATATCCAAAATAAAAGTTTGTATTTACATAATATATGTGTGTACTGTGTATAATTATGTATATATAAATACACTCTCATTTATGTATATATTTAAGAAATATTTGCATGTATATACTGTATATATTTATATAATATATATATTTTATATATAAATATAACAAATATGTCTTAAATTTATACGTGTGTGTGTATTTATATATACATAATAACTATACACAGCACACACACATATATTAAGACAGCATTAATTTGACCGCACTAATATACATTTTTATTGATTAATATTAAATACTGGACATCTAAAAAAGAAAAACAATCACTTATTTTTCTAATATGGGCCAGTAACCAATAATGTACCAGTATGTTCCCTATTTTAATCTAATTATTTTGCATGTTTAAATGAATCAGCATTGATTGTTGAAAATAAAATTTTAATTTTAACTTGCATGGTCACTTTGCAAAACAAGTTTTGTTTCACGAACATTGAATTACAGAGACAAAATCCACAGACCCCTTGCATTCACATGCAGGTACACTCTGAGTCACTGTCTGCTTAATGTTATTGACTTGGCCTCCATTCACCTGTGACCAGGCTAACCCTCAGCATTAGCAGCAGGACAGTAGTCCCTCTCCCCCCTGCCTGATGGAGAATCACTTCCTGTTTACGAACCCTGCCTAGTGTGCTGCGGCGGTTTAGGCGAGAGGGTTGCGGTCTGGTCAGGCGTGCCAGGGCCACAGCTGGGGTTCACTGCTTCACTTGTAATGTAACAAGCATCTGTTGCTTCTTAATGCAGAGAGACTTTGTCTGTCCCTTGTTGTCTCTCTCCCTCATTAACACTCTGAGACGGCCCTCTGGATGTAGGAGGGCTGAATCGCCGCTCTCTTTGGCATACTAGGCTGTGAATGGCCCATATCCAAAGGCTGTTTGTCTCACTCACACCTCCGAGTACAGAAGCGCACTCCTTGCAGCATGCTAATGAGACCACATCACCTCCTAACTAGAACTTTACTAAAGTTGCTGGCACTAACATGTATCATGTGTTGTTATTTTTCACTGTGATAACTCACGGTAAATCCGAGAACAGCTTGGATGTTGGCGTAATAGAAGTCTACAACATGTTGCAATGATTTAATGTAGTGGTTAGCCACTACAATTCATATATTTATTTTGAGGAACATTTAAGCACATACTTGCTTGAAATTACCATTTCAGCAACTTGTGTGCAATTTTTCTGTTTATTTAATCATGTTTGGCATTTCATAACTTCCTAACTGAATATTTTATAAGAACTCATGCATTATTCTGCTGTTTGTTAATGAACTGTGTACATCTTGGAGCTACAATGCTAGTACAGGCATATTTTTTACAACTTTTACAATTACAATGGAGATTTGTTTAATGTGGGCCCACTTTGCACATATTTTACAACGAATCTGTTCCCTGCTTATGGAAAACTTGTGGGAAATAATTTATTGCAGTAGAGACTTTTTGTCCCTGTCCGCCATACTAATAGTTTTTGTGTGACATTTCTGACCACAGTGGGTCTTTTTCAGCCCAGACATCATCAAATAGCATTCTTTTACTTATTTAACAGTTAATAATGAATATATAATGAGTAATGTTCATTTACAAATCACATTGAAAAAAGCTAAATGTCGCAAAACAAGTATTTTGTCTCTAATTGTATAAATTAAAATTAAATTGCAGGGATCGCAGGGTCATTCTCTCGCTGCAAATTCTGCAACATTTATAATTGCAATGTTTAAAAACGTACATACTGCAGTTAGGTTCAGTTGTCAGTTCACCTTTTAGTGCATTATACTGTTCTGTACACACACAGTTCAGTCATTTTTGAGAGTGACAACCACGTTCTACAACCGAATACACCCCCAAAAAATGCAGGTAGCGACAACAGCATTTTCAAAAACAATTACGCAGTGTTTACGGAACCGAACTGAACAACTAGTTGTTAATGATGCAGAGATACATCTCTGATGCGTGTTAACGTATGTATTTTAATGTGCATTAGAGAGCTTTCTCTTGTCTGTATCTGTGCTGCAAGAAATCAGGGAAAGCGGTACAAGCCTGACTTTTGTTGCCAGATCTTGCAAGCAGATCAGCGAGAAAAACCCCCTGAAATAAATGGAAATGCTTTATGCTGAAAATATGCCTGAAATATCACGACCCACACCTCTGCTGACTTTAATAACTCCATAAACACGATCGCTGTATGAGACAAGCTTAAACAACCCCAAAAACGCTTATAATAAGTGAACATGACAACACTGTGAGTGTGCTCTGAAGCAGCCTTTAAAGGGGTAATGAACTAAGAAATCTAATTTCCTTGAGCTTTTGACATATAAGAGGTCATCATACTATAAGAATATCCTCTAAGTTTCAGAACTGAAAACTTCCTTGTTAGTCCAAAAACAGCTTTTATTGTTACCGAGCCCAGAGAACGACTCATTGTGGAATAGTGCGACTAAAGACCGCCTCTGCAGAAGAAATTCATCGCCTACTTCCCCTTTGCAACTTTGGCCCCACCCACTGGCATGTTAATGAGATGACGAGTAGAGAAGATCGATCACGCCATTAAAATAACATTACCTTCCAAAGGATTCTAATGCTAGGAATGTGAATGTAAAGCGCAGGCTTTTTAAACAGACTTTTGCGATGTGGACTCTACAGTAATGCGACAACATGTAAGTAACTGTGCCTGATCTGTGACCAGTGATTTCTGATATGTAATGATTCATGTACAGTCAGATATTCTTGTCTATGTGTCAATAAATCAAACCAGTGACTAAACGGTCAACTTCACATTGTTTCTCTTAGGATGAAAATAATCTGTTATTTAAACTGCGATTTAAATGATATATAGAAAGCGATCAAAAAACACTCCCTTTGCAATTGCTGGAGCTGTCAATCAAACAGCACAAGTTTATCAGTGACCAAGTTCTGAACTCACGCCAAAACTCCCGTAATAATCAATTAATCTATTTTTACATCGTGTTTGCACTGTTAGTTATGATGAAAGCATTCATTAGTGTGCACAAATCGAGTTGCAATGACGAGATCACTGCATTCATGCGCTCAACATGTCTGTGATCGGCTACAATGCTCATCCCTGCAACCTTTCATGCCACGATCTGAATATAATGCCATAGATCTAAATATAATGCTATAATCAACGCGTTTCATGATTGTTTAACTTTGAGAGCTGTAATAATAAAAACATGCTAAACGTTTTTGAGATGGTTCCACATGTAATACTAGCTATTTCAAATACAAAGATGTCAGCCAATCACAGCAGGGCGTTTACACTGAAGTCTCACAGCAGACACGCCCCTTCAAACAGAGCGTTTAGATCAGAGGCTAAAATCAGGGTAGGAAAAATGCCTTTTATTTCTAAATTATGACCATTTTTAATGTCAGAATCATACTAACATTATAAGTGCACCACAGGAAACATAATAAAACAATAAAACAATGCAGTTCATGACCCCTTTAAGCAAGAAAACACAACATCTCGACTGTCTTTTGTCACTGTAATATTATTTTATTACTTTTAATAATAGTCAGATAAGCAGTAACTGTAAGGGACTCATTCCCGCATTTAAATGCGGTTGTCACTCCTGAACCTTACAGTGTGTACGTGGCCTATATAGTGTATATAGATAGTAGCATAGATAGTGTGTGAATTTTTATTTATATATATATATATATATATATATATATATATATATATATATATATATATATATATTATACACTTACCTAAAGGATCATTAGGAACACCATACTAATACTGTGTTTGACCCCCTTTCGCCTTCAGAACTGCCTTAATTGTACGTGGCATTGATTCAACAAGGTGCTGAAAGCATTCTTTAGAAATGTTGGCCCATATTGATAGGATAGCATCTTGCAGTTGATGGAGATTTGTGGGATGCACATCCAGGGCACGAAGCTCCCGTTCCACCACATCCCAAAGATGCTCTATTGGGTTGAGATCTGGTGACTGTGGGGGCCATTTTAGTACAGTGAACTCATTGTCATGTTCAAGAAACCAATTTGAAATGATTCGAGCTTTGTGACATGGTGCATTATCCTGCTGGAAGTAGCCATCAGAGGATGGGTACATGGTGGTCATAAAGGGATGGACATGGTCAGAAACAATGCTCAGGTAGGCCGTGGCATTTAAACGATGCCCAATTGGCACTAAGGGGCCTAAAGTGTGCCAAGAAAACATCCCCCACACCATTACACCACCACCACCAGCCTGCACAGTGGTAACAAGGCATGATGGATCCATGTTCTCATTCTGTTTACGCCAAATTCTGACTCTACCATCTGAATGTCTCAACAGAAATCGAGACTCATCAGACCAGGCAACATTTTTCCAGTCTTCAACTGTCCAATTTTGGTGAGCTTGTGCAAATTGTACAAATTGTTTCCTATTTGTAGTGGTACCCGGTGGGGTCTTCTGCTGTTGTAGCCCATCCGCCTCAAGGTTGTGCGTGTTGTGGCTTCACAAATGCTTTGCTGCATACCTCGGTTGTAACGAGTGGTTATTTCAGTCAAAGTTGCTCTTCTATCAGCTTGAATCAGTCGGCCCATTCTCCTCTGACCTCTAGCATCAACAAGGCATTTTCGCCCACAGGACTGCCGCATACTGGATGTTTTTCCCTTTTCACACCATTATTTGTAAACTCTAGAAATGGTTGTGCGTGAAAATCCCAGTAACTGAGCAGATTGTGAAATACTCAGACCGACCCGTCTGCCACCAACAACCATGCCACGCTCAAAATTGCTTAAATCACCTTTCTTTCCCATTCTGACATTCAGTTTGGAGTTCAGGAGATTGTCTTGACCAGGACCACACCCCTAAATGCATTGAAGCAACTGCCATGTGATTGGTTGATTAGATAATTGCATTGAGAAATTGAACATGTGTTCCTAATAATCCTTTAGGTGAGTGTGTGTGTGTGTGTGTGTGTATATATATATATATATATAATATATATATAATTTATATAATTTATTTATTTTATTTTTTTGCAATGCTGCAAATATTAAATACACTTAAAAAATAACATGTTCTCTAGTCACAGTTGACTGAGCTCAGATCCGGAATGTTCTGTTGCTCTGCTGTTGTGGGCATTCAGCTATTCCAGATTTTTCTTGCTTATTTTTAAGCAAAACTACGCAGTACTGACATCTTCATTAACCGCTTACTCAATCAGTAGAGCGTTGTTTGTTTAATGCAGCGCCTCGCAGTCTTCAAGGACTTTTTTCAGACCATTTTTGAGGGTAAAAAGTTGTGCAGTGAGGTAAATGTATTCTCTAATTAGCTTAAAATGTAATGAATATAATGCTCCTTTTTACTCACTGTGTGGGCTGTGTGGTACACTGTGTTTTAGGGACCATTATAAAGTGAAGTGCTAATTCTACGTGTTTTGCATAATCTTCCTGTAGTATCTTCCTGTTATTATCCTTGTTACGATGTAATAAACAACTCCTACTGTCCAATCAAAACCATTTGCTGGGGTTTTGCATGCCTTGTTTTGTTAACTGGGTCATCCTCAGGACATGGTTCCATTTATGCAAGAACATTTCAGGAATTTTATTTATTGTTTATTTATTCAATTAAATTTTTATTATTTATTGTGTTTTGTATTGATCATACTTTCCTTTGAAGTTACTTCTGAACTACTTTTGAGAAATCATATTTTTCCCGCCTCAGGCCCAAAGGCCGTAACTGCCATAGACTGGGTACCACCATAGATAGTAGAGATTAAAGTACATGGTACAACGGGGCTAAAGGTGCCGCAGGGTAAAAGGCACCTTTGATTTTATTTTCCTCTAAACCACTAGATGGCACAAAAACTTGCCGTAGCACTTTCCAAAACATCCACTTTTCAAGATGCACGTCGAAATTGGTCTGATCTTTGACATGATCAGTGGGCAGCATCGTAAAGTTGTATGCGCATCTTGGCATTTCCATCCAGCAGTTTTTATGCGACATTCCAAAATGCGCATAAAATAGGTGGATGAAAACATAGTTATTGACTGCCCATTAACAAAAATCTACATTGACCCGCCCTTAAACTCTGTAGGCCTGGAA
The DNA here is from genome assembly GCA_039654625.1 of Rhinogobio ventralis. Classification (NCBI taxonomy): domain Eukaryota; kingdom Metazoa; phylum Chordata; class Actinopteri; order Cypriniformes; family Gobionidae; genus Rhinogobio; species Rhinogobio ventralis. Next base: position 30,264,727 of record CM077199.1, on the reverse strand, counting down.
GAGTTTGGTTTGTGTTGTCGAAATGTCAAGAAGCCGCTGTTCAACCTAAAAAGCCCTTTTTTTTATTGACAAAACACACTATTCCACATCCTGCCCAATGCTGTCCTTCAATCAAACTTGTCAGCTGAGTGAGTGTTATGAAATCATACATAGTGAATATATCTACTGTTTTAACCATGGTTTTACAACAAATAAAGCCAAAAGAAAATTTTATAGTAATAATAAATAAATAAATAAAACCGGGTTTTTCCATGGTAACCACAAATTAACCATGGTTTTGCTTCAAATTCATAGTTTAACTATGGTATTTGTGTGGTTATACAAATGGTAATCAATATGCCAAAAAACATGGTTTTAATACAATAAAACCATGATTCATTTTTTAAGGGGTATATCTGTGCACATAAGTTACTAAGCAAAAGGACAGTTTAAAATATTAAAGAAAAACAAAAACACAAACTCAGTGTTACCAGACAAGAGGAATGCTCTGCAGGAACACACATTCGCGATGGACAAAGTAACCTGTTACTATAATTTCTTTATCCTGTAAATAGGCTATAAGAAACATTTTATATTTATATTCAGTTATACGCTGTTATCCCTTTACAGTTATTACTCTCATAAAATATTTTAATTACATGTTGACTTTTAAACCTAAATTTAGCATCCAACAGCAGATATTTCAGCTAAATGAATGTTTTTGCGCTGAATATTAATTGCCTCCCCCTCTACTGTGTTCTGTCTTTTTGACGTGCGTGCACACGCACGTTCAGTGAATTTTGAAGCTTAAGCAGACTAGTGTCAGGACGCGCTTTCATGCAAAATGGAAATACTTGCGTGAATTAGTAACATTTACAGATAAGGATATAGGCTAAGCTGTAAAATGAATGTTTTGCACTGAGGACGCACACGCACCTGTAAAAGCGTATGACACGGTATGTTAAACGCTAATGCATTCGCTTAAAGCTTAAATTAAAGAATTCTAATGTTTTGGGCAGTTTGGACCATGTACCTTTCCCGCAGCAGCTGACTCTGTTTCCACTCCACTATTTTTAGATTAATTTTGTCCATAGAAATGCGTTATTCAGTGTTATGAATGCACATGGTAGCAGTACTGAGAATGACCCAACTATTGCCACACATAGTCCCTTTCACCCTCAGCTTATGCTTTCATTCATTTTCCTTTATATCCCTGCCTTACTTTTTCATTTTGAAACCTTGTTTCTGTGTTTGACTTATTTTTCTGCCTCTTGTTTTTTCTCTTTCTCTCTTTTTCTTCCCATTTCCCTTTTACCTTGTTTCTCTGTTGTCCTGTCGTTGTTCCTGGGCTTGGATATGGACGGATCATCACATGCACTCATAACGCAAACGTCCTGGTGCCAATACTCTTCCTCCTACCCTTTGTCGTGGTTATTGTGTTAATGTTTGTTCTGCCTGTGATCTTTGTGTTTTGTAGTCACTCTGAGTGGTTCTTCAGTCTCCTGCACTCTAGTGTCTCTCCTGCTCTCTCCGTTATTGCTGCTTTTGCTTTGATAGCATCGAGGAAATGTCTTCTCCTCATGTTGAGGATCCTCTGCATGATTTGTTTCTGTATCTCTCTAATGTGCTGGGAACACTGAGCCTCAAAGCAACTCCGATTACAACTACAGAAAATACAAAATATATTTCAGTTTTAGATGACCAAATGCTTAAAATGACTGCTTTTTAGTTTTTGTCAATAAAAAATTAAAAAATAAAATAAATTATATCGCATCCATGTACATTTGCACTATATAAAGGGGTAGTTCACACAAAAATTCTCATGATTTACTCACCGTCAAGTTATCCTAGGTGTATATGACATTCTTCTTTCAGACGAATACAATCAGAGTTATATTAAAAAATATCATTGCTCTTTCAAGCTTTATAATGGCAGTGAATGGGGGTCGATGCATTTGAAGCACAAAAAAATGCATCCATCCATCATAAACGTAATCCACACTGCTCCAGGAGGTTGATAAAGGCCTTCTGAAGTGAAGCGATGCATTTGTGTAAGAAAAATATCCATATTTAAAACATTATAAACTAAAATAACTAGCTTCCGACAGACAGCCGTACGCATCAATCTATGGCGAAAGAGTAACCCCTGACCTGACTTTTGGCGAAGGATAGAGCAAAACAAAACACCAGTCACGAATTATAAGTCTAAAATGAGAATTTTTAAAGAGAAATGTCGGATGATTTGGATATAAGAGAAGAGGAGCTTGAGTTTGTTGCCCAGCTCTGTTTGTTTGAACCGTGAGAGGCGTCAAAGCTTATGCTACTCCTACATCCTACATCATACAACGCATCAGGGATTGCTCTTCTGCCATAAGTCGACTTGCCTAGGCTGTCTGCTGGAAGCTAGTTATTATAGTTTATAAAGTCTTAAGTCTTCAAAATCACGACCCCCATTCACTGCCATTATAAAGCTTGGAAGATCAATGATATTTTTTAATATAACTCTGATTGCGTCTGAAAGAAGAATGTCATATACACCTAGGATGACTTGAGGGTGAGTAAATCATTGGGTCATTTTCATTTTTAGGTGAACTATCCCTTAAGTAAAGCTACAATGTGTTATTTCAGTGGCACCAGAAGGAATTGACTAGACACTAATCCTTGCCTTGAAACAGTGCTTATTTCTAATGCAAGGTTATGGAAGATCTGTTTTTGCGTAGTTTTGAATGCAATTTATCAATAACCTAGAGGGCGAAGCTGTGTCAGTTGTAAAAACAGTGAAGAAATAATGAAACAGAAGCCCTTAGAAGTCATAAAACAAGTTGTTAGAGACAGAATAATAATAATAATGTATGGCCCCTGTGGGCTTCTATATGTTTGGAAACAATGCTTACTTTTGCAGTTCCATATAGTGCTGCTAATGATGCAGAAATGACACGTCACCTTAAAGAATGAGAGAAACACTAAGTTAAAAGCAGAGCGAAATATGACTTGACTGTCTACTATTCAATAGACGACTTTTGCTCTGCGGATGTTTGAACTAAAACTGTACCAGTCTTTTGGGAACAAACTTTGTAACAAAACTTTCAGATGTTATTTTATTACTTAAAAGACATTTTGAGGCTTCTACATGAATTACTTACTGTAATATTTTGAAAAAAAAGCAATGGGTCTCATTCACTAAGCATGCGTGAGTACAAGTTTGTGAGTGAAATCTGCGTACAAAAGTTTTCACGAACAAATGATGATTCGCCAAAAACTTGCATACTAAAGTTTATTCTAAATTTATGAAAAAGTATAGGAACAACTGAAACCACACATACACAAAAAGCACTTACACTGTGCAGCCTTATAATCATGTTAAACAGTTATATTTCATCTGATTAAATTAAATGATATTAATTATATTATATTAATTATATTTTAAATGAATAAATAATACAATTTAATTACATCAAATATATGTCATCATATACAGTGAAAAAGTAAGAAAAGCTGCTTTATAGCTTCAGCTGTGAGGTTTCTCTGAATAAAGCACCAGATATCAGTTGTATTCTGGGTCTGTATAAAGTGTGTGTGTTTGAACTGATTTTGAGAATGGCTAGAGCACATCTGCAGAGAGCGACAAAAGGCTGTAAAGGAAAGGTTGTGCAGAGAGTCCATATATGGAGTTGGTTTGGGCGTGTTTTATGCAGATGACTAACCTCGTGCACACGGCCGCTCATTTAGAATACACACAATTCACGAACAGAGCGATTTTAAGAACAAATTCATGTGTGGACGAACCTGTTGTGAATTAGGCGTGACAAGTTCTGTGCGTACAAATAGAAATTAATCCATCCAGTTATTAGTGAATGAGACCCAATGTATTTTAGTCATCACTGGGGCTATTGTTCACATGTGGCATTATTAAATTCATTTTTTATATAATGTTGTAGTGTCTGTTTTTGATATCTTTAAAAGTTTGGTGGTCGTGAAAATTTGTTTTTTAATGTTTTTGAAACGTTAACATTAAAGTCTCTTATTTTCACCAAGACTGCATTTGTATGAATACAAATAGAGTAAAAACAATAATATTGGGAAATTTAAAATAACTGTTTTCTTTCTGAATATATTTTAAAATGTAATTTATTCCTGTGATGGTAAAGCTGAATTTTCAGCATCATTACTCCAGTCTTCAGTGTCACATGATCCTTCAGAAATCATTCTAATATGATGATTTTCTGCTCAAGAAACATTTATGATTATTACCAATGTTGAAAAAAGTGGTGCTGCTTAATATTTTATTGTGGAAACTAAGATAAATTTAGTTTATGAATAGAAAGTTCAAAAGAAAAGCATTTATTTAAAATAGAAGGTTTTTTTTGTAACATTGTAAATGTCTTTACTGTCAATTTTGGTCAATTTAATGTGTCCATTCTGAAAAAAATTATCTTACTTGTTTTAAAACTTTTAAACAATAGTGTACATGTAATTTGAAATAATACACTAAGATTTTAATCTGTCATAAAAAGTATTTATGTTGTGCCAGTTGTCATCTTATCATCATCTTAACTGTCACTGGTGTTTATTGGTAAGTATTTTTTTTACTACTTGTGGTCAAACAAAAGCATAATGGTTGCAAAGATGTAGACGAAGATCCTTTCATCATTTACTCATGACTCGTGACTTGCTTCTGTAGAACACAAAATGTAAATGTTTAATTAACATGCTTGCCTACAATTACAGTGAATGGGGATTAAAGCTTAAAAAAGGACAACGCCAACCCCAGCCCCCCCCCCCCCCCCCCCCCCTTTCATTCACCCGGCGCAATGTGACACCAGGAGCGACGCAAGTGTTTTTTGCTAGTTTCAGCCTGACGCAGTTATCATTTTCACATCCAGCGCCACGTTGTTTAAAAAGCAAATGCACTCACACCCATCTGTTCGCCCATGGGTGTGCTGGGCTGAAAACAAGGTGTGTTCAGGCACATTGTTGGCTGGTTGCTATTTTGAGGCAACTGAAAACGACTGCACCATTGACCAACTGAAACCTGGTCTAAAGTCAATGGCGCAGTATTTTTTGTTATTTAAAGGGCGCGTTAGTAATATGCCGCTATAGGCGGGTGCACAACGCGCGTACACTTTACTTATTACACACACAGGGACGCAGCTGACAAACATTTTTAAATATAAAAAATAAAAGGATTCCGCTCTGGAGAACTGTTCAGTCTTTCCGCTCGCAAATTCCACCATGTAAGTAGCGAATCCGCCATGGTGCAAGCGCAACTGGCTTTTAAAGGGAATGGGAGATCAGACTCTGATTGGCTTATTGACTCTTGACTCTTAAGAGAATGGAGACAACCGTTTTGGACAATGCGCCTGGCGTGCCGTCCATTTTTCCCGTCATTAAACTAGCAAAAGTGGATTTGGACACGCCCTAAGTGCACCTGCGCTTCAGACCATGCGCTCAGAACGTTAAAATAGGGCCCTATGACTTGTGCACAAGTCTTCTGAAGTCATATAGTAGATGTGTGAGTAATACACTGAAATTTAAGTCATTCACTGATAATCTTTCCCTCTAGTGAACTGAATCGGATTGAGAAGAGAAGTCTAATTCATGTATGAATCATTCAGTTTTCAGTGGATTCATAGTCTGACTCCTTCACAGGAGTTATTGTTTTGTTATTTTAGAGCTCAAAATTCACTTTCATTATATTAAAAGCAGCCAGAATATTCTCCAAAAACTCTCCTTTGGTGTTCTACAAAAGAAAGTCATAAACGTTTGAAACGACCTGAGTGTGAGTAAATGAATACAGAGTTATTGGGTGAACTATCCCTTTAAGTCCAAACGTGTATTATATTCAGTGAGTGCACAATTACATCTGAAGGGGGAGTTGTTAGCTTTGCTTTGTTGACTTCACCAATTGTCTTTGCTTTGCTGAATCCTGATAGTCTGGGGATCTGAAAATAACCCTGCTTGCTTGACTGTTACATTTCATGTATTTTGTGCATCTCCAGTTTGGGTTGATGATCCCTCCTGCTCTGTCTGTGTCTCTGTATTTCTCCTGCTTCTCCTCAAGACTCCATGGAAGATGGGACGGGCATGAACACTGGAGTAATTGTTGGTATTCTTATACTGGTGTGTGTGCTGCTCTTGCTGATTGTGGACACCACCTGCTGCTTTATCAACAAGTGTGGCATCCTCATGTGCATCTGCGGTAAACCTGGGCAAGGCACCAAGGGCAAAGACATAGAGACGGGCAAAGCTGCCTTTGTGTGAGTATCTACACACAATACTATATTTAATCAACTCAAACAAGCTCATATTACACATCGAGAGCAGTTAAGGGCCCTGCATTGTAAAACCATATGAATGTTGAGCACATAAGCTGTTCTATTATAAAACCACCATGAAAGAGCTCCTCTTATGCCACGGCTATAGTGACCTCATCAAGCTCTACTCATTGCTGTATAATGAGCAGATGTGTATGCCTTCTCTCTGCATGCAGTCAAGATGTGTCTAAAGAACCCATTGTGGAAGTGAGGACAGAGGAAGAGGCCACAGCCAATCATGACACAGAAGGACATCCTGAGCCCAATGAGACCACCCCACTGACCGAACCAGAGTAAGCTCAATGTTATGTGATAGTACTGTGCTTAATCACTTTTAACTGATGCTATTGACCTGCATTATCACTGAACAACATCTTCAATGCCATTAAATCAGTGTTTCCTACACCCATTCCAAACCACCTCACTTTAATCCTCACACTTAAAGACAACATGAAACCACATTTGCAGAGTGTTTTTAAAGCTGCAATGTCTAATTTCTGTGCCACTAGCGGCACCAAATGGAATTGTGAAAAATAACTGTTTTCAAACACATTTCCCCAGAACTTATACTGACACCTAGTGGTGTGAATGTAGCATCACACACAAAGTTCAGAGTAAAAGTTCACTATTTGCAGTCAGCCATTATTCTTTAAACAAGCAAAAAGTGTCCTGGGCTGGTGATTTAATTAGTTTTTATTAGGCTACCTTTTAAAAAATATTGGGTCAGTGAGATTTTTTTGTTGTTATTCAGCAAGGATGCATTTGCAAATTGTTCAAGCGATAAATGCTAAAGATGGTATCAGGCAGCAGAGCGGTTTTCAACATTGAAAGCTGTTTTTTTTTCTTGAGCAGCAAATCAGGATCATGTGACACTGAAGACTGGAGTAATGATGCTGAAAATTCAGCTTTGCCATCACAGGAATAAATTACATTTTAAAATATATTAAAATTGAACAGTCTTTTAAATTGTAATAATATTTCACAATTTTACTGTATTTTTGATCAAATAAATGTCTCCTTGGTGTGCATAAGAGACTATCTAAAATCTTACTGACCCCAAACGTTTGAATGGTAGTGTACAAAATATAATTTCTTTGTATAAAGCATTTTAATAACTGCACCTTTAAGCATGGGATCATGATAGTATAAGAAAACATTATAAACAGCAGCTTTAAAGGTGCACTGTGTACATTTTAGCGGCATCTAGCGGTGATGTTGTGAATTGCAACTGCTCACCCCTCCCTTTCAAAGCACACAGAGAATCTACAGTGGCCGACGCAGGATAAAGATGTCGTCGTCTGAGAGAGTAGAGAGTAGTTAGCGCTTTATAGAGCAGTTTGTCCGTTTAGGGCTACTGTAGAAACATGGCGGTGCAAAATGGTGACTTCACTGTAAGGGGACCCGCGGTGTATGGAGATAGTAATGGCTCATTCTAAGGTAATAAAAACATAACAGTTCATTTTGTAAGGTCTTTATACACCACTGAAAACATAGTTATGTATATTATATTGCATTTCTGTCAGTAGATCCTCATAAATGTTACACACTGCACCTTTAACATCTGTATTCTGATGTATTTTTTAGCTAAATTAAATAATCAGTGGGAAATGATGAATGGGACTAGTATTTTCTATCAGATTTCCATGTCATGAAAAGTGGCTCCTGACATACAAACAGCTTTTGTACTTGTGGAGGAGACCCAAGTTGGAGTCTGACCTGGGTCATATACGTCCTGTCTCCCCTCTCTTTCAATGTATTTTTCCTGTCACCTCTCCACTGTCCTATCAAAAAGACAAAAGGCCATAAAAATCATAAAAAAATATTTTATTGGCTGTTCATGCCTCGTTTTTTGTATCAGCAGAAATAAATGTAGCCAGTTCGAATGTACAGAAAGACCTATATATTAATGGAAAAACTATGAAAACAAACTTTCTATACTTGTGAACAGGCAAGTAAATAAATTCAATTTTGATTTCACGTTGTCTTTGACATCATACCAATTTTTCCCACACTCTTTTCCCCATATTTCATATTTTAGATCAAGTACTCCCTCTAGTGACCACTGATAGTATAACCTCTCTTACAATACATGCAATACTATATTTCAAATCTGTATTGCTTATGTGTTGTAACCGCATACTGTACCTGCAATGATTTGGTGTCTCTCCCTTAACGTCTCCCCCGTGTCGACATCACCCGTCTGTGTCTCTGTTCTTTCCCTGTTCTCACAGGCAAGTGACGGAAACTGCTGCTGCAGTGGTGGACTTGCCTATTTCCGTGCCCACTAACTCAGACACAGTCACTGACACCTTTGACCTTAGCCAGAGCAGCCCAGTTAGCGAGAGCACCACTCTTACCTCCAGCATCACAGCACCTCCTTCTGATCCTCCTAACCCCATCAATATGACACCACCCGACAGCAGCACATCCAAAACTCACACCAAACCCTCCATCTCATCTTCCTCGTCTTCTGACCCGGCTAATGTTACTCTCCTGGTAGACCTGGGTGATGCCCCAAAAACACAAGCTGAGGTTCCTCCAGTGGCCCCTTCAGAAGGACCCACTTCCCCTCCCAGCGTTGTCCAACCCAGTGCTATAAACTCAAAAGTCACAGAAAATGAATTAGAGTCGCCTGAGTCTGTTCAGAGTGCATCTAATGCCATTTTAAATCCCATCAGCCCACAGGGCAGTGTCGCTATCCCCTTAGTGAATCATGAACTTGAGATTGATGGAGAACTCCCACTGGCTCCAGACACAGACGTCCCGCAGGATGGGTCACATGCTGTGAGGACAGCTGGCTCCAGTGGCCCATCTGCTCCAGCACAGGACGAGTATGGGTCTCTAGATGCTCTCTCGATGTTCTCTTAGTTTGTCTCTGTGTTTGTTGAGCCATTGGTTGTTTATTGTAATTTCACTGCATGTGTTCATCTGAATTGGTGAATGTGCATGCATTTATATAGTTTTAGTCATTTAAAAGTTTTTTTTACTCACTCATGTCATTCCAAATTTGAGAATAATTCTTAAAATCCTACACTCAATCTTTAACTTTATTCCAGGGGTATCGCTAGAGTAGGGATGGAACGATTACCGGTTTCACGATAAACCACGATAAAATGTACTGACGGTTAGTAATATTGTTTAAAATTTAATTATCATTAAAACCGTGTTTGATTTATCACGATTTTGAAAACTCGTGGTAAATCCTGTCCAGCCAGCGCCAGTCTAGTGCAGGCGCAGCGCGCAACATTGTTTTGAGACGAAATGGTGGAAGGCAGTGACAGCGCTGGGAGATTTTTCAGCCTTCTAAAAGGACCAAATCTGAGGTGTGGTCATATTTTGGCTTTTACAAAAGTACTGAGGGAAACTCAATTGAGTATGGTCACCCTGTCTGCAGAACATGCAAAAAGAAAGTCGCTGCAATAGCGGGAAACACTTCAAATCTGCGAACGCAAGGCAAATGGACTTTGACCTCAATACTAAAACTACGTCTGGGAAATAATAACGTGACGCTTGAGCCAAAGACGAACAAACAAGTTCAGACAAGACTAGAGTGACATTTAAGCAAGTGTCATTTGTATATTCATCACTTATTACACAGATTTTCTTTACCACATAAATAATTACGGGGACATATTGAATTGAGATTAATGTTTTAAATCTTACCCGCTTGTAAATCCATTTTGTACAGTGTACAAAACAATCGTCCAGACAAGATGATCACAAGAAGTTATAGTAATAATTATAGTAGTATTAATAGTAAAGTCCTCTGATTTCATTTTCTATACAATCAAAAACAGAGACGCAAGACGCATTTGAATGAAATGAGAGCGCGCGTCCGTTGTGATACATGGATGTGCGCTGTTATAATTCATTGCTATTGACGACGGTCATTATAAGGAAGGAAATCCCACAGAATAGAATCTTGCTTAAAAAGTGCATAGAGCTGCTTGTTTTATTTGTTGTTTGTTGATTTTGAAATATAAAAGTTGTTGAAATGTTTTCAGTGTGTGCATCTGTTCTTTTTGAACACTTTCATCTCATTTGAACAAAACCGTGATAATATTGATAATCGGGATAATTTGAGTCACTATAATAGTGATATGAAATGTTCATACCGTTTCATCCCTACGCTAGAGCCTTTTTATTGGGACATCTGTGTGGAAACTAATTTGTACAGCGCTTCCCGTCCTGTAGATGTCACTGCAGTCTGCTAAACTAACTCGCTTAACTAATAGTTTGGGCTCCTTTTGTTAATTTTTAAAATAATATTTTTGTCATGTACCAAGTTAACAGGTTCCCTGTACCGCTTTTTAGCAACAGGGTTGCAAATATTCAGCGCACAACATAAGAAATCATATTTTACCTGATGTGATTTGAGTTTGCTTTGTATATAATAAAAATACTGTGCACTGCAAAATAATGGCTAGAATTTTTTTATTAAAGGTTTAGTTCATCCAAAATTGAAAATTGTCATTATTTACTCTCCCTCTTGTCGTTCCAAATTGTAAGACTTTCGTTCATGTTCAAAACACGAACGTGCTGTGTAACACCAGAATGAACCTCATTTGTTCTCGCAGAAGCTCAAATGTGCTGCGTAACACGAGAATGAACCTCATTGGTTCTTGCAGAAGCTCAAATGTGCTGCATAACACGAGAATGAACCTCATTGGTTCTTGCAGAAGCTCAAACGTGCTGCGTAACACACGAGAATGAACCTCATTGGTTCTTGCAGAAGCTCAAACGTGCTGCGTAACACACGAGAATGAACCTCATTGGTTCTTGCAGAAGCTCAAACGTGCTGCGTAACACACGAGAATGAACCTCATTGGTTCTTGCAGAAGCTCAAATGTGCTGCGTAACACACGAGAATGAACCTCATTGGTTCTTGCAGAAGCTCAAATGTGCTGCGTAACACACGAGAATGAACCTCATTGGTTCTTGCAGAAGCTCAAACGTGCTGCGTAACACACGAGAATGAACCTCATTGGTTCTTGCAGAAGCTCAAACGTGCTGCGTAACACACGAGAATGAACCTCATTGGTTCTTGCAGAAGCTCAAACGTGCTGCGTAACACACGAGAATGAACCTCATTGGTTCTTGCAGAAGCTCAAATGTGCTGCGTAACACACGAGAATGAACCTCATTGGTTCTTGCTGAAGCTCAAACGTGCTGCGTAACACACGAGAATGAACCTCATTGGTTCTTGCAGAAGCTCAAATGTGCTGCGTAACACATGAGAATGAACCTCATTGGTTCTTGCTGAAGCTCAAACGTGCTGCGTAACACACGAGAATGAACCTCATTGGTTCTTGCAGAAGCTCAAATGTGCTGCGTAAGACACGAGAATGAACCTCATTGGTTCTTGCAGAAGCTCAAATGTGCTGCGTAAGACACGAGAATGAACCTCATTGGTTCTTGCAGAAGCTCAAATGTGCTGCATAACACACGAGAATGAACCTCATTGGTTCTTGCAGAAGCTCAAATGTGCTGCGTAAGACACGAGAATGAACCTCATTGGTTCTTGTGGAAGTGCAAACATGCTGCGTAACAAGAATGAACCTCATTGGTTCTTGCAGAAGCTCAAATGTGCTGCATAACACACAAGAATGAACCTCATTGGTTCTTGCTAAAGCTCAAACGTGCTGCGTAACACGAGAATGAACCTCATTGGTTCTTGCACGTCAAGCGATCATGCTTGAGCTTCTGTTTACCACAACTGTGTGCTGTGATGAAGGTTTATATAAAGTGTTTGAATCTTTTCAGAAAATTCAAACTAAATCTCTTTATCTCTTTGATCTCTTTATGAACTGTCAAAGTGGAAGTTGAGCAGACTGTCAGTGGAGGGACAGAAAGCTCTCAGATTTCATTTAAAATATATTTCTTTCTGTTTCGAAGATGAACGAATGTCTTGCGGGAACAACATGAGGGTCAGTAAATGATGACTTCATTTTTGGGTGAACTATCCCTTTAAGTTGTCGTCGTGGCATACACACAAAAACAAACTAAAGTACAACCCATCAGTGTAGTTTGATTCATGAACAAATGATTCTTAGGAAGCCTGACATTTTATAGCAAATAAAAACATTTCCTAATCCGAATCTAATCAAAACAAAACAAGAGCTTGTGAAATGGCGTTGATAACCGTCGCTCCAGTGAGCTTTGAACCTCCGCAATTCAGTCAATTGAACTTGAGTTCAATCAGTTCAATTCGAGAACGAATCTTTCAGACCTGTTTGTCAACCCAACTAATCGATGAAACGGACAGAAGAAATAAAGTCATACAGGTTTGGAACGACATGAGGTTGAGTAAATGATGACAAAATGTTCTTTTTTTGGCTAAACTGTCCCTTTAATGTTCTCAATCCCAGGAAAATTCTGGATGATGAGAGGAGTGCGACCGAAAACGCAGAGCTGAAGAAAGTTGCGGCCGACACGGGAGCAGAACCCAACGCCCTCTCGCAAACAAACAACACTGAAAGTAAAGCATGAAAAGAGTAAAAGTGTCGTGGAGACCATGAACGTGTTTGTTTAACAGTGCCCTTAATGAATTTTCTGAACAAAGCGGTGTATATTCTACAGAAGCCATGTATGCATTTCCTTTCATTTTGGTTGATTTGAGTAGGCGACACTTTCAGAAGTTTCAGTTGAGGAGTTAAACGGACATCAAATTCTCATAATTCAAAGATAATCTTATAGAGGTTCTTGTGTTTCTTTTGTACGTTTTCGTCAAAAGGATGATTATTACAACAGGGCATCAAGTTATTCAGGAGAATTATCTATTCAGTATATACATGAGCGTTTTATTTGCATAGTACATTGTTCAAATGTAAATGATTTCTCTTATTTTTTTATCTTAAGTGTTTGAGGGCTAGGTTTGATTAGTTGTTAGTTTTGTATTTTATTACCATTATATTTTATTCACACTTAACTTTGGATGCCTCTTGGATGATGATTACTCATAATGGCAGTTATGTAAAGACAAAAATATCGTAAGATATTTAACATTCTGTTATGTGACCGAAAGTCTGATAAAGATTTCAAATTTGATTCTCTACTGAAGTCTTTATTAGATCCGTTTTTACAGTTATCGTGTGTTTCTAATATTTGGGATTTATACATTAAGTCATTCTTCCAACGTGCTCCTAAAGCATCAACTTAAACTAAATATCTGCTCATTTTTATACCGTGTACCTCAAGAAATGTTTCACACTGTCACCTGCAAGCTTGTGCACTGTGATTGTGTTATCGAGATGTTTTTTGTTTGTTGTTGTTGTCCTTTTTTTTTTCTTCTAGACAATTCGCATAGCTTTGCAGTAGCCACTGATTGTCCTTTTATAACAGGACGTATGTTAACAGTCCTGTATGAATCGGGACTGATAGGACACGTGACTCTGAGTGAGCATGAGCATGACCGTCTGCTTGCCCATCTCTGGCCTGAATAGTGTGACCACACTTGAGCCAGTTCATGGTAGAGTAATGGTGTCGGTTCTGGGTGCTTTCATGATTTCTATCATTTTCTGGGTAGAATGGAAGATAATTTAGTTTGCCCACAGTACACAAGTTGTTCAGTTGTTCACTGCCAGTTTGTCCCAAAACTGTAAATCGTTCCATGTATAGCCTATGGGGATTTGACCCATGAAATAGCAGTATGGGTGAGCTTTACAATGATAAGCAAAGAATATGTTGTAAATTGTGTTGTTCTAACACATTTTGATTAAACTCATTAAAACATTAAAGATTTGTTGTGTTTGTGTAAAAGGCTACCAGATGTTTAGATGATGTGACCTAACAGCTGTAGGTTTGAATTTACAGGATTTATGAATGTTTTAAAATGTCTTCAACACTTGCTTTCATTTTAAGCATTATTAACAAATGTAAGTATTTATATATGTTTGTACAAATGGTTATCATGGTAACCACCAGGATACCATCAAAAATGGGCTACTGTAGTCTAGTGTTGACGTCAAGACCACCTAATCCGAGACCAAGACCAAGACCAGCACTCCTTAAATTCCTAAAGATCCACATTACCGCCTCAGATATAACTTATTTTTAATTAGTAAATATAATCAGAATAAGACACTATATAGAGCTGTTACTAATCAAATGAAATCATTAACAACAATATTCATCTTTGCACTGCAGAGGTGGTACAGAAGATGCATCTGAATTGGTAAATTCCAAATGCATAAATAACGTTGGGAATGTCTTTTAAAAAAGTTTGTATAAAAGCAATATCATGTTTGCAGTCATGCTTAAATTTGTGAAAACAGCTTAATTATATCACGTTATAATATTTAAAAAAAAAACAGATCTCATACAAGTACTTTTTTGCAACAATATCTTGAATTTTGTGAGCATTTGTATTCATTTTGGTGACATTTTTGATACAATCCCTCATTATTTCTGAACCGGCACAATAAATAAATCAAATTAGAAATAAGTTATTGATTGCATCTGAAGCAGTACGTTTTACATCCAATCACATTAATGATGTTAATAAATAAATCAGACAATGCACCGGCATATGTGGTCGAGACTGAGACCAAGACCTTCAAAAAACAGTCTTAAAGGGATAGTTCACCCAAAAATGTACTTATTAATTACTCACGCTCATGTCGTTCCAAACCCATAAGACCTTCATTCATCTTTGGAACACAAAGGTTGAACCACTGGAGTCACATGGACTGTTTTAACAATGTTTTTACCTTTCTGGACCTTGAAGGTGTTAATTAAATAGCTGTCTATGGAGGAGTCAGAGAGCTCTCGGATTTCATCAAAAATATCTTCATTTGTGTTCTGGAGATGAACGAAGGTCTTACGACATGAGAGTGAGTAATTTATGACAGAATTTTAATTTTTGGGTGAACTAACCCTTTAAGACCAAGACCAGTCTCTAGTACTACAACACTACTGTAGTCACTATGGTTATTGTTGTTACAATAAAACGGTGGTAACTTAGGCTAGGCTAACATTGTCATCAAAAAATAAATGTAAAAGGGCCGCAAGGTTCTTAAGACTTATTCCACAGTTTGGAAGCGATCCCATTTTGATGATAGTGGGAAATGGGTTACTATATTTTTTTAACTAATAATATTGTTTGTATTATTGAACCTTTGAGTCAAGAATTCTTTAAAAAAAAAACTTTTTTTCTTTGCTATAAGGTTCAGTGAATGTTAAAGGTTCTTCATGGAACCATCAATGCCAGTAAAGAAACTTTTTTCCAAGAGTTTATTAATTATTGAACTTGCCCAGCAGATGGCACTATTTCATTAGCCTCAGATATTAGTGGACGAGGTAACTACGTAATCGCACGTGCTTTCACATAAACATACAACACTAACATACGTAGACCTACGTGGAACAGTGAATCTATTTTTGTCAGAATCGAATTAAATGCAATTAAATTCATGTCTTGAATACAACTTTTGTTTTCAATTTATGAATTAAAGTAAACAATAAAAAGTACTAGGCTATAGCTGGCTGGAGATGAAAGACCCATTAAATATATTTATATATTTTGAATTGGCGTTAACGTGTAGGCTATTGTCTATTTTATATTAGGTGGCCTTAACTACTATGTATGTATTTTTTTATGCAAGTACAATGTACTTATGTTCGTATTGTATTGCAAAACACTTTTGCTGATATTGAGGTGGGATACGGGTAAAGTTAGGGACAGGTGTGGTGGTATGGGTAAGTTTAAGGGTAGGGTTAGGTGTTATGTTAGTACATAGTAGTTGAGGCCACCTATATATAAAGTGGGTCCATAATTTATTTAAAACTGCAAGAAAATTAGTAGTTTGCACAATATATATATATATAATTATAAATATTATAAATTATGATTTATCTAAAAAAAAAAAAAAATCATTAAAAATCATTAAACTTAAACAAATACATTTGCACTAAATACTGTGTGTATATATATATATAGAACAACTTATGATCTCGAATATCTAATAATTGACCAATGAACTGCATTAAAGGAAATCATTTCAGCTGTCATACGTTTTTGTGGTGTCATTGTTTTCTAAGACAACATAATCATAAGGGTTGCAGTTTGAAGTAGACAAGATAATGAGGCTCTCTAATGTTCTCCAGGTTATCCTTCACTGTTTTTGCACGTTTAGGCACTGAAGCAGCATGTCTTCAGATAAGACTGGGAGATGAGGTAAGACTCCCATCCTGACTGCACGGTGCTTTTATTCTCATTCATTCTTTTTATCTTCATTCATGGTCAAGCTAAGCTCTTTTAATGCAGTCATGCTCTTTAAAGTTAAACATCCTCTGAGGGAAGTGTAAGTAGACTACATGCCAGGCTGTATTTCGCTGTAAGTTTGTCTTAATGCCTTCATTTCAGTCATATGGAAATGACTCGAAGTTTTGGTTTAATTCCAGTAGTCTACAATGTTTTCTTCAGCAGCTCCATCCTAAAAGCCCTAATAATCACAGGGTTCCAGCGCGGGGCGTCTTGGCGCGCCTCAGTGAAAACAGCGAGCCATTGCTCTGACGTCACGGTGATGATGATGATTGGAATCCGAACGGCGAGTGTAGTGCGCGTGAAGCGGCTCCTGTGAACCTCAGTATGTTGATGCCTTAATAACAAGTGTTCAATTTACGCGCCAATTGCAGGTAAGTGGAAATAACTTCACCGCTTAAGCCTAAATTGTTCTTCCATATGCTGAACCCGACCTATAAATGAATATTAGTTGGTTAAAGTGCTGCGAGAATGAGGATGCAACTTGTTTCTTGTCTTTTAAGATACAGCGTTCTTCTCTCCTGCATGCTCATTTATGCTTTCGGGACATGTAGACTAAGTGTTATAAAATGATTACATTTATGAACAAACTGTTGTGAATGTTGCTTAAAACAACTTGTCAATCAGGTGCATGAAGACAGAGTGTTGAAACAGACTGTTGCACGGAGGAAACATGTCTGTCTTCGCTGCCTCATATCTGTTGCTTATTCTGTCATCATTTGCAAGCGTAGTATAATCGTGAATGTAATATAGTCAAATATAGATATGTGTGTCCAATAAACTGTAACTCGCGGTATCGGTATATTTGTGTGGTTATGAGTGTTCAACCTATTCGGGATTGTCATAAGGACAAGGTGCATCCGTACCTTTTTCCCATTCATATCGTTGTTCTGAAATAAAGTGTTTTGTACCAATGGCAGCTTTTTAAGACCATATCAGATGCCATTACTGTCTCGAATGCATTTACGCGCGCGCAAAAAAAAAAAAAAAAATGTAATCTTGAGGTTTGACATAAAAGCGCTATGTAATACTTCAGAAATAGACTTTTTATATTTTATTTTCACTCTATTTGTTGGTTATGCTAAAATAATACAATACTAATAATATGTATATTAAAGATAATCTTTTGATTGACACTTTTCTCAATAATTATACACCTTTTTTTTTTAATTTTGTAAACAAGTCATTCATGCTTAAGTGAAACTGATTAGTTATCACTGTGTGAGAAAAAAATCTAAATTGGTTACTGTACACTTTATCACAAATATCTGTATTGTTGATCTTTACGTAATAAACTGCTTAGACAATTAGCCTTATCAGTTTTTTATAGAGCAGCTGATGTGGATTAAAATGTCACTCCTGCGGTGAGTTTTTACTCTTTTCTACCGAAGGAATGTACAAAATTAAGGGCACAGTTAAAACGAATTATGCTTGTTTCCTAAAGAACAATTTTAGAATTGCAAGTTCCTCTCAGGCATGCGTCGAATGCCGTCAGTTCAGTTTCACATGGCAGTTTACCACTACTATCGCTGCGATTGCATAACATTAAGTACATTTTGCGATGATTGGCTAGTCCCTCTGTACGGAGGTTCAACAACAACGACGCCCCTTTGTCTTTTTCTCAAAGCACTGAGTTAACCTGTTTGAGTGATGATTAACATGACCTGTGCAACTGAGATGAATGAACTGAGCATTGCACATATGACGTAGTGCTCATTCTTGTTTTTGTTAATGACTGATTGACGTTTACAGGAGCACTCAAGGAGAGAAGCGAATCTGTGAAATGGTTCGGTAAATGTCGATGTAATGGATTTGACTAAAATGGGTGCGATCCACCTCCAGAACCCCGGCCACCCCATGTCGCTCCTGCAGAAGGCCAACCAGATGCGCCTCTCTGGGACATTGTGTGATGTGGTCATCATGGTCGACAGCCAGGAGTTCCATGCCCACAGAACCGTGCTTGCATGTGCTAGTAAGATGTTTGAGATCCTGTTCCACCGCAACAGCCAACATTACACTCTGGACTTCCTCTCACCAAAGACCTTCCAGCAGATTCTGGAGTACGCCTACACCGCCACGCTCCAAGCGAAGCTGGAGGACCTGGACGACCTGCTGTACGCCGCAGAGATTTTAGAGATAGAATATTTGGAGGAGCAATGCCTGAAGATCTTGGAAACCATCCAGGCGTCCGAAGAGGACGACACAGATGTGAACATGAATGAGAACGGTGCAGAAAATGCAGATGACCGCAGGATCAAGTACCTCAAGAGCACGTTAATCTCTAAAAAGCATTCCATACAGGATGCCGGCTATGGTACTGCCGCCCGCCATCGCCTTGCCCTGGTTAGCATGGTCGACACAAGATCTTCAGAGTCCGCCCAACTGGGTCTTTCAACCGCCAGTCCGACTAAAGCCGCCGTAGAGGGCCTGATGAGCATGGGTCAGTCCGTCCTTCAAGGCAACATGGCCCAGAGTTTCTCACATAACCTTGGTAAGGCATCTCCATTGCTAGATAAGATCAAAACTGAGATGATGCAGGTAGACGAGGACTACCAACACGATGGCGGCTTCCACCGCAACGGGGAGGGCGGCGGTGACTCCAGGCAGCACCGGGACACTCCTGGAACCCCGACCAGAGGCAGCGTCATCACCAGCGCCCGCGAGCTCCACTCCGCAGACAGTTCTGCTGATTCCCAAGGAGACAACAGCCAAGTGGGTCTGGTCAATATGGCCAGTCTGGCTGATAGACATTTCGCTTCGCTGTGCTCTATCCCATCCAACCATAAGAGCGAAAGCATGCTGCCCTTGCCTGTATCCATGGCCTCGTCGCTACATGTGCCATCCTCCCTGGCCATGTCGATGGATTTCAGTGCATATGGGGGGCTTTTCCATCAGAGCTTGATTCAGAGGGAGTTCTTAAGCAAGCTCGGAGATTTCACAGCAAATGTGAAGCACGAGGTCCAAACCCAGAGAGAACGATGTGAGGTGTGTGATATGGAGCTGCCTGATAATGAAGCTGCTGAACAACACAGGTGAGTGAAGTTATTTGAGGCTTTCCTGTCGTGGTTTGTCATTGTATTTTTATTTATATAAGGAATGGAACCCTATGACTTTCTTCCTTCTGTGGAACGCAAAAAGAAAAACTTAGCAGAATGTTCACGGTGCTGTTTTCCATACAATCAAAATCAATGGTGACCAAAACATTTGGATGTTTTTTTAAATGTCAAACTTAACTTAAGCACTGCATTTGCAGTGCCATGCGTAATACACTGGAGAACGTGAGATTCGAGCAGGGGAATGCGAAAAAATGCAAAGTCTCGAAGATGTTTTTTTTTTTATTTTTTTTTTAACTTATTTTCACATGACATCGTAAAAGACGTGAGCACAGTATTGTAGGGATGGACCGATATGAAAATTTTGGCCGATACCAATAACCGATAATTCTTTATATTTGAAAGCCAATAACCAAGATATATTGGCCGATAAATCTAAATCCAAATTTTTATGTAATTTAATTTAAGTAAACAATTTTTGGTTTACAAAAACAAAAGTCTCTCCATTAAAAGCCATGGCCCAAGCACACAATTCTCATTAGAATTTTATGTAACCTTTATAATAGACTTGCACTGCACATGTTGCACTTAACTGTATTTTCCTTTTTCAAGTGATTTCAATCATATTTCAAGCAATTCAAAACCATCATGGCGAACAGTGCGCATCTGAAGTGTCTCTGAAGGAATCCATTATTTATTGGCTTTAATATATCGTAAAAATTTTCTTATCAGGCCGATAACGATAACATTAAAAATGAACATATCAGCCGATACCAATATGGTGGCCGATATATATCGTGCATCCCTAGAATATTGGAAGACTTCCATTTAGCTCGTTTACATGTATACAGTGTGGAAAACACTTAATGTACAAAATGTTGTGCTTTTGTGGTCTTCAGAAGAAAGTTAGTCATACAGGTCTACTATAAAACATGAACAACATTTTTGGAAGACCTTGTCCCTTTACTGCCAGATCTGCACGGGAAGACCTCGTCCTTTTACAAATGAAAGGATGAGATCTTCCTGTGCAGAAAATAAGTGCTGCTCAGTACAGCTTGACCCTGATCTTCCCTCCATAACCTGTGGCTCGACTCTGTCAAAATGATTGACCAGGAGCAGATGGATTAGAAGCACCATTTTTCTCAGCTAAAACAACCTATACATATTCATAAAACCAGGCTTGTTTGTCCATTTTTGTTTTTGCGCAGAATGTCCTCACGCTTTCACTTGGTGGACATCCAAATGGTGTCATGCCATATGTCAAAATAAGATATTTATTGCTGTAGTTGACATATGAAACCCATTATTCGTCAAGCAAAGCACTTTTATTGGTTTGGGCTTGACTGATGGCCATGCAGTTTAAACTTGGACTCTCAAACAGTAGGTTGTGCTTTATCTGTATTTATCAGAGTGGAAGATAACCCCGCACCGCTCTCTTTAGTCTCTGTGGTGAAGATGGTCTGATAGTGACTTTAGCCTTCTGTCAGACACAGATAAAGTGGCCACACGTTGTGTGTATTGCAGTGCACCTGATACTCTTTCATTCATTCCCACAAATGCTGAACCCAATGACACCGACCCGGGTTTCCTGTCTGAGGCCTGACGAACACGTCCTATCAGATTTTCTCCATTTCAGTGTGGCGCTAAAACACACGGTGCTTTTTTTTTGTATTTAGAAATACATACAAAGTTCAACTTGTACATATAATGACTTGAATACACCTTGTGTTAAATTTTTTTTTTTAAAGAAAATCTACTAGTTAGGCATAATCTTTTATTGTATTATTTCTTAACATTTTTTAACAAAATGATGCTTTATTAATATATATTTTTTAAATGTTCGCCAGTAACGAAAGTTAGGATGACAGTACAGTAATCACATCCAGACAGTAGGTCAGTAGGTTAGCCCGTCACTAATATTTGTGCATAAACTCAACTTGCCCTTTTTCTGGTTTGTGAACAGTGACAGAGGTTAAGATCCACCGACATCTGACTTGCACACAGGACGTTATGAAAGCCCTGGGGCCCCTCAGGGTCATTGTGGTCATGGTGAGGCGACCCAATACCAATAACAGTTAAACTTTTGCCCCAATTGCAAGAGGCCCTCTAAGTCGTGAATCTTAACCCAGATGCACCCGCCAAAGCCCGGTCCTCTAGAACGAGTCTAAGCACAGCCAGCTGTTTGACATAAATGCAATAGCGGTGGACATCACAACAGTCGTGCAACAAACACGCTCTCCTCTGGATTAAGACCTCTGCAAGCCGATGTGCTTGGTCTCGGTCCTGTCATGCATGTCATTTCTGCCCTGTGGTCGAGCCGAGGAATGTGCTGCTTTCCACTGAGTGGATTTAATCTGCCGCTGATGTGTACTCACAATCTACCGCGGGCAGCAGGGAGACGAGTGATGCGTGCAGGGGCTCTAGGGACACAGATCAGCTCCGCTGCTTAGGAATCCCTAGAAGTGGGAGATCCTAAAGGTGCTTGCATTGGCCCTGGCACTCACAGCTCAAATTAGATCTTTTGTTATAGAGCAAACAGAGAGAGATTGAAGACAGAGAGGTCAAGAAAGACAGATGAAATGGAGCTACTTCCTGTGTCTGTATATATATATATATATATATTTATATATATTTATACAACAGTTCTTTCTGGTTCTCGAATCTGATTGGCTGAGAACCTTTTCTAGCCGTGCGATATTCTCCCAGTAACAGCACAGGTACCGTTTCACCGTTTGTATCACTCCGCTTGTGGCGACTGTCGAGCAAATCCACCATATTTTTTACAAATACTACTGTTATTGTGTCACGGAATGTAGTTTTAAGAGTTTATAATGTAGTTATTTAGACCTCAAATATGTGACTCCTATATAAACTATATAATATATAATCTATTTATAAGAGGCTTCTTTCAAAAACATTTAAAAATCGTAATGTTTCCAAACTTTTGACTGGCACTGTATTATTATATTATTATTATTACTGTACGTTATACAGTAACAACTGTAATATGTGCAGTAATAATAGTTTAAATAATTGTTTTCTATTTTATTATATGTCAAAATGTAATATATTCCTGTGATGGCAAATTTCTTGAAAATTCCTGAATTTTCAGCATCACTACTCCAGTCTATCATTACTTAATAATATTAAGCAGCACAACTGTTTTCAACATTGATGATAAGAAATGTTTCAAATCAGCATATTAGAATGAAGTCTGAAGGATCATGTGACACTGAAGACAGAAGTCGTGGCTTCTGAAAATGCAGCTTTGGTTTCACAGGAATAAATTACATTTTAAAATAAATTAAAATAGATAACCGTTATTTTATATTGTAATAATATTTCACAATATTACTGATCAAACAAGCCTCAGTGAGCATAAGAGACTCCTTTTAAAAAATTCCAAGGCCAGACTTTTGAACCGTAATGTACACATACAGTGGTTCAATAGTAAAGAAACTAAAGCACATAGATAATGAGTGTCTTTCACACACCAGGCTTCAGAGCTCGTCTATTGTCTTCTCAACTGTTGCTTCAGATGACCTTTTGTTTACTCAGCCTCTCCCTTTATCCTCTGTTAACTACAACAGCAGCCCTAATACTACATACCAGTAGTCTCCCAAGAGGACACTGCATATGCCCATTCTTAACAGGAAGTTTGGTAGACCTGATTAAGATTATCGCAGGTAATCATATGCTGCAGTTTATGTTGGGATCTGAGCTTTTAGATGCCTGTGTATATAATAGCAAGATAAAGAAACAAAATGGACAATGTGAAAAGCTATTTTTAAGTCATTTATTTTTGTATATATATATATATATATATATATATACACTCACCTAAAGGATTATTAGGAACACCTGTTCAATTTCTCATTAATGCAATTATCTAATCAACCAATCACATGGCAGTTGCTTCAATGCATTTAGGGGTGTGGTCCTGGTCAAGACAATCTCCTGAACTCCAAACTGAATGTCAGAATGGGAAAGAAAGGTGATTTAAGCAATTTTGAGTGTGGCATGGTTGTTGGTGCCAGACGGGCCGGTCTGAGTATTTCACAATCTGCTCAGTTACTGGGATTTTCACGCACAACCATTTCTAGAGTTTACAAAGAATGGTGTGAAAAGGGAAAAACATCCAGTATGCGGCAGTCCTGTGGGCGAAAATGCCTTGTTGATGCTAGAGGTCAGAGGAGAATGGGCCGACTGATTCAAGCTGATAGAAGAGCAACTTTGACTGAAATAACCACTCGTTACAACCGAGGTATGCAGCAAAGCATTTGTGAAGCCACAACACACACAACCTTGAGGCGGATGGGCTACAACAGCAGAAGACCCCACCGGGTACCACTCATCTCCACTACAAATAGGAAAAAGAGGCTACAATTTGCCCGAGCTCACCAAAATTGGACAGTTGAAGACTAGAAAAATGTTGCCTGGTCTGATGAGTCTCGATTTCTGTTGAGACATTCAGATGGTAGAGTCAGAATTTGGCGTAAACAGAATGAGAACATGGATCCATCATGCCTTGTTACCACTGTGCAGGCTGGTGGTGGTGGTGTAATGGTGTGGGGGATGTTTTCTTGGCACACTTTAGGCCCCTTAGTGCCAATTGGGCATCGTTTAAATGCCACGGCCTACCTGAGCATTGTTTCTGACCATGTCCATCCCTTTATGACCACCATGTACCCATCCTCTGATGGCTACTTCCAGCAGGATAATGCACCATGTCACAAAGCTCGAATCATTTCAAATTGGTTTGTTGAACATGACAATGAGTTCACTGTACTAAAATGGCCCCCACAGTCACCAGATCTCAACCCAATAGAGCATCTTTGGGATGTGGTGGAACGGGAGCTTCGTGCCCTGGATTTGCATCCCACAAATCTCCATCAACTGCAAGATGCTATCCTATCAATATGGGCCAACATTTCTAAAGAATGCTTTCAGCACCTTGTTGAATCAATGCCACGTAGAATTAAGGCAGTTCTGAAGGCGAAAGGGGGTCAAACACAGTATTAGTATGGTGTTCCTAATGATCCTTTAGGTGAGTGTATATATTAGGTTACAATGTGTACTTTAGGTTTAATGATGTTTTTTTTGTTTTTTTTTTAAGATACATTTACTTGAGAAGCAGAATTGTGTCCTTACTCTTTTACTTATTCTTACTCTCTCAGAATTATCCTTACTCTTTTGCTCTTTATGCCTGTAATAAATTAGTTTGGGGACCAATTCTCACTATTAACTAGTTGCTTATTAGATTGAATATTACTAGCATATTGGCTGTTTATTAGTACTTATAAAGCACATACAGTACTGTGCAAAAGTCTTAGGCTCGCTAGTATTTTTACACACTTGAAGAACCCTTCCTGCAAAACTGCATGAATAGATGTAGGAATAGATGCAGGTGACAAAAGCCGTTTTAAACGCAAAGGGTGGTCACCCCAAATATCGATTTGATTTAGTTAATAGAAGTTAATTCAAAAATAAAAGCTATTTATGTTATTATTTTTGACAGTATTCTCACTTTAAAGCATTCTGACAAGTGCCTAAACTTTTCAC
This sequence comes from Rhinogobio ventralis, assembly GCA_039654625.1. Classification (NCBI taxonomy): domain Eukaryota; kingdom Metazoa; phylum Chordata; class Actinopteri; order Cypriniformes; family Gobionidae; genus Rhinogobio; species Rhinogobio ventralis. The sequence goes on along the minus strand of CM077199.1, from coordinate 30,239,558 downwards.
AGTACTGTAGTTTTGCAGGTAGGTTTCCTCAAGTGTCTGGGAGACGTTGCCTTAGTTTTTCTGGATTTAGTCTGTCTCAGTTTTTTCTGTTTCTTCATGTAATCACAGACTGACTCGATGATGGTGAGATCAGACCGGCTGCTATCAGACTTCTTGTGCATAAAAAAAAATTAAAATCTCACTGGATTATTACAATTAATTGCAAAATGAATGTTTGGATATGTAAACTGATATTTCCTACTGACACACTACAGTAAAAGATATAAATAACTGGCTTAAAAACATTTTTCGTGTGAAAATACCAACGTGCCTAAGACTTTTGCACAGTACTGTATTAATGCCTTATTCTGCACAACCATATTCTACATCCCTTAATCCTACCCAATACCTAAACGTAACAACTACCTTACTAACTATTAATAAGCAGTAAATGAGGAGTTTGAGGCAAAAGTCATAGTTATTAGTGAATTTGCTCTCCAGACTAAATTATGACAGAAACATTTTAGATTTGTAAAGATAGCTCTAGTGATAGATCATGAATCTACTGAAAGATTAGCATGACATTTATAAGGATCCGCAGTGTAGAAGGGGCCAAAAAAAAACACATTGAGCCCATTAATGGATAACCCAGCCTCCGGAGAAGATATGTTTTCAGAGAGCATTGCCCTGGTCAAGCTTCATTAGCGCTTCAAGCCCTTCCTGTCCCGCAAGACTATGGCCACCCAGTGATCTTTAAACTTCTGTCTTCTCTGCAGACCTCTGGAATCCAGTTGGTCAAGACTTTAAGCCCTCTAGTATCTTTTCACCCCAAAGCCTGCTATCAGGCAAAGACAGGACTCTTTCAGCCCTTATCACGGCTATACAGGTCAACTCTTTAGGGTCGGGTCAAACTTCTGACCTTCGGCGCCCTGAGGGTGTTTTTTCTTCTCTTTCTCGCATTGTTCTTGTGTTCAAACCCTCTTTTGTGTGTTTGAGTGTGTGTGCGCCTGTTTTCTAGCTCTGGCCGTAGCCTTGGGGGTTGGGTGACTTATTGATTGGCGACTCTGAAATTCAACTGAAAACAGTGACTTTAGTCACAGTTCCTAAACTCTAGCGTAATATGCCAAAATACAAACAACTTTGATTTTGTTGGCTCGGCCACATGTTTTGCTGTCTGTGCCCTTGTAACCAAAACTCCTGATCAAAGTAAAGGGTTAGTTTAATCCTTGGATGATGACCGGTAGCCTGCATTTCACACTAATTCCACACAGCTAGTGTAATGTGGCCCTTGTGCCAGAGCTCTTGTTGGCTCACTGAGAGAAAGAGTCAAAGTTTACATCCAGCCCTTTCTCTTTGAAAGTGTTTATAGTGACTTGGTCTTGGGCTTGCACAAGAATACCTACATGCTCATTATAGTGTATATAAGCTTGAAGAAAATACACCTTATTCAGGCTAAAGATGGGCTTTGAATCATTCACAGTCTTACAAAGATGTCAGAAATGACTGCTGTTTGTTTAATGTAACTACTGTAAAACGTAAGCCATTCAGTATTTTAATAGTTACACAATATGTTAATACTTAAACTGTCAAAAAAACATTTTGTTAATCAGTAGTTTTGTCTTGTTTTCCTGTAAAATGTCTAAAATACTTTAAAAAACAAATTTGAATCAAATTTACATCAAATTAAGATTTGTTTTATGAAAGTGTCAATTAAATTTATTTTTCTCCTATCTATCTATCTGTCTGTCTGTCTGTCTGTCTGTCTATCTATCTATCTATCTATCTATCTATCTATCTATCTATCTATCTATCTATCTATCTATCTGTCTGTCTGTCTGTCTGTCTGTCTGTCTGTCTGTCTGTCTGTCTGTCTGTCTGTCTGTCTGTCTGTCTGTCTGTCTGTCTGTCTGTCTGTCTGTCTGTCTGTCTGTCTGTCTGTCTGTCTATCTATCTATCTATCTATCTATCTATCTATCTATCTATCTATCTATCTATCTATCTATCTATCTATCTATCTATCTATCTATCTATCTATCTATCTATCTATCTATCTATCTATCTATCTATCTATCTATCTATCTATCTATCTATCTATCTATCTATCTATCTATCTATCTATCTATCTATCTATCTATCTATCTATCTATCTATCTATAATCTATATATCTATATATCTATCTATATATCTATCTATATATCAATCTAATCTAATCTTATCTATCTATGTCTGTCTGTCTGCATCTACAGTTGCAAGAAAAGTATGTGAACCGCTTGCAGAATCTGTGAAAATGTGAATAATTTTTACTAAATAAGAGAGATCATGCAAAATGCATGTTATTTTTTATTTAGTGCTGTCCTGAATAAGATATTTTACATAAAACATGTTTACAAATGTTTAAAAAATAGCTGAATTTATTAAAATGACCCCGTTTAGAAGTTTATGAACCATTGATTATTAATACTGTGTGTTGTTAACTGGATGTTTTTTTTTGTTTTGTGATGGTTGTTCATGAGTCTCTTGTTTGTCCTGAGCAGTTAAATGTTCTTCAGAAAAATCCTCCAGGTCCTGCAAACTCTTCAGTTTTCCAGCATCTTTTGCATATTTGAACCCTCTCCAGCAGTGACTGTATGATTATGAGATCCATCTTTTCTCACTGAGGACAATTGAGGGACTCAAACACAACTATTAAAAAAGGTTCAAACATTCACTGATGCTCCAGAAGGAAACACGATGCGTTAAGAGTCAGGGGGTGAAAACTTATTGAATTTGAAAATTAAAGTAAATTGTACTTAATTTGTCTTCCGGAAAACATGCAAGTATCTTCTGTTGCTTCTGAAGGGCAGTACTAAATGAAAAAAAAATGATATTTAAACAAAATAAGAAAAATTTGGACAAGTTTTCAGCCGTGGATCATCCAGGTAATGACACACAGTACTGAGAATCAATGGTTCATAAACTTTTGAACGGGTCATTTTAATAAATTCAGCTATTTTTTTCTCTTGTGGACTATATGTAAACATTTTTTTATGTAAAATATCTTATTGAGGACAGCACTAAATAAAAAATAAAACATTTTGTATGATCTCGTTAAAATTGCTCTCTCTTATTTTGTTAAAATTATTTACTTTTCACAGATTCTGCAAGCAGTTCACATACTTTTTCTTGCAACTCTATCTATCTATATATCTATCTATCTCTGTCTGTCTGTCTTTTTTTCTATCTTTTTGTCTATCATACAATCTATATATTTATCTAGAAATGGGTAATTCATTACAACAATTTGAGACTGGCACTACACACTACACATTTGATGTGAACACTGCAATTGAATAATTTTCTCATTTCTAGATAGATAGATAATTAGATGGATAGATAGATAAATAAATAGATAGATAGATAGATAGATAGATAGATTGATCTGATATCATATGAGAGATACTCCAGTACACAGAGTGAGCCCTAAATTAAATGTTTAATGTTTAATGTACGTTTAAAGGTCAGGGATTCAGCATACTATCAAGGCCACTGAGTCAAATTTGAGCAGTGTGTTGCGTAAAAAATTACCGGTTATTGCTGCCATAGTACTTGTTTGTGCAGTGTCACATTGACCTTGAGTGAGACACATAACCTTACCTAGAAACTGAGTTTAGTAGAATAATAATGTTTGTTGGTAGGTCGATGGTCCTCCACTAAGTATCTACATTTTCAGCACAAAATCATAGTAGATCATCCACGGAAACATCACACTGTTGTTACACCATGTTCCCAGACAAAATTTGGCAGCCGTTCCAACCTGCATAACAGCGTTAGAAGCTTTTTAGACAGAACTCTGTGAAAATTACCAGCGGCAATCTTTCAATGGACCCTGAGGGAAGCACAGTCAGCTGTGAGGATCTACTCGTGCTGTCATAATGGCACTGGCCTCGCTCGCACAATACCGTCAGGTCATTGAGCATCCACTGCACGGGGAAATTGAACACTTCCCAATTTGCTGAGAATCTTTCCAGTTTCCCTCTCAAGCCTTGCAAGGAAGAATGTCACTGAAGCCGCTGCCAAACATGGTTTTAATACTATATACAATATACAGCCTGTGCCACATTATGTTGCATTATTTTGTTGAGGTTTGTTTTGTATCAAAAACAGTAAATTCCAAGCTAAAGTTTTAAACATCTGTGTGCAACTTATCCCTCTCTGTTTGTTACAGACATGAATAATGCTTCAAATCATGCAACTTGTTGAATAGAGTTGTGCTATTACTCAATAAGTGACTGACAACAATTTTCAATTGATAGATGATAAAGAAAAAATCCCAAAGTCTTACATTAAAAGGAAACATAAGCCATGTCTAATATTCTTAAGAAAGAAGCTAAGAGTTCATAAGATGTTCATAAGAATGTTTCTAAGTACAATTCTTAAGAAATTTGTACGAGGTTACGAAGTTATTCAAGTCTATATTTGATGTTTTTGTAGAGTTGTTAACGAATTTCACATTCAGTAAAAAGTTGTTTAATTCATTAAACATCTTACCTATGGGGATTTAAATCAGGTTTGAGGTTGTCCTAACTTTAAGAGGCTATTTACAATGATTTTTAAGAACTTTTTTTTAGGAATTCAAATTCTTCTTAACTCTTTCCCCGCCAAACACAGAATTTTCCAGGTTTCTGTGTTTTCACTGTTATACACTAGAGGGCGCTATGTTTTCTGAAAGAGTCCTGAATTCCCTGAACAAAGCACATGCAAAGAAGACGCTGAAACAAGCGATATCATTTGTAATCATATGCATATGTAAAGTAACATTCATGTTACTGAATGAAATGTTGACAGGACGAGCTAGAGGACTGTGGAACATTAGGGGTGTTGATGGACTCGATCTACTCCATCTGTGTTTTGAGCATCGTTCTGAATGGTGTTTGACAAAAACGTGATTTTCCAACCCGATCTCACGGCAATTAGTACGTATTTGATGAGTTGCCCAATTCGTATGATTTCGTACGAATGACCTACCCCTAACCCCACCCCTAAACCTACCCGTCACTGCAGTTTAGACAAATCGTACGAATTCATACGAGTGAGGTTGTACAAATTTGTACGAATTAGCCACCTCGTACAAATATGTACGAATTGGTCGTAAAATAGTGTTGGATTTTCTCAGCTTTTTGCTTAGAATGTTGCTTTTTTTATGAAACGTACCCATACTCAAGTGTTGATAAAAAAAAATGAATGCATGAAGCTTGAATAAAGTGGGTTGTTTTGTTCAAAAGCAGAGGCTCTGTTCTTTCTTTTGATATATTGCTTGCTCAGATATTCATACAACAAAATATTATGAAACTTTTGTGAAAATGATCAAAAACGCTGGCAACTTTTAAAAGAAAAACGCTGGTGTGGAAAGAGTTAAGTGTTGTCTTTAGAACAATCTTAAGAAAAAAAGATGAGTTTTTTTATTTTTAAGAATGTAAAATATTGTTGACTTTATTTTAAAATGAGGTAATAAGATGTAAATAGCCGTTAAGAAGAAGAATGATTTGTGAATATGGCCCTAGAATATCATAGATTTATTTATTTATTTTATTTTTTATTTTATTTTTTTGACTTGGCAACCACCCAGAACACCCCTAGCTATCTTGATAAATGGACAGTTGTTTGTGGGTTTGTGTGAAGTGTTTCTGTTTTCTCATTCATGCTTCATAGGGTTTTCTCATACTGCTTTGGGGAAGACTTCCTTTAAAGCTGCCTCATTGGTAATTTGGCAGTGCTCTAGTATCCGATTGCACACATCAGCCCGTGAATTGCTCTCTCAGTGGGAAAGGTACTCTAGCAGCTCAGCTCTGGCCTGCCATTAATCAAAGCCACTTCCAGTGGCCCACTCCAGAAACACAAGCGCTTGCCCTGTCTCAAACAGACAGCTCGACAATTTGTCTCCTTAGAGAAAGTCGACATTTTAATGCCTGCATTTTAATAGGGATGTATAACAGCGGCCTGTAGAGACAAATGGACCATCATCTTTACAGATTGGTTTTTCTCCTCTAACCTCGTCTGAACTGTTTTGTTCGGGGCAGGTGTACTTAAATCGACCAGAAGATTGAGTTTTAACACTGTTCTTTCAAAGGTTGGATTTCCATGTTTAACGTTGATTTAACATTGATCTGACTTCAGGATTATTTAATATTCTTTTGTTACTGTCCGTATCTGCATATCAGTGTCAGATACTGGAGCACAAACTAGACTGTTTGAATAATGCAGTGAGTTGTCATGATGTTATATGTCTGTCTCTATTTGGATTTGCTTTGACAATGACTGGGATCAAGATGAGTAGTATTGATTTTCCTCTTATTGTTCCATTTACCAGGTATTTCTCCACATCTCAGATCAGTGTTGTTCAATCTTTCGTGTCTTTCAAGTGAACAGTGGGAATGAGATTAATAGGGCCTTTCTGAAGGTGCTCTGTTACTGAACAATCAAATTGTTGGGCAGGTTTAACGATACAACGATTAATAATAGCAACTCGCAATTAACTTTGTTTAGATTAAAAATGTAAATTAAAATGTTCAATAGCGTATTATCGGAAGCATTCACATACCGTATAGTAAACTCTTTAGTAGGGCTGTGTGATTAATCATAATTGATTTTTCAATTTAGATTTTGGCTTCCAGCGATTATAAAAACAAGATAATCAACATGAAACGATTATTGTGCCGCTGTCGCATTCCGTCCCGCGCACCTTCCTTTCCTTCACAGTGGTGCACTTTCGTTCCTCCCTAAAATCCCAAACTTGAGTGGGGCGTGAGTGACACTGTGGGACATGCTTGATATTAAACAGTGTTATTAAAAGCATATTAAGCCGTGAAAGAGACGCTGTTCCCTAGGCGGCCTCCTGTGCGCGTGCTCCAAGACGGGCCAGAACGCGCATAAGCAAAGTATAGTGTGAGCTTCAGATACACACCTAAACGGTCAAATAGCCTACACACAAATATGTTGAAATGCTGTTTTAGGAAGTATCCTCGTAAACACAGTCAGTTATGTCTTAAGTGAATGTAAACACTGAGAAAGAACGTGTGTTTAACAGTATATTGGATCTGTGCGTTATCTCTTAAAGTGACAGTAGCCTAATAAATCTGCTGTAGTCATTAATGTTAATCAAACAACAAAAGACAAAGATAAATTCACTCACTGCTCTTGAATGAATAAAGTGTAGTTTTAATAAGGATTAGCCTATATTTAATGTATGCAGCTGTCACATTCCCTGTGTGTTTGTGGACTTTAATGTTATTTCCTGTTGTGTGTTTTGCTTTTGTAGTTCTTTGTAGTTTTTAATGCTGATTTAGCTCTCCAGGTGTTTCCCACGCCCCCTTGTTACCTTGTGTAGCTAGTCTTCCCTGTGTATTTATAGTGCTTGTGTTCCACTCGTGTTTGATCAGTCGTTCTGTAACGCAGAGTGTGGAATGAGTAGGCAGGGAAGCGAATCTAAGTGCAGGAACATTTAATTACAATACTAGAAAAACAAGGAACTCAGAATCCCACATACATTCATGCGTACAACGACTGATAAAACACGAATATCTTCACAAAAAAAGGTCAAAATAAAAATGTGGTTTAACGTCAAGAAATTATGACAGAAATGTATCACTACTGTAAACTAAAATGTACTTCTCAAAGTAATAATAATAAAAAATAAGGAATATCATACAACCAAGAATTTTTTAATCCATGTTTTGTTGTAAATTAATTGTTATATTTTCATTTGATTACATTTTAAAAGCTTGATTAAATTGCAAAATGTTATATTAATTTTTGTATTAAATCATAAACCAGAATTTAGGGAAAAATAAAATGGATTTCATGGAGCCTAAATTAAAAGGTTTAATTGTGAACAAACAAGTTTAGATTTTTACATTCATTCTCAACAAATATGTGGAAAGCATGTCCTTCCCCATTAATGGTAAATCAATATTGTGATAAATACCGATATCGTATGATATGGAAAAAAATATTGTGGTAATATTTTTGGCCATATCGCCCAGCCCTTGTTTTTAAAATTTGAGCTGCTTTTAAATTGAAAAGTCTTAAAGTATTGTGTTCAGTACTGTAGATTCATTACAAAAGAGGTATTTTGATGTCTATGGCAGCGTTGTTATAAACTGGATGAAGAGAGATACAGTAACAGTTACTAACATTAACATTAGAGAAGATTTGTCTCTTGCCTCCTTAAAAGCAGCATCTCAGCTATATAAAGCTAGACAAGATGAACTCACTAGTCAACCTCAATAAACTGCTAGTCATCCATCGTCTGCATTAATGAGGTACTGTTAAAAACCTTAGTTGTTTGGTTGTTTTCAAAGCGTAGCTGCACAATAATGTCATTTTCAAGCCAAAAGGCAACCTTCAGTAAGATAACACTAGTATTTTTCCAGCAAACACACAAATCTGTAGATAACGTCTGTTGGCTGCCGACAGCGGTGCTCAGCGTGTCCACTGCGGTTGAGTGGATATTGTTTATAAGAGGCTGGGCTCTGTCAGGCGGTCTATTTCAGACCCTGTGTTGTGGCTGCAAAGGGGGACGACACAGCAGATGCTACAGATTGTGAAATGCGGCTAACACACATTCTGTCTGCGCCCTCAACCGAAGGGCACATGACCTGAGCAAACATCCTTGGTCAAATAAAATGACCGTACCTGAGGGTGTTGACTCTAGTCTTTGAATCCGAATAGAAAGCTAATTCGCTTCTATTACTCGGAATCATCTTCAACAGAATGTCCTGGAATTAATATTTTAGCACGACGGTTCCTGGTGGTAGCGAGAGTTGGCTTTAATAGCTTTTTTCAAGGTGAAATAATATGCCCCTGTTCATAATGAGCCTGTGCATGTCTGGCAGCGCCCCGGTTGCGGAGCGGTGATAATTAAGGGCTCTATAGCAGGAATAAAGGTTACGTCTGCGGCGGGCTCGCTCGACTGCTCGCTGATGCAGCGCACGCGCCGACAGTGCGTCTGTCTGTGTGTGTGTGTGGCTGGAATTCACATGAAAGGACTCGGGCGAGAGAAGGGAACAGGAGTGGGCGGGGGACGAGTCGTTGATATGTACAGCGTGACTCAGTTAAACATACCGAACTGCTAGGGTATTTCAGGAGCATTTAATACGTTTCAATTAAAACAAATATTTAGAGCGAGAGGACAGATTAAACAGACAAACGGCATGTCTGACTTTGACGGGTGGTCTTTGGCCTTATGGTTCACTCCCGGCTTGGCTACTTCATTGAAATGGAGTGTATATATTTGTTCAGGTTCTTTGTGTACCCTTTCTCTGAGGCGTGTTTAATTTTTGATAAAACAAAGCCATAAATGTTTTCTCTCAAGCCACCAGGTCACTACGTCTGGACAGTAAATATTTCATAGCTCTGCTGAAGCTAGTTCCGCTACGGATGTTGGTTTGTAGACGAGCTAGTTGCGTTTCTTGAACCCAGGTCTAGGTTTATTTTAAGCATCAGATGATGGCGTATGCTATTCAGTTCATTAATAGCTTTCGCTGTATTAGGCCTAATTGATTCAGACCTGCTTGATGAATATTTCGAGTGCCTGAAGTCTTTGAAGTATGTGCCCTAAACCTTTCACAGCACCCTGTCGAGAGTATCATCAAAATAAACTATGAGCCACAGACGCAGACGTGTTTAGAATATCAAGCGTGGATTTTTGAAGCTGCGTTCCTAAATTAAAGTGCATTTTTAACTCTAAAGGAATAGTTCATTTAACTAAATGCTTTTCTTTCTTCCACTGAACACATAAGGATGTGTTTTGGAGAATTTTCTAATTTCCTCTCGCAGCATAACCCTCAGATCTCTCATTCATGTATGCACATATCACATGATGAAAGAATTAAATTTTTGGGTGAGTTTTGGGTGAGCTTATCCTGTATATCCAATCCAAATGAGCAGTTATATATTACATTATAATATATTATATTAATAATATTATATTATATTATAGGGGAACTGATATAAGCACATAATCATGTACTTGTATCAGTATTTTATAAATTCCTATTAATTTTGTATTTAATCATGTGTAAGTGATACATAATTGTTAAGGAAAGCTGGAAGTGAAAAACGCCTTATATTCAGGTGTGCATAATTATTAAGCAGATTTTCTTTTACAGTTAAAATGGGCCAAAAAAAAGATTTAACTCACACCAAAAAGTAAAAAATTATGAAATGCTCATGAGAAGGATGCAATACTAATGCAATACTAGAAATTGCAAAATAAACATGTGACCATTGAACTGTGAAATGCTCATTGGTTCATCAGGTTCATACAAAAACAGGCCAAGAAGAAAGACACATGTTAACTGCAAAAAAAAAAAAAAGGAATTAAGGTGAAGAATTATTAAGATTATTAAGATATTAAGATTGATTGTTTGGAATTAGTAAAATGTGCTTAGAAAAAAAATATGATCAGAACATCAACTTGCATAATAATTATGCATGCATTGTATATATATATATCAAGTCCCCCCGAATAATTAGAAATGGCCAAATTGTCCCCCCCAATATTTGTTATTCTTGATGCTGCTCTGCTGTAATCCATTACACACCGCTCTGTTTGTTGCTAGGATGACAAAAGTAAAATTTCACTGTCAGAATAAGTGAGATGGCCAATCAAATCAAAGAAGGGGGGGCTTACTGTTAGTGCGAAATTTTACGCAACACTTTAGTTGTACCAGTGAAAGAGTGCATTGTAAGATGTAAGTAGCTAAACATTTAATATTTGACAACTGTTTTACAATAAAAACGTTCAGCGACCAGCAGTAATATGAAGTGATGCAAACTACTTGACATTTTTTATGAAATTTCACCATTTTGACAAGGAACGTTTTGCATTTTTACATATTAGGCAGATGAAATTAAGAGTGAAAGTGTGCATATTTAAAAACAAATATTATTTGCAAATAGTTTACTTCATAACTACAATAGAACTGGAAATTTTACCGTTCTTATTTATTTTTCTTTAATTCCTTAAATCCCTTTTAATCCTTTAATAATTTAATTCCTTTAAATTAACCAATAGGACCAATAACACCCCCCCCCCCTCCCCACACACAAAAAAAACAAAACTTTGGTCCCCCCCAATGTCTAAGACATATATATAGGTTAACTATGTTAATTATATATATATTGTATATTCATTTATTTTATTTCATATAAATATTCACCCAACCTATGATTTCCCCAACTGACTCCACCTGATTAGGGAGTGTTTGAAGCCTGTTTGAAAACCATCATTAACTTTTGTTATTGTCTTTGGTCATTTATTGATGTGGTGTACAAATTAATATTCACTTATTAAAATATATATTCGCTTAAAATAGTGTGCTTAACTATAGATTATATCTCATTATGGGCCAGATTTACTAAACAGGGCAAATTAGTGTGAGAGTGCAAAACCAAAAAAATGCCAAGTTCAGCGTGTGATCTACTGACGACGCGCAAGTTAAAGAACACAGACGCAGCCGGATCATTTGCTTAATGAACAACACAATGATCTACCAAGAGCAGCGCAAATTAGCGTCTGGTTTAAGACATGCTTTTTTGGCTGGCAAATAATGCCGTAGATACCAATAAATTGACTAGCGCAAACCTTGATAAATCACATTGTATGATTCATTTAAATACTCTCTTCCCATAACTTTTGCATCTGAAAGGGATGTCCATGCCTTTTTTCACTGCGTGTCTTTAGTAAATCCTGACAGTAGTTTATTATAACGCCAAAATAGTTAGTAAATCTGGCCCTATATCTCTAACAAACTCGTTCAGTGAAATCACTGATGCCATTTTCTTGGTTTTCCTGTTAAATTTGACATCAAGGTCAAGAAAATGTTCAGCTCTGCCCCTCTTAAAGTGTAACGGTGAAAGTGTGTAGTTTCTGAGTGTAGCTACATTTGTTTGATCTCTCAATATGTGTTGAATCCACAGGAAGTTGCACGGTGGAGTGAAGACCTTTGGCTGTGAGTTCTGTGGAAAGCAGTTCCTGGACAGTTTACGACTGAGGATGCACATGCTGTCTCATTCAGGTAACCTCCCCCAAACCCACCTCCCCCTATCCCATAAACCCCATGATCACACACAAATGAAGTCCCGATAAGGATGAAAACATAGGTTACAGTGTTATTGCACAAGTGATACGTGATCGCTGTTGGGCAGCAAGTGTCAGCCCCCTGTTGCCCTGTGTTTGTCCACCATGTACCGCACGCTTAACCTGCTCTAACAGATGGAACATTGCAGTTCTATTGGTGACGCAGTGTTTGGTTATCCCCGTCTTCCCACTTCCCTTTCCAGTCTCATATGTGTCTCAACTGTTACATTTCAAGCCTGGCAGAGATCCAGTCTGGGCACTTTGCCATATTATTAGTACAGTATGTACAGTGAATCTTGCCAGCTTGTTTTTTTTTCTCATTGTAATGAGGAGGTGTAGGACAGAAACACGCTTAAGGGAGGGGACAGATCCAGTTGTTTATACAGATCCAAACCCATAATTAAGCGATCATGTTGAAATAATGCTGTTGCATGTTATGTAAGCATGTGGTATTGTTTCTTGCCGATGTGTGCTATTATGTTCGAACTTTTGCCGTCAGATTTTGGTTATCAAAAGGGTCTGTTGCATAACAGTAGACATAAAATAAACCATAGACTGCAAAATGAAGTTTAGTGCTGGAACTCTGTGTTTTTGGCTTATGTTGTCCAGCTGTCATCCTGTTTTTTATTGTAGCTCCTTTTTTAAGATCTTTCCCTTTCAGTCTTTGCTTTACAGAGCGTGTTTTTGTGGTGTACCGACATTGGTTTTTCATATAAAAATGTCACTAGTGAAAATGCTGCTATTTAATACAACTTATTTTTTTATTCCAAATTTAATTAAAAAACATTTGTTGTTAATTACAAAAGATATTATCAGCTTAACTATTTTAGTGAAAATTTGACTCCACTTTATATATAATACAGGTTAATTTTAACGATATGATTACATTTTAGCAAATTAGATGCACATAAATATTCCAACATTAAAAGAACACTTAAACAGTATTTACTCTGAAAAAAAAGTGTAAATATCAGCCTGGACAGTATATAAGCTAACAATAAAAGAATGCTTATTTAACACAATATTTGCTCGAAAAAAGTAAAATAAAAAATAAATAAAAAATACCAGCCAATAAATCAGCTTGGACAATATATAAGCCAACAATAAAGGAACACTTATTTAATGCAATATTTACTCGAATAAATTAATAAATAAAATATCAGACAATAAATCAGCCTGGACAATATATAAGCCAACAATAAAAGAACACTTATTAAAACACAACATTTACTCAAATTGTTTTTTTTTGTTTGTTTTTTTTAAATATCTGCCAATAAGTCAGCCTAGACAATATGTAAGCCAACAATAAAAGACAACTTATTTAATGCAACATTTGCTCAATTTTTGTATTTATTTATTTATACATATAATATGCCAACAAGAAAATAATATTATTTAACACAATATTTAACACTTATTTAACAGAATATTTACTCAAAAAACAACAACATTAAAATATCAGCCAAAAAAATCAGCCTGGACTATATATATCAGTCTATTGCTCTTTTTTTATTGATTAAGAATATCAGGAAGCATTCTGTCACCTTTATGATAGCAGAGAAGGGATATGTTTGTGGTAAAAATGGAGGAATGACATTGAAATCTTTATATGTCGTGTTCTTTGTCTCTTGTCTGAAAGCACAAGGAAAAGGTGTATTATTTCATCCCCCAAATCCAACCCTCCTAATCTGTTATAAATCAATAAACACTGGCAACAATATTCAGTTACTCCCACATTTAATCTGCCGTAATCCGCTGCCGCACCTGTTCACGCACGACATGAACGAGAGCGAATCTTCATCATGTGCGGCGTTTGGGCTGAAAAGCCCTGTCAAGATGTTTTCTCTTAATGCCTCTCTCTCTGTCTGGGAGAAGCCCTGCACTCTGTGCCTGGCCACACGCCAGCTCTTCCCTCGCACTGATGACATCATCAGCTGCCGGCAGGTCTGGATGTTCTGCCAGCATTCTGGAGCATTTATGATTGCTCGCAGATGTGTGTCCAGGAACATACTGTACCCAAATCCCAAAATTAATCAAACTTGACTGCTCTCCAAGCCACTGCTCTCCAAAATAGCGTGAGCTCTGGGGTGGAGGGAGGACGCTGGTGGAGTCCTAAATAAAACAAAAATGCAGAAAGAAAACAGAAATGTTGACTGCAGGCCCATAGAGGCAGACGCAAGAGGATGGAGCAGACGTCTGCACTGTGATCGGAGTGTTAAAAGGTTACGTCCGAGGGCATGTACAGTACATGTGCCATCATGACAGTTTCTGGCACTTTCCATCAATACAGTATGCAGTGCTGTCACTTATTATATTCTAGATATGTTAAAAAAAAGTATTAATCTATTAACCTAGCATGAATTATAATGTCTACATCCTCCCTCTTAAAATGGGGATTTCAAGACCTTTTCAAGACCCCTATCCAATAATTAAAATCTACAAAAAAGCTGTAATTTTGATATATGTTAAATTCATATTAAATCATTTTTAATTATTTACTAACTTTATTCACCATAAAATGTAATCTTTAGTTGTAACATTCCTCAAAATTGTGACACCCAGGTAAATAATCTGACTTAATTTCCTTAAATTTTACACAAATGTAGGCTAGATTTTCAACCCTGTTGCTGTATTTTACAGGAATGCTGTATTTATATATAATATACTGTATTTTTATGGAATTTTTAAAGTTGTATCTGTTTATGTATACATTTATATATTTTATTTATTTTATTTAAATACATTTTGTCTATTTAATTTTGATGTTTAATGCTTATTGCTAGAAAATCATCTTAGATTTTGATAACAGGGTTGACAAAATTATAGAAAATAATACCTAATAGAAAATAAAGTTTATAATAAAAAAGTTATTATTGTAATTTATATTGTATTATTATTATGATCCAATAATTAAAATCTACAAAAAATGTTGTAATCAAAATTGCAAACCTTTATTTATAAATAAATAATATTTATTGTAATTTATATTGTATTATTATTATTATTATTATTATTATTATTATTATTATTATTATTATTATTATTAATTTCACCCAACAATTAAAGTCTACAAAAATGTCAAGCCTCATAGAAAATTGTTTATATAAATAAATAAATAAAATAATAATTATTGTAATTTATATTGTATTATTATTATTATTCAATAATTAAAATCTACAAAAATGTTGTAATTAAAATTTCAAACCTCATAGAAAATAACGTTTATATAAATAAATAAAATAATATTTATTGTAATTTATATTGTATTATTATTATTATTATTATTAATTTCACCCAACAATTAAAGGCTACAAAAATTTCAAGCCTCATAGAAAATAGTTTACGTAAATAAATAAATAAAATAATAATTATTGTAATTTATATTGTATTATTATTATTATTATTATTATTATTATTCAATAATTAAAATCTACAAAAATGTTGTAATTAAAATTTCAGACCTCATAGAAAATAAAGTTTATATAAATAAATAAATCAATAAAAATAATAATTATTGTAATTTATAATGTATTATTATTATTATTATTATTATTATTATTATTCAATAATTAAAATCTACTAAAATGTTGTAATTAAAATTTCAAACCTCATAGAAAATAAAGTTTATATAAATAAATAAAATAATATTTATTGTAATTTATATTGTATTATTATTATCATCCAACAATTAAAGTCTACAAAAAAATATTATTATTATTATTATTATTTTACCATGGTTAGGAAGCTCTTTTTGTTGACTTATTTGTTGGAAAAACAAACTTTTGTAAGAGTTTCCGACCCTATTTGATACCTTATTCATGGAAAGTGCATTCAGTTCAGGCTTCTATCAGGTGGATTTAACCACTCATACCTCACAGACCTGCAGATGTCAGCATACTAATAAATTACCTTTCTTTGTACTTTGTCAGAGATTGACAGAAGGCTGTTTTTAATGAGCATTAAACCACCCGGCTGTGTTTATATATAGAACTGCTTTAATATATTGACATTTGTGCCTCCATTATTTAATGATTGTTTTCCATTGTGCCATATTATTCGACCGACTCTCACAAATGACAAGATAAATAACGTTATTTCAGTGTTGACGTCCAAACCTTTACAATTTAAGATTGTTAACTCGAGTCTTTAATTGCAAGCCAGTGAAATGGAAGGAAAATAAAAGTAAAAATCTAATTCAGTCTTTATAGCACATCAAAGCCCTAGATCTTCTGGCCCGTCATTGGATTTTGCTGCTTTACATCCCAACGGTTGCCAAGTAGCAGAAGCCCTTGTTTTCTAATGCTCTAATTTGGTATTCAGCACGAGATTGAATCTTATTTTTGTATGCCAGGCAAAGTGTTTTGATGGAGGGTGATTGCAGCCAGTCTGGAGGCTGTTTAGGCTGTTTATCATGGGCAGTACAGTGCACAATGTGCCGTCTGAAACAGAACACAAGCCTATTGAATGTAGGATCTGCTTCGTGGTTTCTAAATGTGTGCTGAGCGTTTGGAAACATGTGCAACGGGGCATATCTTGCTTCACCCTGCCTGTCAGCATCACAACAGAACAAATAAGATATGCTGAAATGATACATGATTCCCAAAAATGCTGTCTAGGTAGATAGCTCACGTGAATTTAAGAGGCATTTCAAAGCAAGACCTGAAGAGTAGCTATCCTTCACTAATAAGACAATAATAAACTGAAAACACGGAGCGTTTATATTCACGCAAATCAGAAATGTTCTCACAGGCGTAATTTACGCTGGCACTGATGAGTCACACCATCAAAGTATTTTTGAGCGTGGTTTGTAATGATTCTGTAAATGAGTGCATTTTTAAACTTTAAAGGGCTTTGGTTGTTGTCCAGAAGGAATGAGAAGAAAGTGTCTGTGGAAAGAGGCTAATTTTAGGTGCTAGCTGGCTGACTTCATGAAGCTTGTGGGTGCTTTAATGAGTCATAATAAAGCCATTTCGGCCAGTTGAGTGAAAATAGATACTCGATGAGCCGATAGTCATTATACATTTGGATTTTATAGATGTTTTTTTTTTTTTTTTTTTTTTTTGTGAGTCTGAGATACAAAGTCTGCAGGAAATGGTAGAACCCATAGTTGTAGATGTTGTGTCCAAGCCATGTGTGCTGAATGGAAGGCATTGTTCACTTCTCTTTTTGAGGTCTTGTCCCTCATGAATTGTTCAGGAAAAGCAACGTCAGCCGGCCATTTCTCCTTGTTCGGTGAGTGTGTGTGGTTTATTGAGAGTGTTTCTAAAGTGATGGAAACATCCTGGCCTACTTCATAATGGGCCAGCGGCTCCACAGGTGGATCTAATACTAATAATAGATGGATTCCCTCAGGCGGTTGATGGCCATCAGAACAGTTATTTAGTCCAGTTATTAAGGATCGGTGGTTGCAACTGGGTTAAATGATTCTTTTCTTTCTTTCTTTCTTTGTGTGTGTGTGCGCGCGCGACCGCGCGTACTCGTTAATATACCTTGTATATGTATTACCATCTGTGTAGGTGATTCATATGTTTAATGATGTCTTAATGGGGTGATTTTTGCATCGCCAATTTTTAAGATTTTTTGCATTGATACATTATTTTCATGATAATTAAGCAGCCCTCGCCCCTTCTCATTATCGTAATGTGAAAAATTCCCAATCTCATTAACGTAATGTGAAAAAAAAGTATACTATTTATACGTAATGGTTGTACTGTACATGATGTGCGGCCTCCAGAAATTAGAATAATGAGAGTCATATGAGCCAGGCACATAATGAAAATTATAAACAAATTCAAAAATAAAACATGCATTATAGCAATTAGAATTGGTGGGGAAATGTGATTTATTTATATTGTATTTTTTATTTTTATATTATATATAAAATAAATGATATTATATTATATTATATTATATTGTATTATATTGCATTGTATTATATTAATTAAATATAATATTATTGAAAACAAACATACACACACAAAACATTAATGTATGTTTTGGCTCAGTAAGGTATTTTTTACATCATTAAATTGCAAATGTAAGTTACAAAATAAAAAGTAAATAATAAATGCTGTTCTTTTACCCTTTCTGTTCATACTGAAGACTGAAATAATGGCTGCTGAAAATTTACAGGAAAAAATGAAATTTTTAAGTATATTAAAATAGAAAACATTCCCTTTTAACTTGATACTATTTCACAATATTTCTGTTTTTTGATCAAATAAATGCAGATTTGATAAGCATAAAAGACCCCAAACATCTCACTGACCCCAAACTTTAGAATGGGAGCATTGTAATGCGATATAACAGGCTTGACAGGCGTTGTGAGATTCACCCTGAAGTAACCAACCTTAGCGTTGATAAATAAATTATGGTTGATCAAAATCATCTGCTTTTACAGGTAGACATGAGCAGTACCTGCCTGAGGGTGCGTCAACCTCATATGACCCTTCCTATTATATGATTATCATTTATTACTGTTATCTCTACCAACACATAATAAATGGGTATAGTGTTTTGTTTGTAAGAAAAGACTCATTGTACATGTCATAAATCAGTCTGAAGATACAAAGCGCTTTAATATCCTTCAGGACATGTTGCTGTCTGTTCTGCCTCAGCTTATGGTTTTTGGTCTTTTATCAAGACAAGACAAGAGAAAGCTGCCAGCTCTTGTAGATAAGAACATCTCTTTGATTCTGTCAAGGGACAGTATGTTACCCTGTTGATGTGTGTGTGTGGGGGGGATGAATGATGTTTAATGTCATAAACAACTCATACATTGAAATAACACAATATCAGCCTTTGGCATCGTTTCTGTTTTCTTTTCAGTTTATTTCATGGTTTGATTTTCAGATCAACTCTACTGCCATGTACCAGAACATTTGTTCACTGTGCAAGTTTATAATGTAATATGTTCTTAATGGCTTAACTGGATGAATATTTCACATATGTGATGATAAATGGGGAAAGAAAAAACTTCAGGCATGCTAGATACACCTTTGAAGATATATGAGATGTAGATTTGATATGAATTATGAGCAATATTTATATCAGTGAAGGTCAGACTATCACTTCAACCATGTCAGTGTTGACTATTAGATAAAATACAAAAACTAAAATTTAAGTAAAAATAAATTAAAGCTTTTCTCACATTAACGTTTAATGTTTACGTTTAATGTTTAACCGGTTATGTTTACAGTGATACTCGACAAGACAGGCAATTTGACATAATTTTGTGTGAATATGTCCGTTCAAGCTCAGGAAGATGTGAAAGAGTATTCGCACGCTGTGAGACGCAGTTACTTTCGCGTCTACGTGCACAAAAATGCGCAAAAATGCGCAAACGATCAACTTCCTTGAAGATGCATCACTGGCCCGATTGGGCAAGTGACAGTTCCGTCAACTGGCCCGAGTATTTTTCATGCTGGCCCCGGGCCATTGGGCAGACCTTATTGCCGAGCCCTGCTAAAATGACACAGTGTAAGAAAGCTATTGGCCAACTGATTACTTTTATTGTATTCTTCTTCCTTCCAGCTGGACCAAAAGCACTAGTATGTGATCAGTGTGGAGCTCAATTTTCCAAGGAAGATGCCCTGGAAGCCCATCGACAGACTCACACAGGTACGAGCTTCTTACCTCATCTAACCACAAGCCACTTCTTTAAATAACACTAGTTCAACACAATGGAAAAAAACACCAGTAAAGTGGAGATGCGTCATGCATGTACCAGTAGCAATCATGTTTATGACCCTATCAAAACTCCATTCTGATGGTCTTCTATAATTCAGCAGGGAAGGTTTCGGTGCCCTCTAAAATTTCAGCCAATAATATGTGCTGTTACAGGGCAGGGCGGCACACCGCTTTGGCACAGCAGTAGTGCCATGTTTCACCAATCTCCATCACTTTGTCTAAACATGGCACGTACATTTGTTAGAGCGACTGTACTGAGTTACCAGAGCCTGTGAGTCATCATCACTCTGGCACGTTCATTAATACACCAACAGCGCTCAGCTGCCACCCTCCTGTCAAATATTCATATTTACTGACATCTGATGACTGCAAGGTTGGGTTTCAGTGGTACTACAGACATTTTGATAATCATATTTTAGATGAGGTAAATAGTGTGCTCTGATAGGGGTTGGCATGGGATGATGTATTGAGTGTAAACTTGTTTTTGCTGCTGCATACCTGAGTGTACTCTGTCAGGACACATTGAAGCATGTACATAGGTGTACAACTTATCTAATGAAAATGAACATTCTGTCATTATTTACTTACCCTGTTATTTTTTACCTTCTCTTCAGAAGCCATATGATAGCTTTGTGTGAGGAACAGCCAGAAATGATCCAAGTCATCCTCCCTCCAGTGAGCTATTAACTCGAGAACCATTGCAAATGGATCTTTGATTCAGCGAGTTGAACTCAAGAATCATCTGAACGAATCATTCTTTTGTTCCAATTGGACTGAATGAATGAGCCGCAAATCAGGCTGAATGATTAATTTATTGATTGAACTGATTCGTTCATGACTTCAGCTCACTGAATCAATTATCCAGTTCTCGAGTTATCAGCTCACTGGAGGGAATAACGACATAAATTTCAGTCTCTTCCTCACAGAAAGTTATTCAGACGCAAATAGAATATGTGACTGAAGTGTAATTATACATTTTGTGTGTGTGTTGGGGTCATTTTTGTGGTTTAACAGCCATAGTCATATGAATTGCCAGTTTGAGTGCAGCTTGTGACATTTCCTGATCCCATTCCTGCATCTTTTCTGGTCCTCACTGCACTATTTATATCAATAAAAGTAAAAAAAATGCCACAAATGTCCCAGAAAGAACTAAGCCACAATTTAATTATTGGATTATGTCCAAATGTCACTGCTTAAAGGCAGGGTAGGTGATTTGTTCCAGAAACATTTTTTATGCTGGTCGATAGTGTGCGGGATTTCCTTTAACTTTTGTTATGCTGGTTGAAAGTGGTTAAGTGGTCTAAATGTATTTCTATGTATATATCGTCTATGGAAGGTGTAGGACCATAAAATGTTGGTTCAATCATTGCATTTGGACTGCACAATGTCCTACCTGCCTGTCAATGTATGTATTTTCATACATCCATGTACCTGCTCGCGCAGACATCAAGCGTCATCATGGCGTTTCATGCTATGCAGAGTTAGACAGACGTCAGTTACCGAGTGAACAAACAGCAGCCGCCTTTTACAGTTCCTCCTGAACCAAAACAACGAGCTTTTGCCATGTTTGCGCCATAACTACTGTAATTTGGAAGATGGAAACCTGTAATATTATAGTCAGAGCAGTTCATGAATGTATGCGTTTCCGTGGCAACACTATCAACGCCGAAATGAATCTGCAGCAGTCAGGTGGTACAGGTCAGTTGTAATGTTATGTGCTTTGAGACGTCTCTCATCTCGTGATGCTTTGCAGACTCTGCTGTGTGTTTTTAAGGAGGCGTGGCTTTGGAGACGCTCTGAAGGGAGAGTGGGATCTCATGCTCTCAAAGCTAGCTTGCTATTACTAGCCGCTTCGAAAATTGCCCTACCTTTAAATAACAAAAAAATTTAACCAAGTTTAATTTATTTAACAGAAAGATAACTCAAGCACACTTTTCAATTAAAAAAAAAGAAGTTAAATGATAAAAAAGCCATACTGTAAGTAATGTGAAGTTAGTTCTGAGAAACATTATAACATCATTTGTTTTTATACACTTCAAGCGAAATCGAAGAATGAATTGGTGTGATTTCATTTCAAAGAAAGTCAGGTCAAAATTAAGTTTGTTTCAGGAATTTAAAACAGTGAACTTAACAGAAAAGTTTACTCTGGCTAGTAAACACCTTCAAACTTATTTAGTTATTGAGAGGGAAGCATGCAGCACATATTTACAGTGTAGGCAGTGTCGGGATATCCGCTAACAGTATAGCGCTACTGAGCTATTTATAAAGCCGTGGTCACACTAGACTGAAAATTTCTTCATGCGTAATATCTTCAGACACAGCAACGGTCATGATATGTCTTTTTTATAAACATGAATTTAACATATAACAAATAGTAGTACACTCAAAATGTAAAAAATATACAATCTACTCGCAAAAATATAGTTCTTTTAATTCAGCCAAAAGGTCATGCTGTTACATATCGATCTTCTACTGGTCACACGTTGTCACGTGATGTAAATTCACAGCTTAGAGTAACTTTTCGTATGAGCTTGCGTTTCCGGTCTGACGCATTCGCATGCGTTTGAATGGAAGTCAAAGGTGACCGCCCCTTAACTCCGTTTTACCCCAAAGCGAAGAACGAAAAAGAAGTTTGTAGCGAGTATATCGGGGCCTTAAGTGTCCCACACTTTTGGGGGGAGTTTAGTCCAATAAAAGCACACTCTACCCCATATAACCATCATTTCTACCTGTACTTTTGTTACTTATTGGCATATGAGACCGCCATCGGAGGATACAGTCTGTCACAGGTATTCCAGACTGCACTAATTAATTTGCTCTCTGGGTATAAAAGTGTTTCATGGGGCTAATGATCCACATGTTGAGTCTATATAAAGGTTGAGTCCTAATTAAAACAAGGTGCCATACTTTTGTCATCTGCGTGGATTTGAGGTGCTAAATGTTTCCATGGCAGCCAGCTCATATAATCTCTGGATTTCTGTTGGATCAGAATCAGGATTCTGTAGTATGTTTCTATTATTTTTACAGTAGTGTACATCGATGCTACTACAATGAGGGTGCAATATCTGTCGCCTGTGTTCCTCAGGGAGAAAGATGATAACCCTCTCTAAAACGTTGGCATGTAACTGTAACTCGCTGTGGCACACACTGTATAAATTCTTAATGCATGTCGACATAGAGGTGGTGTTAACGATGCCCAGAATTTTATACCTTCTCTCCCAAACTTGTAAACATCCCGCTCTCTGTTTCAGTTTGGCAGCACATTTAGCCGAGAGGAGGGGAGGACATTGCTCATCCATTTTGAGAAACCTTTTTACTGCTGGGCTCTAGCCATCACTCATTCAGACTGAAGTGTTGTCATCACTTGCATACATTTTACATTTTCTGGACTTAGCCAGGCAAAGATTTTACATTTCTGCACAATACGCTAAAGGAACCATGATAGCCTTCCTGTATGAGGATGCAAGGTGAAGAAAAACTAGGGCCTTGTTTCCATTTGAAGCAGGTGTTTCTTTTTACTGCATTAAAGGGGTAGTTCACCCAAAAATGTAAATTATCCCATGATTTACTCACCCACAAGCCATCCTAGGTGTATTCTTTCAGACGAACACAATCAGAGTTGTATTAAAAAAAATATAATTACTCTTACAAGCTTTATAATGGTAGTGAATGGGGGTCCTGATTTTGAAGTCCAAAAAAGTGCATCCATCCATCATAAAAGTAATCCATATAATAATAAAGGCCTTCTGAAGCAAAACAATGGATTTTTGTAAGAAAAATATCCATATTAAAACTTTATAAACTATAACTAGCTTCCGGCAGACAGTCTATGCAAGTCGACTTACGGCAGAAGAGCAATCCCTGATGCGTTCTATGATGTAGGATGTAGGAGTAGCGTAAGCTTTGACGCCTCTTGCGGTTCAAACAAACAGAGCTGGGCAACAAACTCAAGCTCCTCTTCTCTTATATCAAAATCCTCTGACATTTCTCTTTAAAAATTCTCGTTTTAGACTTCTAATTCATGATCAGTGTTTTGTTTTGCTCTATCCTTCGTCAATACGGCATACGTCAGGTCAGAGGTTACTCTTTCGCCATAGATTGATGCATACGGCCATCTGTTGGAAGATAGTTATTTTAGTTTATAAAGTTTTAAATATATTTTTTTCTTACACAAACGCACTGCTTCACTTCAGAAGACCTTTATTAACCCCGCTATAGTCATATGGATTACTTTTATGATGGATAGATGCACTTTTTTGGGCTACAAAATCAGGACTCCCATTCACTGTCATTATAAAGTTTGGAAGAGCCAGGAACTCTGACTGTATTCGTCTGAAAGAAGAAAGTCAAATGCACCTAGGATGGCTTAAGGGTGAGTAAATCATGGGGTAATTTTCATTTTTGGCTGAACTATCCCTTTAAGACCAACTAGAAATGTTTTTTTTTACTGGCCATGGCATGAAACTTGTTTTCCTCGCAGCGCTCCGACATATAGTCAAACAGTGCTTCGGGAGACGCAAGTTTGAGTCCCGATTTGTGGTCCTTGGCCCCTCTCTCCTTCCCCATCAATTCCTTTCTCTCCTTGACTGTCCTTTTGCCAATAAAGGCAAAAATTCTCCCAAAAAATCTAACTTTAAATGTATAGGGCTGTAAATCAAATTTTTTATCAAATTAATTACGTGATTAAAAGTAGTTCAGCACTAATAATTGTGTCTCAAGATCCTTGCGCTCTGTTGTCAATTTTGTTCCTTATATTTTGTTTTGGTGGCACAATACGAGGAATATTCTACATATTTCAGTATGTGTCGCCACATGGAGTTCTGAAGAACATTTAAAAAACTTAACATCTAAAAACTTCTGATGGTTAATTTTCCACTAATGTAATAAATAAATGAATGGGGGGGGGGGGTAAATACTGATCCTTTTTATTCTTTTTTTCCCATTCTATTGCCAAGAACTAATAAATAAGTGCCCAATATGAACATTTTATACTATTCTCTAAATACAATTAAAATTGAAACACTAAAATCATTTACAAGGGAATTTATGCATAACAACATTACAATCTACAGTATAAAAATTAATATTAGTATATTTAAGGATTAACTTTGAGTGTTAGATTACAGCAAAGTGTAATTTAAAGGTGAAAATAGTACGATAAAATAAATAAAAAAATCTCTTATATTGGCAGATAACCTATATGGTACTATTGTGCATCCTTATTTTTTGTAGGGATGTTTTATGTCTTTGATTTGAATCACTATTGTCAGTTCCTCATAGCACAAAGACGCCAACTGGTGAGTAACTTTGTGTTATTTTTAATAGCCTGTTTTTACATGCATTTGAGTGTTAATTCTGACTCAGCCTTTAAGCAGGACGTTTGTCCTCAAATGCCAGCATATGTGAGTGTCAGAGGTGAACGGCCTGATTCTTTGAGGTTTTTAGGGTTGCAAATGGAAAAGAGGATTGTGGGAGACCCGTGGGACAGGGGCCTGCTGAAGGGGGAAGCTGGTGACATTTGGTGCCAGGGCAGAACGAGAGACAAACAACATCATGTGCTGTTGTTTACACTCAGCCGCTGTACTGTCATAGACGAGACCTACTAGAGAGCTGACCTACTTAAAAGCCTCCTAAAATAAAACTCACTTGTGTCTCAGGACCGATGCACTGGCGGGCAGGCTGTAAAAGCAGGCCAACACATCACAGCTTTCTTTTCCTCTTCTCCTCTCCCAACGGAGAAACGCTTTATCGCATCCTTCGCAGAGCAGAAATCAAATGTTATTAAAGGGGTTTTATTTGCGACTGGAATAGAAGTGATTTGCCTTTAAACGATTTTGGCCTAAGGGGCGACCGCTCGTCCATCTGTCTTATGTGCTTATGACGTCAGATTTCCTAAAACTCTTCCATCACGCTCATCTTGCTGCACAGGAAGTGACTTGCATTTACAGTGAGGTTGAGGGCACAGTGGAATTACTCACCGGGAACACGTTGTGACTTCAGCGATCTGGCCCACAGAATAAACAGTGGTTAAACAAGAGCAATGTATCTCTTGTTGTGTTAATTATTAAGCAGACCGTTCCTTACTTTGCTAGATTGGCCCGTCTGCCTCTCACTTTGCAGCCGAGTGAATCGCAGGGGTC
This sequence comes from Rhinogobio ventralis, assembly GCA_039654625.1. NCBI lineage: Eukaryota > Metazoa > Chordata > Actinopteri > Cypriniformes > Gobionidae > Rhinogobio > Rhinogobio ventralis. The sequence continues at coordinate 30,213,631 of CM077199.1, read as the reverse complement.
ATCTGAGGTATAGCTGATGTGTCAAAGTCATCCCCACACAGCAATCTGTCTGGAATGACCGGGTTATATTTAGTAAAATACATTTGAGCTCATGTGCCTCTGATACATTTGAAAGGAATCATTTACAGCGGCTCCATATGATAACACATATGTTTTCCTTGGACACATGCACGCCACGACTCGTTCCAAACGCGTATGATCTTCTTTCTTCCGAGGAATGCGAAATGTGAATTTTTGAAGAATATCCTGGTCGCTCTTTTCCATGTAATGAAAATCAATGGAGATTAGAACTTTTAACCTTCATATAGGGCACAAAAGCACCATAAAAGTCTCAAAAGTGGTCCATATGACTCGCTATCTTATGAATGCAGAAGAGAATTCATATGACTCTTATAAAAAAATTTTATATCTTTGTGGGAAGAACAGGCTGAAATTAATTTGTAATTCACTGAAAATCTTCCCGACCATTGAGTTGGTAAGCGACTGAATCATTGAGTTCGAAAACACAAGAATCAAATCAGTCTGAAAGCAACATGTTATGTATGGGACTCTGTCATTTTTGGATAAAATAATCATAAAATTGGTCATGTCTGATTGGTGAGTAAATCAATCTTCTGAGTTGAAACTTTTCAATGAATCAGTTGATATAGGGTGCTTCTCAATACTCAAATCGATGCTTCCTCATTTCCTCGCTCCTCCATCCTCCAGCCTGTGACCCGGAAACTGATGAAAGTTAGCTATCTTGAAGGACATCTCAATTCTGTAATTGCACCGTGAGGAGGCAAGGAATGAGGAGTGAGGAGGCTTCCTGAGGAGTCATGAGCGAGGATGCACAGGTGTATCCTATGCGGAAGTCTTTCTTGTCGAGAAGCTTGACACACGTATAAATTCTCCTCCCCCTTCACATGTGTCACAATAATTTTAATTTATGCTTTACCTTTGCAGTTTAAGACCATATTTCAACAGGGCATCTTGCTTTATTATTATTATTTATGAATTTCTTTAATAACCAAACTTCAACAACATAAGGGCAGATCCCTTGAGCGTGGCTGACGACCCTGTGAAGTGACGCTCGAGTGATGAAGAATATTCCGATATACAAAAAAGCTTTCCTTTGATTCCTCCGTCTTCATTTTCTTTCCTTGCAGCCTTCCCTCGCATCCTACAGGGGTGGAGCTGAGACGCGAGGAAAGGAAGCGAGGATACACAAATAAGAAATGAGAAGCACCCAGTTCACAAAACCTAAATGATTTGTTCATTAATCAGACTGATTCAGTTCTTGAGTTCTCTGCCTTACTGACTCAACAATTATAAAATTTTGATAATTATAAAATATCAAAGACCAAACAGTATCCATGGCATCTTTGTATCTTGTTTAGACACCAAAACGATGCTAAAGTTATCACATGTTTGTATTTGGCCTTATAAACTTATAACCAGGGTTAGGTTCTTCTACATCAGTGTTATTCGCCTATTATTTCCCCCTGATTTTAGTGATAACTTAAGTTGGGTAGAGTTAGGTTTAGAGTGTTGTTCCAGGATCAACAAAATATGTTGACCCAGGTACATGTCTCACTTGGCAAAATCACGGTGACCGCAACCCAACAGGTTGCACCCCCCACCAGCTCAGATAAGACTGATTGTCTCAGTGGTGCTGCAGATTTCCCAGCATGCCCCTTCATCACACAGTGACTAATTCCTATTGTGCTATAACTTCAATGCAAAGAGATGAAGTCCTTTCTGCCTGTCGGGAGGCAGAATGAAATGCTACTGGCATCACGGGGTGTCCACAGTTTTTGCTAAGTCGCTCATTGTTTGGAAAAGCACATATTCACGTGCATCTCTCCGGCTGTGATTCCTCTCTCCGTGAGATTCCACAAGCAGAGAGAGTCAGAGCAGCAGGATTTCTATATTGTCCGTGTCTCTATTGAAAAGTTAGTACTAGCAGATGAAGTAGTTAGTATGTAATTAGATTCTGGAGATGTTTGCGGAGACCTTTAAGAAGAGCTGAATTAAATAAGTTGCAGTCTTTTAGTGTTGTTTACAATGTAAATAGGCTGAATCTCAGTGTGGGAATTTTTTTGATAGACTGAGGGGAAAAACAAAATGAAGTGACTTGTTTGTGAATGCTGGGATTATCCTGAAACACTTCAACTCTCTTCTAGTTGCTTTGAGACGGGGGTATTTGGTTTTTGTGTAATAAGTCCTTATTTTCAAGGTATATTAAAAATGTATATTTCACTGATCCATCTTGATATAGATACCTGAGATTCATCTTTTTAAGTCTCATTCTCAAAAACCAACCTAACTCCCCAATGGCTACAAAAGAAACAGGATTTCATAATATGTCTGTCTTTATCAGAAAGAACCTCCTGTTCACTGAATTAGCTCAGAACAGGTGAATCTACCCAGTTTGTTCTCGAGATAAAGAGATTAGATGTATTTGTTGTGCTTGTTTGCATAACTGTCATGTTTACATCTCCTTCTGACAGTGGCCTGCTTTAGCAAACATTGCTGAGAAGATGCTTTCTATTCACTGACTTGTCTTGCTAAGTCAGTGGTCACATCATGCAGCTTATTTCATTTTCAAGAATATAAAAGAATGCACTTTTTTAGAAGAATGTGCCTTCATTAAATAATCCACTAAAGAAGATTTCCTAAAAAACCTGTCAATAACATATTCAGGTCACATTATCCCCATCCACCCCAGCCGCCCCATCCCCCCCCCCCCCCCCAGCCCCCAGCCATGTTATTACTGATATTATTAATTATTATTATTACTTTTACTAATACTAATGCTAATAATAATGCAGCATGTGATACTACTTAAATTAGGGGCCAATATATGCATAATAATAATAATTATGCTTTACCGTAATGAGAACTTTTCCTTTACATTACTTGACAAATGGGAGTTGCATGTACTTAATTGTCATGAAAGGATTGCAAACTGTGACTTGAAATACTGTCCATGTTATTAAAAGGTTTCATGAGATCCAGCCATGTGATGTTGTCTTGTTATGGAATGTGGTTTCCAGAGTTAGTTTCATCAATGTCATTTCATACATTCAACACGCCACCTCTCTTAGACTTGTAAGTTGAGGTCTAAATTGTTCCGATGGCAGAGTTTTAAATTCCTTCCTCTTCCTAGAATGTTACACAAACCTGCTTCTGATTCCAAGAAAAGTTGGGTGTTCTCGCACTCTGCTTACTAGCACTGTGGGAATTGGATTAAGTCTCTGGCCTTTATTCTAATTCAGAACTTTGTAGTCATCGGATGTCAAGGGGTCAACTGACCAGTGTGAAAAGCAAATCCACTCTCTATTGTACAGTGAGGGGCCGGTGCAGAGATTCCCTTCAGCTGCTGTCCCTCTTCAGCCTGGGAAAAATGGGGGAGGCAGCATGTCAATTAGGAATTAATTTTCTACCGTTCTCTGAAAAGGTCTCAGCCAACTTTTAAAACAAGACTTAATTGGTAGGACGATCAAATAGGGGTGAGAAACAGTCTGTTGTGTCAATACATCAGCTTTGAGGTGTATTGATTTATAGACTGATAAAAGACAAATACATATGGCCTTTTGTACACTCCTGTAGTTTTATAGGCTGCATTATCCACTCCGGTAGTTTTATATTTGATGTACTTCTTTAATTAGGAGCCATGGTATTAAAATGCTGCATCTAAATCATCCTGTAATAACATTAAACTCTGTATCTTAATGTGGAGAGCAATATAAAGCATTCTTGATTCTCATTGGACAGAAACGGTTATGAGGTCAGATGCAAAAAATTTATAAATGTTGCTCATTAAGATGGTTCAGACAGAAGCGTGACTCACAGCTACGGGTTTATGTATGTGAACTGTGCTGTGGGATGGGGTCATTTGAGGAAACCTTCTGCGTCATGAATTGTTGTTACAGAGTGTGCCCCCTGCTGGCCTTGGGTCCGTTATACGTAGCAAATGCCACCTCTCATACAATACAGAGAAACATTCCTTAATAAATATGCCGTCATACATAATAAATAAATGCATAAAAAATATTAGATGACTTTTTTTTTGCTTAATGTTTTCATATTTATTCATTGTTCATTGCAGAGCTCAAACAATAAGCCCGGGCCAGTGTGAGAGTTTCAATCCATTTGATGTGTCTGTCACTCGCCCTGCCTTTTTACAGTTAGGATGCACCGATCATGATTTTTCCTGGCTGATTCCGATGTTTTACATGATTTTGTACAAGCAAATGGGACGATTTTTATTTTCTTCTTTAAAGGCACAGTATGTTAGTTGTTGACTTGTGTACTTATATTATCCCAAATGTTTCCAAGAATGTTTAAATCCAGAGAAATAAGCAATTTTAACCAGGACACGGTCTCATAGTAGCCACCGAGAGAAGCATTATAGCATAACTTTCAACACACTCAAATGTATCTAATATGATAAAACAGCGATGCGTTACCCCACATACGCATGTACATATTGTGGCTTTAAACAAATTCTTGTTGTTTATTTGCTCTATTGCAGGCCAAACTGGCCTTAAACAAAAATATCTGTAGCTATTTGAAATTTGAGGCAACCACTGCATTTTAATCATGATCCAAACAAAGATGCTACACACTTGTAGCATGAGCAGGCAGACTGAATGGTATTGGAAATTCATTCTCTGTCAATAGGTAGCGCTTATGGAACAGCATATACCATTTTCTTTGTTACCGCGGTACACAAAGTAGCACTGCGCTTATAAACGCTGCTTTAATAGGCATTATACAGAAATAAGAAAAAAAGAAAATGTGGCCAAACTTTTCTGAAGACACTCAGTACCCTTTAGAGGTACATTCATATAAATGTACGCCCCCAAATCAATATTTATATTTTTCTTCAAATATTTCGAGCATCGCGAACAGTGAGCTTTTGTGCCTGGTACAGTACGCATCTCTGCTATCCTGTCCTCTCCTCTTTGCGTCCCGTCCCGTCTCTGGCCTGTGTTAATGCCCTGTTTACAGACAAATTGCAAAACATAGATAAAAAAATGGCCATTTCCGATCGTTGACCGGTGCATCTTTGCTTTACTATACATTTGTTGATCTTGTGCATGTGCTTTATGCTTTGCAGACCTACACAAAATGTAATATTTGTCATAAGGCAAATAAAAATCAATTACTTGCTGCCAGCACCTTTTTCTGTGCCCTTACCGTCAGTGAAAGGAGAGGCTTTTTCTGAATGAATACTGACATCCCATAGTTCTGTACACATTTCTCTCTCCATATGCATTTTTTCTAAACCTCTCTGTCTGAGAGACCTTCAGAGACCTTTACCTTTGTAATGGATTTCAGAAGGTTATTTCACCTTTACATGAGGCAAGGTTTCTTTGTATGTTTATATAGTTCCCTATACCACCCATTTTTTTATTTTTCTTCCTCAACTCTGTTCAATTTAGCTCCATTCGCTGAATCACATACATTCAAGATAGACAGAGTCAATTTTATTGATGATAAAGCGCATGTGAAGCATATTCCCATTCAGGCAGAGTGAACTGTAATGCGCTCCTACAAGTATTTCCATGCATGTTCCATGCAACTCTCTCTCTCTTGTCAATATTCAGGTCTTTTTTCCGCCAGCTATTTATTAATTGTCCAGTAATTGTGTGCGATTCAACTCTTTAATGATTAACCGGGCACCTCCGACAGCAGACTAAGGTAAGACACAATCCCGTGGTCGCGTCTTAATGAGGGACTGCTGAGAATCTTTTGTGCTGTGGAAAAGCCAACTCAGCAGCAGTGTGCTTTAAAAGCCAGAGGAGTCACACAGATTAGCCGAGTAAGAGGTGGACCTGTGGACGTGTAAACAATAGAGCGGGTCATTCATACTCTAAGCCTGATTGTCCCCTCACTGTCCAGATGGCCTGCCGAATAAATTATACCAGTAGGTACAATGCATTCCAGTGAGGGCTTTAGGCACAACTGTTTGTAGAGTCACACAGGGCTTTTTCCCCTGTCCTAACGATTATTAACAAGTACGAGCGGTCAGCGGTTTGTCGTCTGTAAATGAAATCCTTGAGAAAGTGAGAGGGGGACGATGGTAATGACAGACGAAGGGTCACGTGAACATGTGATGCACACAGTGTGGTACAATAGAAACTGAGTGGTGTTGGAGGTTTCTCCTTTTGTTTATTTTAAAATACATAAATTATTTGACTTTTTACATGACAGCCAAGAAATGTCAAGAGTTACAGCTTGACATGTAGCATTATAAGCTGAAATATTAGATATTACACATGCTACCATTCAAATGTTTATAGTCAGTAAAAAATGTGGAAAAACTAATACTTTTGTTCAGCAAGGATGCATTTAATTGATTAAAAGAGACAGCAAAGACATTTATAATGTTACAAAAAATATTTTGTAATTCATCAAAGAATCCTGAAAAAAATGGTTCACGAATTCAACAAAAATATGAAAACAACCAGAAATGTTTCATGAGCAGCAAATAATCATATTAGAATGATTTCTGAAGGATCATGTGACACTGAAGACTGGAGTGATGATGCTGAAAATTCAGCTTTGCCATCAGGAAGAAATTATATATTAAAATACATATAAAAAAAACTGTTTTAATTGTATTTAAATTTCACAATATTACTGTTTTTCAATATTAAGTGGTCTCTTAATTTTTTCCAGAGATGTGTGTATGTATATATATATATCAGTAAATATTAATATTTATTAGTATTACATTAAATATACTGTTTAAAATTAAATGAAATATAATGTAATGTGAATATAATATATATAATGTGCATATAATACATTGGCGTCGGGACCATTGTATGTAGTAAATATTTTCACTTTTTAAGACCAATGATATTGGACCTACTCACTTTTACCGTCTCTAAGTCAGCACATGTCTGTTCACCTACCCCAAACCGATAAACACTTTATTATTAAACACACGTTAGATGCTTTATTTCCACTTTTAGAATATTTTCTTCATTCTTATTGAAAATAAATGTTTTTCCGATCTCATATATGTGATTGGAAAAGGGAGTAGAGTGAGTTCAGCAAAAGGCCGATTTGAACCTGGGGTCGATTTGCGTCACAAAACTTTCTGCCATGTGCTTTACCCCTACACTATTGCTGCTGTATGTAATTTGGTGTCTTCCCTAATTTTGTCTGGTCAGACATTTAGTAATCAAGGCGGGCTCTTTGCACTTAATGTAAATATCATCTACTCCAGTAAAAATTTCCTTTGGGAGGACCCACCCACATTTTTTTTGCTTCCGACGCCCATGATATTATATATATATATATATAATATTCATTTTACTGTTTAAAATGAATTATAATGCATATTTTTCATAGTAGTCTGATGATTTAGTTATCACTGTATCATTGAGGCAGAAGGGTTAGGGTTATGGTTCTGCATTTCAGTTTTTGGACACGTAATTATCCTTTAAAAAAATACAATTAGTATATACTGTAAATGCATATATACTTGTTTTTCCCCGTTTGTTGTTAGGGGTTCTAATATAGAGGGATCACATGGCTATTATGGCTCAGGTAATTGTTCATTTTATTTGGCAATTGACCAAAATTAGATAAGTGTCCATGAAGCAAAGATGTCAGAAATCAGGTAACATACTTCTGGATCTGTATGGCAACTGCCATTGAAATGATGGGAATGCCAACACCAGGTGTATTAGACCGGCTTAGGCCGAACTGTGGCAGAGAAGGGGACTCTATTTTTGCATTTGGCAATGTAAAAATGCTACACTGCAGCTTTCATTTGGAGCCAGCAGAGTCATTCCAAGGATGATGTGTTTATTCTGTTCTTGAGACGCATGTTTGTTTCTTGTATTTACAATCCATGTTAGTAAATCGCATTCAGTTCAGAATCATGGCAGAGTTACATTCGCTGCGGCTGGTGAGCTTGCAAGCCAGAGGGATAAATGTGTTTACTCTTGAAGCATTTGTTCCCTCCAAACGAAATGAAACTCCGGCTTTGACAGCTCCCCCTCTCTGTGTGTGAATCATCTGTATCTGATCTCCCTGCACTAATTCCAATTTAATTGCCTGTTGCCTGCAGGCTCCTCAATAGTGGTAACAAATGGTTTGATTTTGTAGTCCTCATCAGGCAGCATTTTAAATGCAGCACTCTAACCCCACTCGAATGCCAATGAAGCCACCGAACAGCCTTGTGTTTACTAATGCTCGTCCTCCCCCCGCGCTCCTCGTCTCTGTTCCTCTCATATCTGATTAAAGGGGATTTGTAAGAATCTGTGAGATGCAAGCAGCCTCTCTCTCAATTGTAAATGATATTGGGCCAGAACAGGCGGTCTCGGCTTTGTGTGTATTTTCGTTTTAAGAGGCGAAGATGTTCTACGCTGGATAACGTTGTTAAATCTGTTTAAACGTTTTGACATTAAAGTTCAGGTGTGATGTGGGAAGATGGCTCTGGCTCTGCATGTGAAATAGGAGCCAGTACTATGTATGCATTTTTAAAGCATGCTTTATATGATTAATGTGTTATCTTCAAGAGAGTGTATCTTCATTAATTCTACATAAGCAGGGCTAAAAGAATATCCTAGACACAACAGAAAAAAATCTCCATGTCTAGACCAAATGGTTAATAGATGATTTGCTCGAGGTTTTCCTTCATTATTGGTGTTTGCTTGCATCGCCATTACAATTGTTCATGTTTAAGATTAACCCTATGTATTAAAATAACTCATCCTGGAGCATTTGAATTCATTTTTAGGCAAACTGGCAACATTTCCATGGAATTACATGAAAGAGTGACCTGAACCATGTCTGTAGACCAGAATATCATAGAAACTTGGTGACTGGCCAAAAAGTAACCACCTAGCAACACCCTGACAACCATCCAGAACACCCTAACATCGTGGCAAACAAAATTAAACATGTTTTTTTCCCACTGTTTGTGATGTGATTTACATCCAAACAAAAATAGAATTTATGTAAGAAACATCATAACTCTTAACTTTTTGTTTTCTTATGAATGCATTCTTCCCACATCTGCCTCCTGTGCTCCTGACCTCTGACCCCACTTACACACACCACACAATGAGCCAAACCACCCAAATTTAACATTTCCCCTACATTCCATCCTTTCGTCATCTCTGATAGCCTATGTGTGTCATGTGCTAGCATTCAATATATTTTCTCTTAATTTTTTTAAATAAGCTTTTAGATTTAAAAATACTAAGACAGATATAAAAAAAGTCATGAATTATTAATGAATTATTACACAGCTTGAATACTGGAATACTTCATTGTATATCTGCACAGCCAAAAAAAAAGAAGCTGTTTGGATTTAAATAGGCAAATGCTTAAGAGTCTATGATTGGATCATTATTGCAGTGATTTTTATGTTTCTAGCATGTTATATGTCTGGCAACAGTTCTTCTAACCCTAATTGATGGATTGTGTAGCTTTTCATTTCTTAAACAACCATGTAGGAAGACACATCATGGCCATATTCCAGAATGACAATGTCAAGTTTCATCAGGCTCAAACTGTGAAAGAATGGTTGGGAGGGAGCATGAAGAATCATTTTCACACATGAATTGGTACCTCTGAGTCCAGACCTTAAATTCATTGAACATTTTTGGGATGTGCTGGAGGAGACTTGACAGAGTGCTTGACTCTTGATGTTATTTATATATATATATATATAATTTATTTTTTTACCCTCATCCTTCACTCGGGTCATTTTGACCCAAAACTCATTCAACTTTTGTCACTCTTGAACCACAAATACACACAAAAAATGGACTGGATTCAAGGAATTTTGCGCTTGAAATTTAAAAAAGTAACAAATTCTTCACTCGCGGGTCAATTTGACACCCTAGGGAATGAACAGAATGTGAGAAATGCTTCAGTACACATAGAAAAACCTAAAAATGCTCAAAATTCAAACCAAAAAATTATTTTATAATGTCTATATGTGTATCTGAATGCATACCGAAGAGAAACTGGCTTTAGGACCCAGCGGAACGACTCATTTGCTCCATAAAGAGCTATAAGGCATCTAGTGGCAAGAGTTATGAAATATCATGTTATATTATTTTTTTCCACAAGAGGTCAGTATTTTGAGCTGAATTAAAAGGGTTATGCATCATTAAATTGTGAGTTAATTTGAATTTAACTTGAAAGAATGTGAAGAATGTGCTTAAATTATTATTTGTTTTATTATTTATTGATCAAATCTAGTAATTTAAAGGTAAATCAAATAAAAAATAACCAAAAATAAAAAGCCATTAAAAATTAGAAAGGAAAAAAAATTCTGCTGTTGTATGTGTCAGTGAGGTGTAGTGTGGGTAATGGGCAGCTCTGGAGTCTGTGGGAAACGGAGCAGAGCGCCACTACAGCAGCTGTTGAGGAGAGCCGATTTTCTGACACTCACTCTGAGAGAGGAGCTGGCTCCATTAACAGCCCTATTCACCCGGCTTAAGCTACTCTGTCAGCCACTTCAGAACCATTAAAGCTCTGCTGGGAGCTAGACACAAACGAACGAGGGAGACAGAAGGAGAGAAGAATGAGGAAAAATAGAAGCAGGGGATGCTCTCAGTGGAACTGAGTGATGGTATAAATAGTTGGAGTTGTAGAGGTGAATTATTCCTAAAGACATTAAACAGTAGTGAAGCTAAGCTCCCCATCTCTCTCTCCTCCCCTTGTTTTTCTTTACCACAGTTGCCTCATATATTTATGCCTGTGCCGAATTGCCTCATTTTTTTTTCTGAAAAGAGCTGACAACACAAATATCTGTTATGTGTCTGATATAATGAAGCTCAAGAATGTGTCATCATTTGTATTTCTGCAGCATTCACGGCGAGATTTGCCTTGAATGTTTTTCTTTTGTGAGCTTTGGAGCTACAGTGGCTTCCAAAATAACTTTTATTTTTTAGCATAACAGTCTGGGAGGAATTTTCAGAATTCCTAATATTATTAAATATTATTATTAATAATAATATTTTTTTATTTTAATATATTATAATTTTTTTAATAATTGCAAATATAATAATATTTTTAATAATAACTTTATTTTATTTTATTTTATTTGCAAGAATATCTAACTATCTCTACAAAGGTGTTCCTGATCAATGACACAAATGTATTGCATTTGATTTATTTGATTTGATTACCTAGAAAAAGTGCAGAATCTGAAATGGTTCTTTATTGTTTTACATTGTTTCATATTCCTCCTTTGTCTTAAATAACCCTAAGTCCTAAAACTTTCTACTTATAGATCTTTGACCTTAGTCAAAAAAGTTTTTGTGGGTGAATATCCAATGCCGGCCCCTAAATGGCCCTTCGTAATCAATGTTGGCCCTTAAGCTTGGAGGGAATGTAAATAGCAGAAATCGGACAACTTGTCTGAGTACATTTACACAAAACTCACATTACAGATGAGCTGTCAGTGAAGTGTAGAGGTTCATTTTTATGTGTCTGAAGCACTAATGCTTTTTTTTTCTACTCTGAGCTCTTTCGTAAATGCTGATTGATTGAGTGAGAAGTCAATCCCTGCCTGCTGTTCACGAACCCACCACTGGGCATTCACAAAGATTTTAAATTAGGGACAGCTTTACTTGAAAGATACATTATTGATTGGCCATAGATACTGAAAGCACTGTTTTTGTTGTGGAGAGAAGAGAAACTAAGGCAGTAAGTCTAAGTCTCTTTAACCCCATCCATTATGAAACATATAGACTTGTTCATTAATTTTGCCACATTGTACTCAAGCCCAAATTCTGCATTCTTTGCACTAAACACTAATTGAACTCCCAACCCCCTTCTTGTTTTCTCTTTCTTCTTAAGGCTCAGACATGGCAGTGTTTTGTCTTCTGTGTGGGAAGCGTTTCCAGACCCAGAAGGCTTTGCAGCAGCACATGGAGATTCACGCCGGCATGCGCAGCTACATCTGCAGCGAGTGCGAACGCACTTTCCCAAGCCACACAGCGCTCAAACGCCATCTCCGCTCGCACACAGGTGAGCTTTACCTGAGCACCACTCACACCACCGATATCTTGAGTCATCTAAAAGCACATTAATAACTTCACACCTCTATGTAATGCACAAAATGGCAAGCGGGCCACCAGCTGAGATGTGGCAAGTTTCAAAAAGAGTTCAGAAGGAGCGTGTTCATATAGTCTTGCTAAGGTTATATAAACCTCTTATCCTCAGACAAACCAGATTTTTTGCATATCGACAAAGTTAGGTACATATGATTACATTTATGCTCAAGAACCACCCAATTTCTGTCAATGCTAACACTGAAGGCAATGCTATGCTATGCTGACCGTTATGCAACAAACAGATCACTCTGTTTGATCACTCTGAACTTACTCAAATAATGGCTAGTAAAACTTATCTTTTGAATAAAGATTCAATGCCAAGAACATGGCATTGAGAAGAAACTTTGTCAATCCAGTGACTTCTTCCAGCATAGAAACTTGTAAACAAAACTTTATCTCGCTACAGTCCGTGGGCGGCCCATCTGAGGCTTAGACTATTTTCTGTCTTTTGTCTCTTACTCAACCTCACCTCCCCCTTTCTCTCAATAGTTTCCTTCAGGGTAACTTAAAGCTTGAGTCAAACCCCTCCATTACAGACAGCAGGTCAAACCTGACCTTTTTTTTTTACCATTCTACATTATGAGAATGTCTGAATGTGAGAATTAATTTATCAGATGCCCTGAAAATGACAACAAAAAGAACATTTGATGAATTTTAATGAGGTAGGGAGAAGCATTGAGAAACTCCTATCACTGCAACAGGTAGGATTACAATATACACCGATCAGGCATAACATTATGACAGGTGAAGTGAATAACACTGATTATCTCTTCATCATGGCGCCTGTTAGTGGGTGAGATATATTAGGCAGCAAGTAAACATTTTGTCCTCAAAGTTGTTAGATGCAGGAAAAATGGGCAAGCGTAAGGATTTGAGTGAGTTTGACAAGGGCCAAATTGTGATGGCTAGACGACTGGGTCAGAGCATCTCCAAAACAGCAGCTCTTGTGGGGTGTTCCCGGTCTGCAGTGGTCAGAATCTATCAAAAGTGGTCCAAGGAAGGAACCGGCGACAGGGTCATGGCGTCCAAGGCTCATTGATGCACGTGGGGAGTGAAGGCTGGCCCGTGTGGTCCAATCAAACAGGCAAAACAAATAATTAAACAATTTGCTCAAGAAGCTAATGCTGGTTCTGATGGAAAGGTGTCAGAATACACCGCAGTTTGTGCATCGCAGTTTGTTGCGTATGGGGCTGCATAGTCGCAGACTAGTCAGGGTGCCCATGCAGACCGCCGAAAGCACCAACAGTGGGCAGGTGAGCATCAGAACTGGACCACGGAGCAATGGAAGAAGGTGGCCTGGTCTGATGAATCACGTTTTCTTTTACATCACGTGGATGGCCGGGTGCGTGTGCGTCGCTTACCTGGGGAACACATGGCACCAGGATGCACTATGGGAAGAAGGCAAGCCGGCAGAGGCAGTGTGATGTCAATCTAGTCTGATGTTCTGAACAAACAAGTCCGATCCATGGAGACCCCACCTCGCAACTTACAGGACTTAAAGGGTCTGGTGCTAACATCTTGGTGCCAGATATCACAGCACACCTTCAGGGGTCTAGTGGAGTCCATTTCTCGACGGGTCAAGGCTGTTTTGGCAGCAAAAGGGGGACCAAAACAATATTAGGATATTGTATTAGGTCATAATGTCATGCCTGATCGTTGTATAAATATAAATATGCTCCTCTAAACATTAGTTAGAAACTTGGTAAATATGAATCAACATCCATTACATTTAGTTAGAACAGACTATACTATATAATTTCACTTTGTATAACCGTGTTTAATACAGTTACCTCTGTTCTTTCTTTCATGACAAGACATACAGAGACGAATGGATCTGGTTTAACAGTGAACTGAAAGAGCAAAAAATGGACCTACTCCATTTGCTTGCAAGAGTGCATCTTTCTCTCGCTTTTGCTCTCTCGATCTGACCTTAAATACCAGTAAGATTGTCAGAGACAGTTGAAGTCTAGACTCAACATGTACATTTTTGATAAGACAGGCCAGAAATGAAGAGAGGTTTTTTTTTTTTTTTTAAAGAGTCAAGGCATTAAGTATGCGCTCCATCTCGCCACAGACTGCCGGGTACATGGTTTTTCCAGAACAACATCTGAAAGGACATTCTGACGCTCCTAACGGAGTCTGAGTAAATGTCAACTGCTGTAGCTATTTCACCAAGCAAAATCAGTTTTTTTTTCTTTACTTGAATTCCAGTATTTTTAAACAACATACAGAACTGTGGTTTTAGGTGCACTTGATTAAATAAATGCAGGCTGAGATGTTTCTCCATGATTAAACAAATAAAAACAGAAAGAAATGAGACAACTGTTGTATGCATTAATAGTTGAGTATATGGTACAACGGGGCTAAAGGCACACCTTAAGAAAAAATTTGCTTTTCACTACTCCCAAAGTGTATGATTGCATATATTGCAAAGATATATGTTTGTATTGAACATTGATGGAGCAACAGATTTTGTGTGAAAATAAATCATAAAAGTGGTTCATTTTTTTTAAAAATCGTATAAATGTATGAGGTGGCGAGGGGGGGGGCAAAAGGCACACAGTATTGATAACGCATACCTTAGCTAAAATAATATTTTTTAAATAAGTAAGTTAATACTTGTTCAAAACAATCACTTTAAGTTTGAATTTTTTTAAGTTTGTACTATTTTCTGTTTATCTTGATAAATAAAAGATTGAATTTTTGTTCACTTTAATATACTGTCATTAAAATATGTTAATATCAAAATATATTTTTTTAAAATACAGAAACAAAATGATTTTAAAAAGTAAAGATTCTGAAAGCATTGAAGGAAATCCCATAATAATTTAATATAGATTTACAGTAGTAACAATAAATTATATTTTATTATACGATATGATTAATATCATATTTTTAAATAACTGTTTCATTATAAATATGGGTATTATCTCTTAGGGGGACACCCAACTTAATATATAATATTTACCATGTGATTCTAACCATGTCATGTCAAAAAATGGAAAAGTCAGCCAGCTGTTTATTATCATGTTTATTATTGTGCTTTTTGCCTCAACAACATATGCGCTTTTTACGCTATATGCCATACTTTTACATATTCTTCCGTTATTGAAAAACTGTTGCTTTAATTAGCTTGAACAAAACTGAAAATCATTAAGAAGACCTTTGTCTCAAAATATTTCAATATATAATTTGCTACTTAAATCTAATAATCAAATATTAGATCAAATTAGCGCAGAATGAACTTTGTGCTGCTGCCTGCGATCGGGTCCAAGATCAGACAGATTTCCATGAGCATCTTGAAAAGCGTCTGTTTTGGAAAGTGCTGCCGCAAGTTTTTGTGCCATCTAGTGGTTTAGAGGAAAATAAAATCAAAGGCGCATTTAGCCCCGTTTTACCCTAACATTTACCTAGGAAACAGAAATATGGTTTTGGAAGAATTTAGTGAGGTCAACAACTATGAAATTAGTCTTTCATGTGTGGTCTATAAGAGGTGTGAATCCACATCTGTGCCCACTAGGCCACATGGTCAGCAGTATATGTTGTGTTTTGGATGCTAGTATGCTAGTCACTACCAGGCCTCCTAACTAGCGAGACCAGAAAGCCTGCCTTGATCAACCATTGTCATATAAAAAAACATTCTGGTTAACCAGCATTTTTGTTAGTAGATTATAGATATTAGTCTACCAACAATAACTAGAATAAATCATCTGGTCTTTTCATAAATCATGTCTTTTTACCTTAGTATAGCCATATAATATAGTATAGTAGCATATTTTTTAGGATGCAACAACAAAATCATAACCAATAAATAAAAAATTACGGGTAGGTGCACATCTACCTGTATATTTCATATGATCTGCATTGTATTTACAATGTGAGGGGCAAATCAAACAATGGGCTCCGTGCATCTTCAGTTGCTGCTCTCTTTATTCTGAACATGCAGCCTGTTCTCATTAATATGCCATTCCTGTTCGCTCTCCATTTCACTGCCAGACCATTTGCAGACAGTGGCGGCTGTCTATGTTCACAGCTGTGTTTGATGGTACCGAGCACAAAGCTCACATTGCTTATGGCACAGACAGTCTCTGCAGGTCGGTCGGCCTTGACTTTCAAGCCATTTTGTCAGGCAGGGCAAAGCTTATTCAATATTTAAGAATGTAAAATTCCCTGCTTTTTATTTATTATGCACCAGTAGAGAGTAACCTAAAACGTGCCGTCATCAAAAAAACCCTTTGATGTGTATTGACGCCGCATTTAACTTCTTGTATGACGTTGTCAGTGCAACAATAGACTTTCAAGCATGGAAACGCACTGAAGCTGATACCTGTGGATATTTCTTCCAACGGGTAGTTGATGCCAGTGATGTGTTCAGAATGTGCACGCAGTAGACAGTGTTAGCGCATTAGCATGCCTGTGGTGTTGTGAGTCTGGCCTGCCTGCTGCCCGCCTCTGGGCAATTAACTTTAATGACAGACAGGCTGGAGGGCTTTCAGAAGGTGCATCGGATAAGTTGATACAGATGCATAAAGACTGCCACTCTATCTATCATCTCATATCTGTTCACTAGGGATCTCATCTGCCCCAGCTTGCTTTTTTTTTCTCTCAACCCAGATAGAAACTCATTCATCTCAGCCAGAAGTGTATTTGAATGTGAATGGCGGGCCATGATTGGCTTAGAGAACGTGCTCTGGGAATTTCTGCATTGTCTCTTAAGAGGAGGGTTTAAGTCGGAGCATGACGGAACATAACAAGAGATGCAATTTATTCCTATGCACGGCTAACACTTGGACAGGGAGATAATGAAGAGCATAGGTCACCGCCAATGACTTTAAAGCCACGCCGCCCGGGCTGAAATGTATTAAATATTACGAGCGTTATATGCTGCTACTGTCTGAGGAAATGATATGAGGGGCTGTTAGTCAGAGCGGGGAAGCAATTAGCAATATGCCGGCGTTTGAAATTATCACATATCAGACTCGTACTGATCGCTGACATTAGAAAAAGCCAGCGGAGAGAAATGTGCCGGATAATTCCCATTCAGCACCTTGTGATGTTTACTTGATATTAATAACTTTGCAAGCTGCATCAATTTATGTGAAAAAACAAACAGTTCTTTGTGATCACTAAGGAAATGTTAGTGTTGTTGTTTAACATAGATTGACTGATCCTGGTCATACCAGCCTGAGGTGGTCAATGTTTTGAAAACATGGTTAACCAGCTCGTACGGGTCAACCTTAGTCCCCTGTCAGCCAACTAAACCAATTTGGAAGAACTAATGACCATCTGCAACCAGCTACAAACTGTGTAAAAATAGGGCTAGGTATTGATAAAGATTCGATTAAATTCAAGTTCATAGGAAGCTCTTGATTTGATTCAGTTAAATTTGATTCATATTCAATTCAGTGTTGTTAATAGTTTAAATATAAAAACCTTAAATTTAAAAAACTTAAATTTAAATTAGAAATGCTGCTTTGGCAACTAACTAATTTTAAAGTACTAAAATGAATTACTAAAACAAAAACTGAAATAAAAATAAATTTAAGCTAAATAGAAATATTAAAAAAAACGAATAAAAATGATAAAATCTCATACAATTACTAAAATGAAAATGAAAAATAAAAGCTAATTCAAAATATTAATAAATTCTATAATAGCACATAAATAATGTTAAAATAACATTAATTTTATTTTATTAGTTCCAATTAATGTGGGTATTATTTAGGTTTAATGTAATTTCTGCTTAAATATCAAATATGAAAGAAATTCTCTGTCTGCTAATGCTGTAAATGGTAACACTTTAGTTTGGGGAACACATTCACAATTAACTACAACCTTTGCCTCAATAAGCTCCTAATTTACTGCTTATTAATAGTAAGGTATTTTTTGTAGCGTTTAAGTTTAGGTATTGGGTAGGATTAAGGATGCAGAATAAGGCATTCATTCTGTGCTTTATAAGTACTAATAAACAGACAATATGCAAGCTAATAAGCAACTAGTTAAAAGTGAAAATTGTTCCCCATTCTTAGTGTACGTTTACACAACAATGATATGCTTAAAATGGATAAGGTTTTTCTTTGAGTTTTCCGCGTACAAACTACACCATTGTCAAAATGATCCCCATTCACACGGATTTGCGGAAACGACTAAAGATGCTGTATTCTGCTGCTTGGCCATTAGATGGCGATGAAACACTATAGACTGGAACATGTAATACATGTGCATGACGTCATCGTTTTCACAGATTACTGTTTTTGTTGTTTACACTGAGACGTTTTCAAAAACTTGCACTTTGAAACCCGTTTTTAAAAGTTTGCGTTTTCAGGCACCCAAAACGCCGTTGTCGTGTAAATGAACGGCCAAAATGCATAAAAAGTTTTAAGTTTTTAGTTGAAAACAGTGTTGTGTAAACAGCCCCTAAAGTGTTACCCTGTAATTTATACAGACTGAGTCAAACCAGTAACTCTTCTTTTTGAACTGTTCATGAAAAGAATCAGCTCACATGAGTGATTTGTTCGGGAATCAGTCTACACTGGCCACGCTGTGTTTTTGATTCATTAAAAAGAACGGACATTTGTTCATGAATCAGACTACACTGATAGCACTGTAGGGCTGCATCCCAAATCGCATAATTCCCTACTATATAGTAGGCAAAAAACAGTATGTGACAACAAAAGTATGTCCAAATTCACAGTACTCATAAAAGAGTAAGCAAAAAGTACCTACTTCTTCTGGTGAGATTCTGACTTGTGTATATGATGGCACTTTACTATCCCATGATGCCATGGGAGAGGATTTGTAAATGGCAGTGAAGCAACACAACTGATTACATTCATACACACATTCATACTATATAGAATATACTTTAAAATAAGTACCTATTGTGTGTGCGATTTCGGACGCAGCCTATGGTTTTGATCAACTAAAAAGATCTGGCCCATTAGAGTCATTTGTTTATGAATCACACTACACTGCTCTCATGTTTTATGTGTTATTTATTCCCTGCAGCACTGCAGAAAAGCGATACACATGTTTGTCCAATCAAATGCTCTCTAAAATAAAAAAGCCACTTCCCTTAATTAAAAAATGTATTTATTCGTTGTCTCTCTGCACGACAGGCGACCACCCGTTCGAGTGTGAGTTCTGCGGGAGCTGCTTCCGTGACGAGAGCACGCTGAAGGGTCACAAACGCATCCACACCGGAGAGAAGCCTTATGAATGTAATGGCTGCGGCAAGAAGTTCAGCCTCAAGCACCAGCTGGAGACCCACTACCGTGTCCACACAGGTCAGCCACTTTCATTCCGAAGGTTTTATAGCAATTCACCTCATCTGCCCAGCCCTGCGGTCCAGCTGATGACTGCTTCACTTTAAAAGTGATTTCGAAAGCCGTAGAAGCTTACAGGTTAAGTCACACAATGACCTGGTTGGAGATATTTGACCCAGCATGGTGCCTCCAAGCAAATATGATATAATAAAAAAAGACAACAGCTTTGTAAAATGATGAATAAATTGTATTACTTTGTAAAGCCCCAGTTTTACGCTGAAGAATTCAGATCTTGACATTTTCAGGCCCATGCTTGATTCAATTCCTTGTATCTGTTTTGTTCGGTCATGGTCTCACTGTGGTAGCATATTAAATCTTTCAGCTGAGCTGGAATTACAGGCTGATTGCTGCTGATCTCTGGCCCTCAGTAAGGCAGCTGCTAAAGCAAACCTATCAGGAAGCCTGTCAAATAATTGCTGTCTTTGTGTCAAGCGGGGCTGTGGGCACGAGACTGGGCAGGTGAAGATAACAAGAGCAGAAACTCTCAGCTGAAAGGCCACTGCTCCTTCACACAACCAGCCGGAGAATCACTGACATTTACACTTGCTGTCAATGGCGGATCAATACTCTGTTAGCTCTGCTCAGTGGCAGGCTGCACACCCACAGCTGTACACATCTGTTGTCCCCGTCCTGGTCAGCAGGTGGCATCTTAACTCCACCTTACTGGACAGGAAGCAGAGCTAGTATGGGAAATCTGGTGCCTGTTGCAATTTTGCCATAATTTTCTTTCCCAGTCATTATTTTCCAAAAAGTTTTAAAATATGTTTTTCAAGATAAAAAGTATGCGTCAATTATTATTTTAAATAAAAAGGTCAAATTCTTTCATATTTCGAGAGACTCATTGACCTCAACACTTGTCATGAGAGTATTTTTCTAAGAAATAGTGCACAAAAGAAAGGTAAGATAAGATTTTTTTTGTTTTTTGGATGATTACTTCATTATGATTTCAGGACAGCTGAATCACCCTGATGTTTTTTACCTTATGCCCCCCCAAAAAAGAATTTATATTTAGAAATTGAAAACATGCTCATTATAGCAGAGGTGCATTCAAATCTATGAATAAATCAATAAATCAGTGTTTTTAATTGTATTTTAATTTTAGTTAAAGTTTCAGTAATATTGTTTCATGCTTTTGTCATTTTTATTTTTTATTCGTTTTTATTTCATTTTTAGCTGTTTAAGTACTTCAATTTAAATCAAAATTGACAACTCATAATGTAATAACTGCACATAATATAATAACTATTACATTATTATTGTAATAAAATATTCATAATGTAATACTTTTCTCAAAACATAATAAAATCTTAAGCTCATAATGTAATAACACTTTTTACATTATGAGAAATTTATTACATTATAAACTCACCAAAACATGTCATATTTTCATTATTGTAAAAGCTTTTAAAACATAAAACATATTTGTATTCCCTTAAAATACATTTTTAAAAATCTAAAGCCAGTCTTAAACTACCTGCAACTAAATGCAACAGATTTAAATATTCATGCTATTCTTCTTCTTCTTCTTCTTCTTCTTCTTCTTCTTCTTATTATTATTATTATTATTAATAATAAACAAAGCATTGGTATTCCTTTACAGTAAATTTTAAAAACCTAAATCCAGTCTTAACCTGCCTACAAAATCCACCAGATACTACTAGTAGTTTAAAGGTGCAAAAATTCTGATTGTATTTATTTATTTGTCTAGATTTCGATTTGTAAAATATACTGGAATACCAATTCTTTATGTTTAATAAACATATAATAATAATATTAATAATAATAATAATTGCATGAATATTTAAATCTGTTGCATTTCGCAGGTAGTTTAAGACTGGCTTTAGACTTTTAAAAATGTACTCTAAGGGAATACTAATATGTTTTATGTTTTAAAAGCTATTACAATAATGAAAATATGACATGTTTTGGTGAGTTTATAATGTAATAAATTTCTCATAATGTAAAAAGTGTTATTACATTTAGAAATTGAAAACATGCTCATTTTAGCAGTGGTGCATTCAAGTTAATGTGTCTATGAATTGTATTTTTATTTGTCTATTTATGAATAAATCAGTGTTTCTTTTATTTGCATTTTAATTTTAGTTAAAGTTTCAGTATGTTTTTGTCATATATATTAATGTATCTATATTTTATTTAAATACATTTTTATTTCAGTTTTAGCTATTTTAGTACTTCACGTTAAATTAAAATTGGCATTTTTTTATGGAATATTGCAGTATTTATTATAAATGATTTATCCATGCACATACTTATTTTTCAAAATTCATGTGCCCTCATAATCTTTAATCAAAATAACTTCCCCACCCTCTTGCATCTCTTCTCTGATGATGTGTTTACTGGCACGATGGCGGGACAACCTGTCACCTGTCACATGAGATTGACCAATAGCAAAACCACAACCATCTGATCAATTCCCCATTGACAAAGTCAAGTCCCACCAACATGTTCGAGAAGCCGTTTCACTCGGGTATACACTCACATAAAGGATTATTAGGAACACCTGTTCAATTTCGCATTAATGCAATTATCTAATCAACCAATCACATGGCAGTTGCTTCAATGCATTTAGGGGTGTGGTCCTGGTCAAGACAATCTCCTGAACTCCAAACTGAATGTCAGAATGGGAAAGAAAGGTGATTTAAGCAATTTTGAGCGTGGCATGGTTGTTGGTGCCAGACGGGCCGGTCTGAGTATTTCACAATCTGCTCAGTTACTGGGATTTTCACGCACAACCATTTCTAGAGTTTACAAAGAATGGTGTGAAAAGGGAAAAACATCCAGTATGTGGCAGTTCTGTGGGCGACAATGCCTTGTTGATGCTAGAGGTCAGAGGAGAATGGGCCGACTGATTCAAGCTGATAGAAGAGCAACTTTGACTGAAATAACCACTCGTTACAACCGAGGTATGCAGCAAAGCATTTGTGAAGCCACAACACGCACAACCTTGAGGCGGATGGGCTGCAACAGCAGAAGACCCCACCGGGTACCACTCATCTCCACTACAAATAGGAAAAAGAGGCTACAATTTGCACGAGCTCACCAAAATTGGACAGTTGAAGACTGGAAAAATTTTGCCTGGTCTGATGAGTCTCGATTTCTGTTGAGACATTCAGATGGTAGAGTCAGAATTTGGCGTAAACAGAATGAGAACATGGATCCATCATGCCTTGTTACCACTGTGCAGGCTGGTGGTGGTGGTGTAATGGTGTGGGGGATGTTTTCTTGGCACACTTTAGGCTCCTTAGTGCCAATTGGGCATCGTTTAAATGCCACGGCCTACCTGAGCATTGTTTCTGACCATGTCCATCCCTTTATGACCACCATGTACCCATCCTCTGATGGCTACTTCCAGCAGGATAATGCACCATGTCACAAAGCTCGAATCATTTCAAATTGGTTTCTTGAACATGACAATGAGTTCACTGTACTAAAATGGCCCCCACAGTCACCAGATCTCAACCCAATAGAGCATCTTTGGGATGTGGTGGAACGGGAGCTTCGTGCCCTGGATGTGCATCCCACAAATCTCCATCAACTGCAAGATGCTATCCTATCAATATGGGCCAACATTTCTAAAGAATGCTTTCAGCACCTTGTTGAATCAATGCCACGAAGAATTAAGGCAGTTCTGAAGGCGAAAGGGGGTCAAACACAGTATTAGTATGGTGTTCCTAATAATCCTTTAGGTGAGTGTACGTCACAATGGGGAATAAACAAAATGACAGAATGCTGAAATAAAATAAGTTTAAGGTCTTTTTATATTTGAACGATAATTACCCTGGAATACATTCATAGATCCAGACATTATTCATCACATTATGGAAGTAAAATGTGTTGTGATTCCTATTTCATGCTGGCTTTAATCACCACAGCTGTTTCTGTCATTTACAAGTTATTGGTGGTTTGAAACGTTCTGTTCTTGTTCTCCACAGGTGAGAAGCCGTTTGAGTGTAAGCTGTGCCACCAGCGCTCCCGGGACTACTCCGCCATGATCAAACACCTGCGTACCCACAACGGCGCTTCACCCTACCAGTGCACCATCTGCCAGGAGTACTGCCCCAGCCTGTCATCCATGCAGAAGCACATGAAGGCCCACAAACCCGAGGATGTGCCCCCAGACTGGAGGATAGAGAAGACGTACCTGTACCTCTGCTACGTGTGAGACAGAGCCACAAAATGGAACGGGAAAGTGGCAAGATGCACCCAGGGACATTTCACCTGAAGGTTTGCTTTTGGTCCAGGCCAAAGACAGCGTGGTTAAACTGATGAAATGTGATGTGGAATTTTTTGACGTTTTGTTTGTGATATGCATTTGTGCACATTTTTAGGATGTAACTGCACTCGCAAATGTTTATGAAAAGGAAATGTGATATGCGATAAAGGGATGTGAATTTTCAGAAAGTGTTAGTACAGTCCACCACAATGACGAGAATCCAGTTGTCTGCATTCCACCCTGCTCACTGCATGATCATACATGTTTTATTCAGATAAGGATTCCTGCACTTTTCCTCCATGGATAAAACCCATAAGCCATAGATTTTCAAGACCCTAAACTCTCGTGTTGACGTTCAGAGGTGGGGCATATGATAGGGATCATTCAATAGGCTTTAGTTGATTTTAAATGGTCAAGGTCTGTTAAAGGTCAATATTTTGGGCCAATGATTGCAACCTCTCAAAGCTAACAGACATGAACTAAAAGCCTAAAATTTAGATCTTAATAGAGCTATTCTGAAATAAAAACATGGACCAAAGCTTAAAACTCACATCCACGATGAAATAGAGGAGCTAAACACATTAGCGGATGAAATTATGTCCTTTTTACAGTAGTAAATTACTCCCTTAAGTTCATTATTAGGCTTTTTAGTCCTCAATTTTAATGATTTTGTTTTATAAGTACGTGCAAGGAAATGCACAGGGTTGAAACCATTAGTCATTTTCTTTAAAGCGTAATAAAGTGCTTAACAAAACAGCTTTTCTCAGAGGTACATCCAAATTGTGCTGCCAAGCAACTGTAGTGGATGTTCAGGGACATTTATTCAACCTTAAATAACTACACTGTGCACTTTCAGAGTTTCAGAGGCCCTTTTATTGTTGTTTTCAGCACTACAGAGAGGTCATTACTTTCATTTCAGTCTCTTTCGCACCAAATAAAACAGTAGGACAGTTGATTTCATTTTTACTGTCACATGGTGATATTTTGCTATTGCAGGCATTTTAGTCTAATGATTTGTTAATATCGTACACTTAAATCAGTTTATGAATTAAAAAAAGAGATTATTTTTTAGAATCAAAAACCAAAATGCAGTATATGTTTCTGTGGACATCAATATTTGCTTAGGATGTTTTAGCTAGCCGTTATAGTTTGAGTTCTGTCATCTCTGTTCGAATGTTTTACTTGAATCGCCTAATTTTGTTACCTCACATGCTAGATTTATATTTGTACTAGTCTTTGTTTCTCATTTCCTGCTGAGCTGCGTTTAAAAACCGCACAATGCCACAGAATTCATCGCTATCAGAATACCACATCATCAGACCCACATGGAATCCGAGAGATCCCGCAGAATTAGAATGTCCATTCACAACGTTCTATATAATGCATTTGCATTTAGCGGTTTAAATCTTATGATCTATGTTAAGTCTTATCTCAGTGTTTAAATCTATTCTACACTATTGGAGTATTCTCCAAAAAATCCGTGGAGTAAAGGTGGTGTTCAGCGAATTTCTGTGGGCAAAATCCCAGTACCTTCTCATACCAATACGTAACTATTTTACGTTTTAGTGAATTGGTGGCTAATTCGTATTTATTTGTAAGATCTCATTTGTATGTTTTAGTACGATCTGCTTACGGCAAACTGACGGTTAGATTTCAGGGTGGACCTTCATGCTTAAGTTTTTCTAAAAAATCGTATGTTACCGTACAAATCACATTGTACAAATTCATACGTAATCGACCATTCGTGTCACATTGCACGATTTCATACAAAATCGGTACCTCATAAAATAGTTACGTAGGTCGGGTTAAAAATACCAACACAATCTCATGGCAACTATTTTACGTTTAATTCGTAATCTTGTTTGTACGTTTTCGTTCGATCTGCTTAAACCCAAGTGACGGTTATGTTTAGGGGTGGGGCTATTACTTTGTGCTTAATTTTTTCAAAAAATTGTATGTTTCCTTATGAATCACATTTTACGAATTCATACAAAATCGCCCACTCATAAAACAGTTTTTCTCATTAGGTTGGGTTAAAAACACCAACACAATCTCATTGCAACTATTTTACATTTTAATTCGTAATCTCATTTGTACATTTTCGTACAATCTGCTTACACCCCAGCGGTTATGTTTAGCTTAATGCTTACTTTTTTCTATAAATTCAAGTTGGACATGCAAATTCACTGTGCTGGCCAACAGAAAGCTGCATGGTTTAAAAGTGACTTCTGTATTCTGTCCACCGTATTGACAAATGGACAAGCTTTTCTGCCGACAAAATGCTGCTAATGTAACCGCAAATTGCATGCGGATTCCGTCTGGGTCTGCGCATTATTCAGTGGTATTTTAGCGTTAAGCGTAGTATAAGTGTGCATAGCTGTCTCTCTGCCATCTGTTTCAGGGCTACCTCTACTCTGCTCTCAGTTTTGCACTAAAGCAAAAGCACACTTTTATTTTGCTTGTAACTAGCATTTTCATTTACACCCACTCTCATGTTTCCATACGCTACAAAAAAATCCCGGTTCGTTCGTCATTATATTTACACTCCTTACGATGAAACGTATTCAGACTGAAAGGGTAGATGCATACATTCTAGATCATTTTAGAATAGCATTGAGAAAATGTTTAGTTATTAGATACTTGAGGGGATAAACTTGAAACAATGTGAATAAAAATGATCTTTTTATGTGAAAATTATTCAAGCGGTGAGTCATCAGATGATGCGTGCAGTTACGTGGGGATATTCGCTAGAGAAAACAAACAAATAGGTGATTTTCTGTGAAAATAAATCTCTCGACAAGAGCCGAACGCGGCACTTTGATAAGGGAATATGTTGTATTTTTGTACGGGGTATTGTGCGACCCTTGTTCTTTTGTTCATTTTGAGTGAGGCGAATATTTTTACGGTATCTTTTGCATTTGTGCTTGTTCTTAATTTGAGTGGAAAATTGATTTCTTGTGCTTATTTTACAATGTTAAACATATACAAGTAGTAGATGTTTGTAAAAACATATTGTAGTCATTGCTGCTGGGTGTCAGTTCATATGACGATGATGATGATGATTCCACATTTTAAGTATAAAATGACTTTGAGTGAACTAATGCCAAGAGCTGTTGGTCTGCGACAGCGTCATGGAGCACAAGTAAGACGTGTAAGACATGAAAAGTAAAGCTGTATCTGTGTGTTTGTATTGTGTTCACCGATCACTGTAAGATTAGAGTCACCTATAAGGTCTGTACTGGTCCTCGTGTGTGCAGTGTGAGTCAATGTGGTCGATTTATTCAGTGTTAAATACATGCACCGGTTAGCAACAGAGAGGTGCTGTCACAGACACCCTGTAAATGATTTGATGCATCTTCTGCCCTTTGTATTTGTGTCTTTATGCAAAGTCACCTTGATATGAACTGTGCTCTTAGGCAATCAGGGATGCCTTCACTTTACCCACAGAACGTCAGAAATATCGATTTTAGGATAAACACCCTACTTTCTTGGTCTTTATGGATAACTGTGTTTAGGTTCGTAACCCATTTCAGCTACTTTTTTTCAGTCATCACAAGCAATAAATCTACAGGTCAGCATGTAAGTGAAAACTTGGCATCCCTGCTGCTGTATCACTGTGTTTTACTTTGCTTTCAGACAGGAAGTAGCCATGTCACTCAGTGCTCCCATATTTGTGCCATTGTTACACAAATTAATACTCGGACTGAGGATCCATGTGGGACCAAACGGCCATTTCGCTCCATTTGCCTTGTTCTAGTGACAAGACCGTGTTCTTGGTGTCGAAATGGTTTTACATTCGTCATGTTTTACTTTTTTGTATTGTCTACCTCAGCACCAGTTCTTTGTGTAACTTTTAAAAGGTGCCCAATTATTGTTACTTTTGTTTTGTGCATAAATTTTGTATTATAGCCTTGTAGGGTTTTTGTTCTTCTCTTTATTTCAGCATAGATATGCTGTTTTGAAGCACTGTGTGGTGTTTTTGATGCTGCAGATAGAGGTGTAGATTCCTTTTTCCTTCTCTATGTGGGTTCAGACACATCTCTGTATACGTCAGTGTTCTAAAATAAACTTGTAACAGAAATGTCTGCGACTAAGAGTATTTTTTCACCATTCTGTGTGAGAATTGTTGCTTTTTTTCCAACAGGAGGGGGGTGATATGATCATTTTTGTTTGACTAAAGTGCACGAATGTTGGGTTTGTTTTTGGCAATTGCATCCTCTAGTGGCAACGTAATGTACTGAAACCAACATTAACAAAGACTTGTCCATCTAAAGTGAAAACTAAAACAATTTGTCAATAGAAAGAAAGCAAGATCATTCAAATAACACATATGTGACCTATATGAAAGATGATCAATCGATTAATAAATTAAATGAATCAACAATAATAACGTTTTCCATTAGGACCTGAAGTGCAGTGGCACTTATACATATGGAACATTGTGTTGTGAATAGTTTTAATAATGAATATTTTTAAAAAGTATTAGAGATGAAATACCATGTTTTTGATTTGTGTTTTCAAAACACATTGTGTATGTTAGATAAAATTATTTAAGAATAATTATTATTTATAAGTATTTGAAAAGCATACAAATTAATATAAAAAGTAGCTATACCTTTATACCCTGTTAAATTGTTCTAAGAAAATGTTAAAACATTATTTTCTTGAAATATGCTTATCAATAACTGCAAACTAATAGTGTTTACTCGTTGACAGCTTAATTTAGGTTTAATTTCCCCATTCTTTTCCCATTCTCTCATTCTCTCTCACACACTAGATAGACAGACAGACAGACTGACGGTTGGTTGATTGATTGATTGATTGATTGATTGATTGATTGATTGACAGACAGACTGACAGTTGATTGATTGATTGATTGATTGACTGACAGACTGACGTTTGATTGATTGATTGATTGCTAGATAGATAGACTGACTGACTAACTAAAACTAAAACTGGTCCTAAGGTAGTGTCAATACTGAGATATGCGGATATTAAAAAGTCTAGCTGCTGTCGGAACAAAGGATCTTCGGTAACGCTCCTCCTTACACCGGGGGTTCAAAAATCTACCTAAGGCCCCAACTGTCTCGTACAGGGGGTGTGAGGGGTTGTTCAGAATGTTCGATATCTTAGCCAACATCCTCCTCTCACCCACCTGCTCCACTGAGTCCAGAGGACAGTCCATAATAGAACTGGCCCTCCTAATCGTTTTGTCGAGCCTTTTCTTATCCTTCTCTGTGATTCCGCCACTCCAGCAGACCACAATAAAAAATTACTGATGCAACTATTGTTTTCAGTAATGTCCTACACACCCCAAAGGACCTCAGTCTCCTCAACAAATGGAGGCGACTTTGGCCCTTCCTATACAGAGCATTTATGTTGTCTGACCAGTCCAATTTTATTGTTTATGAACACCCAAATACTTGTACACGTTCACCCTCTCAATGTCCAACCCCTAGATGTTTACCGGCACAGTATATGAGGCCTTCCTACAGAAGTCAATCACCAGTTCTTTTGTCTTGGTAACATTGATGTGAAGGTGATTAAATTCACACCAATCAAAAAAGTCCTTGATCACTTCCTTATACTCCAGGTCATTCCCATCCAATACTCGATACACTTATGAATATATAAAACAATAAAAAAAAAACTACACTGTTCAAGTTCTCTGAATTGTGTAAATATCTTATTGCTGATGCAATATGAGGAAACCAACCTTGAATACATAACAGAATGTCAACCACATAAGGAGTCAGCTGATGTTTGTAAAGGCATTAAAAGTGTTAGACTCAAATTATATGAATACCATATTGACTTGAATTATGAAAATAAATACTTTTTCATAGTGATTGCATAAACACATCATGTTCTGTTCAGAACAACAACTCTACAAAAGTCTTCTTTTTTAAGTAATATGCCAATCAAATTGTAGCCTTATCCCATGTTATTCACTTTGCTATTTACCTGGGGAATGGCTTTAAATCCTTGGTGGCTCATTAGGTTTGATGGAAGTAATTAACACTGTCATTAATTATTAAAACAGACCCTCTATTTAGCCTTTTAATTGCTAATAAGCATGTTTGTTTGGAAAGCAATCAGTGTGACTGAGGCATTAACTAACTGCCAACTGTTAACAGGGGAAAGACTGAACAAATGACATGTTGTAATGACCTGTGAGCTGTAATGAGGCCTACAGTGGAAACAGATGATAATTCCTCAAAGACAGTGTTTCACTTGTACCTGCTTTTTCTTTTGTCACAGAAGACTTTGCTTTTGTGCATGTGACCTTTGAAAAACGCTTTTATACTAAAAGCTAGATGCGCATGCGCGAGCGGTGCGCGATCATGGTCGACTGACAACGAGATTAAGCAGCTGAACAAGAATACGGCCGTGTTCCGATTGTTCTCATCTCAGCTCCGCCGAGACAAAATAGACGTGCCATTTCAAAAATCTTTCATTTATTTTCAGAAATTTATTGTCAAAAGCATCACTTTCATAAAATTTTATGTGACATAATTTCCAGTAGGCAACTGACTGCAAACAGGCACATCAGGACACAAACGAGCAGGCTTATGTGCCGGGGCTGAGCCCCGGAGAGCCCCAGCCCAATTTAACCACTGTATGTATATATATATATATATATATATACACATCCACTCATATGCTTCGCCCATCCTCACCATTGTTGGCGGTGGCAAAAGCTTCCCCCTGGATTGGGCTCTGTCCGCCCAAAGCCAAGGTTGTTCACCCCTCTATGCCATGCAGGGCCACGTCTGCCATAATGGCCAGAGCCTACTCTGTGGCCTTTCAAGCTGGATCCTCTACACAATGGCGGTCCTTCAAGTGTTGGCTTTGGATAAGTCCATCCCAGACCCTGCTGCTTTCAAGGAGCTGCACAGCATAACCATCCTTGCTCTGCATGCTACTAAGACTTCAGGCCCAGGCGATCAGCAGTATGATGGATAGTTTGGTGGTGCTCAAGTGCCACCTACGGTTAAATTTAACTGAGATCAAGGACGCAGACGGCCCTCTTTGGCTCCGCGGTGGATGGATTCACAAAACATTTCACTACAGCCTTTAAGTTGTCGCAAAGTATGCGCCACTTCTTGCCAAAGTGGTCCAGCTCTGCTGTTTCAAGTTGCCAAAGGTCCTGACGGCTCAGCAGCCCATCAAAGCTGTGTCAATGTCTGCTCTGCATAAACCCAAGGCAGAGCCTGAGATCAGAAGATCAGCCCGAAGAAGGAACTATGCGTGCATTATTTTTGCTCCTTAGCCACTTGTAAGTCTGGGGTTCAGGATAAATCTAAGCAAAGCTCACGGTCCCCCAGCCAACAAATCTTGTTCCTTAGGGCAGTCTTTGAATCAGCGCAAATGCGGGCCTCGATTTTACCGGAAAAATCTCTGAAAATTTGGTGGCTAACAGTGTCATTCAGAATCAGGGACAGCAGTAGTCCCCTTGGGCCTGTTACATATGCAGCCACTACAACACTGGTTGAAGGCCAGCGTCCCACCTCGAATGTGGCGCAAGGGCAGCATCAGTGTCAAGATGACCCATGGCTGTATCAAAGCCCTGGTCCGCTGCAATATCGTCCCATCTGTATCAGTTGGAAGTAGAACTGGGCTCAGTTTCCAGAAGGAAAGTAGTTGTGACGGATGCCTCCAAGACAGGTTGGGGCGCCCTATGTGATGGCTTTCTGGCTTTCAAAGACTTCCAGTCAGAACTCAGGTCCGATCGGACAGCATGGCAGTGGTAGCTAAACAAGATGGCGTGCCACCTCCTTCTGTGGGCACAATACAATCTTCACTCAGTGACAGCGGTACACGTGCTGGGTTCCATGAACACAGGAGCAGATATGCTGTCCCGGAACAGACCACCTCAGGGGGAGTGGAGACTCCACCCCCAGTCTGTCCTCATGATCTAGAGCATTTTAGGGGCAAGCAGAGGTGGACCTCTTTACATCGAAAGAAAACTCCCACTGCCCGGTGTTCTTCTAGAAGGAAAACGACGCATTAGCTCTCATGTGGCCCTCTCCACGCCTTTATGCCTTCCCTTCGATAGTTCTTCTCCCTCAGGTCATCAACCAAATCACGGAGGACAGATGCTCGGGTTTACTCGTGGCACCACTCTGGCAGAACCAACCATGCTTCGTGGGGATGGTTCAGCTTCTATTAGCAGCAACATGGCCAATTCTGTTAAGGCGAGACACTACAGGTGAATAGGGAATTTTTTTAAATAAGATATCGCTGTGAAACTTCTCCAGTTTATTACTGGCATAAACATAAGAAAAAAATGTATTACAAGTTTTGTGTAAATTAATGTTTTAATATGCAAATGAGGCCTTATATTCTTAAATATACGCTGATTTGCATACATTTCCCAAAACAAAATCTGGAAATTGGAAGGACCAGGTTTAAAATTCTTGGTTCGATTTGTTGACATATTAGTTTAAAGGGCTTTTACAGAGGGGATTCTGGATATCTTATTTTGTGCTTTAATAAATTAGAGAATATACTAATCTATTTTTGCCATGTTTTTTTGGAGTAAAAGGACCTATAACTCAGGATAGGAATGATATATCAACAAATCCCTCTGTAAAAGCCTTCACAATATAGTTAAGTATAAGACTGGGAAAGTTGATGCTTGTAGGTGCTTGTGAGTGTGAGAAGTTTTGTATTGTAGAATTTCATACATTTCTATTGAAACTCCCAACCAACAAACAAAATACATATTCAGTTCATTAATATCAGTAGTATATAATATTTAAAACACATGGAAATTGATAAATGAATAAATTTTTTATAGCGATAGCCTTAAGCTGAAGAGAACTACCTTAACAAACACACATAACAGTCACAAAACTGCAAACGAACTGTTGTTTGTTGTATGTCCATCTATAATTATTGAATCTAATTCGCTGACGCGGTTTCATCATTTAATCTGTTGTTTACTTTCTTTTTACTGTTGCTGTCTTTTCTGTGAACGTTTATGAGCTGATTTCGGTGTTTTCTGCATTTTCTCTCAGGTGGAGAATAAACAAGGAAGCGGCAGCGCGTATCACGTGGCGCGTGAGAACCAATCACGTAATCAGAAATTCACATCGACCAATCAGATGTGGTTTTCGGCTGTAGATTCCCCGGCAAACTTTCACGGTTGGTTAGTTCTACAAAGGAAATGCCCATATTTGGACTAGACAGCGCTGTGTATGAGACTGAGAGCTTTACAATGAAAACAGGCATGACATGTTTCTGTGAATGGAGATGGCATGGGAGCTCGCGTTAGAAGGCTAATTTTTGGTGATTTCCAGCAGAAATCTAAAGGCGCAAGTTGACAAAATATAATGAAATAACCACCTTAATGTGTAATGTTGACATATTTTTTATTTTGACATGAAAGCTTACATGTTAAGGAAGCAAACTGGCCCAAAATCTCAAAATTGACCACTGCATTAAAAAACAATGTTTTCACCTGCCGTGTCTCGCCTTAAGGAGGGACAATTTGGCATCCCCAATCTAAGCTGTGGAGCCTCCATCTATGGCCTCTAGACGGCAGCCTTTACGTCTTTCCCGGGAGGCCATGAACACACGGATCTAGATAGCTAGATAGCTTCAATACTCTCATTTCTACAGCAGCTGGTGGATGCAACCCATCCACGCTCAAGGTATTCGTGGAAGATTCTGGCCAGTCAGTTTGGAAAAACTACTTGGTAGTCACCCACCTCGCCCCAACACAGTTCTATCCTGGGACCTGTAACCAGTCCTGAGGGCACTTCGAGGCCCTCCGTTTGAGGCGCTCAAAACGGCTGATCTAAGGCCTCTCTTACTAAAGACCGCCCTTCTGCTGGGTCTGGCATCGGTCAAGCGAGTTGGTGATCTGCAGGCTCTTTCAGTGGATGCATCCTGCATCGAGGGCCTAACGACAGTAAAGTTGTTCTTAGACCAAGATGAGGCTATGTGCCTATGGTGCTTTCCCCACCCTTTAAAGCACAGGTCATAACACTCTCTGCTCTCCCCTCCACCGAGGATGAGCAGACCACTTTGCCCGGTCAGGGCCCTTAGGGTGTACATTGAGTGCTCTGGCCAGTTCTGACAGACAGAGCAGCTATTTGTGTGCTTCAGAGGTCGCTCGAAGGGGCTGCCAGTTATGAAGCAGAGACAATCTCATTAGGTATTTGACGTAATAGCGCTTGCTTACAAGTCCTTGGGCTTGCCGCATCCTATTGGGGTGAGGGCCAACTCCACAAGGGGAATGGCCTCCTCTTGGGCTTGGTCTTGCGGAGTGCCCATCACCGGCATATGTGCAGTGACCGGCTGGTCCTTGCCGTCCACCTTTGCTGGGTTCTACAACTTAGATATCCCTGCTCTTCAGGCGTGGAGATTGTCTGCTTAACCATTCCCCAACCTCTGGGTTTTCTTCCACCAAGCGTCTGGGTTTTTTGCCGCTAAGTGTCCCCAACTAAGCAAGCCAGTAAAGAATTGTACCAGAATTCTATAGTGGTACAGTTTGCTCAGGCCCATGGTTTGTGTGTAACGTGTGACATTTTTTATGACATTAAAATTCTTTTTAGAATTAAATTGTACATAAATAGGTTAAGCAAAACAAAAATGTGTTTATGTCCAGTACAATCCAGTACATACAGTACACATTTTTTTAATGTCGCTTATTCTGTCCCTTATTTTCCTCTGAAGAACAACGATTGTCCCTTATTTTCATTTTCTGAAGTTGGCAACCCTATATGGAAATACATATGTTGAGAGGCAGGTAGGACACCCTGCCAGGGACGAACATTTGGTCCTGAGACTTCCACAGATAATACATTTTTAAAATATATTTAGACCACTTCTGTTATTGATTGCTATAAGTATGTGTTTTCAGCCAGTTTAACAAAAAGTGTTTATGAAATACATTGCCTATCCTACCTTTCTAAAGGCCTAATAAAAAAACACCCATGTTGACTGATTTAACCCTTATGGGGATGTTTTACCAGTACCCCGTGCACATAATTCCTTGCTGTATGATCTGCACACTTATGTCTTTTCTCACTGTTTGTACACCCATGACTCTTGTGGCCATGTGTTTGGAGCGCTATGTGGCGATATGTTTGCCTCTAAGACATGCCAGCATCTCCACCCCCAAAAACACCTTCAATGGGCTTCTCATCATTTGGGGAGTCAGTTTTGTTCTCCCACTGTTTATTTTCATAGTCTCTTTTGCTTATCTTCCACCTAGTGTCATGCTTTCATATGTTGTGTGTAGTGTGGAGATCATGTTACAGGTGAAATGGCTGGCGGACATGAGGGCAGCGACGCTGCAGCTCTTATTCATCATGATGTTGTGTGTTATTATCTCCACCTACATCAAGATTATGATCGCGGCCAGGTCTGCCTCCTCTGAGAACAAGAAGTCCACAAATAAGGGTCTAAAAACTGTTCTTCTCCATGGCATTCAGCTGCTTCTGTGTATAGCACAGCTTATAACCCCTTATATAGAAATGCCTTTATGGAAAGTAGATGTCATGATATTTGTGAATGTAAGGTACTCAAATTTCATTTTGTTTGTGATCTTGCCTCGTTGTCTGAGTCCCTTCATCTATGGATTACGAGACAAAAAGTTTTATAATGCTTTTAGGTATTATGCCTTTTGTGGCATTTGTTTGGTTTCTAATCAGCGCTGTTAGAGGCGTACTAAGCATTTCCATACACAATTAAACCTCACAATATAATGTTTAGCATTCACTTTAATCATATAAAATAACTTATTTATAAATATATTTTTACTGGCAGTGGGTATGCTATTTATGACAAAATATTTTATTTAAAAACGTTAAATTAAATAAATAAAATAATAAAATGTAATGTTTAAAACTTTTAACTTTAATATTTAATAATCTAACTTTACATAAACCTGCCAAATATAACTGACAAATACAAAATGGATGTCCAGGAAAATTGACATTTTCACCCTTTATTCAAACTTTATTATTAATATGTCAATTTTGTGAGCATATTGCTTAATTGTGCTTTGAATCATTTGTTTTATTTGTGATAACTCAATGAAACATGCCAAATTGTGCGGACATAATTTCTCTGTGTATAATTTTGGAGAATTAAAATTGTATTTATTAACTCTGTATCTGTTCAGAATGAACCTGCTATTATAATGAAAAAGATATGAATATAAGATATATTGTATATATGTTGTATCTTGTTCTACCACAAGGCTTTAAAATAATAAAATATTTAGGTAATTTATAAACTGCCTTTCCTAATTCCAGTTCCTATTGAATATGATATGGTATGAACTGGATATGCACCTTTAATGTGCGCATTACTGTTAATAATTTATCTAAATGAGGAAAATAAAGGATACTAAAATGGCTCTAGATAAATGGGGAACCAGTGACCAAGTAGTAGATTACAATGACTGGTCACCAGCATCAGTACATATCAATTGTGTCTGTAAAAATAGGGCACAATTTACTGTATAAATATGAAGGAATTTTCAGTATTGTGTTTTACTTGCATTTTGAATTACACATTGCATTGTATTGTATTTTAGGGTTAACAGAACTTTCCGTAAAATTACTGGATAATGTTCATGGCAGAAAATTACCAGTATATTTTCTGTTTCTATTTTTTACAGTGTAGGTTAGTGTCATATCTGCTCCTGCAGTATCTCTTACTCACTACAAGATGTCACTGTCCACCATATAAATAACTATACTAAACTTTTCTTATCTCTTCTACTCCAATGATTCCCAACCATTTTTTTCACAAGAAAATAAATACTTACAATATTGCCAATATAGACACTGTGCACATTTTGTTTAGTATTTTCATATCAAAGTATTGTGAAAAGCTTTTAACATTTCATTTTGGTGAACCACTACTTTAAAAAGTCTGGGGGACTGAAATATGCCGAATCTCAGGAATGACCCGCCAAAACTCTCTCTTATCTGACACACCCAACTGAGGTGCTGAGTCGTGTACAGGCGACGATGTTGTCAAAGGGATCCCCGTTCACATGGATCAGTGAAAATTATTATTATACATGCTTTGTAAAGAAAAACTACGCTTTTAGACTGAACACGTAATGCGCATGCGCAAGACATCAAAAATTTGGAACAAATGAATAACACAATATTAACATTCTAGTAACTAGCCCTACTAACAAGAGACTCTGATATATGAATTAGTAAGTAATAGTGCTCAGTTGAATGTGGTAGGCTAGTTTACTATTAGTTAACCAATAACTATTATATTTTTCATACCTCCCAGAGAACTATAATAACTACTATACACAGATTCATAATTAACATAAATAATGCATAATATATAATTAATTCTAAAGTGAAGATCATGGTAATCCACTATTAATGACTCAAGTATTACCAAATCCTTCAGAAGAAATTACTAATTATTTGGATCAGTATTCTAAAGTGAAGATCAATGTAACCCACTAGTAATTACTCAAGTGTTACCAAATCCATTAGAAGCCATTACTATGCAAAAACGTACAAAAACCTCAATAGCTTACGATGACTTTACTGGAGAGTTATCATGTTTTTCACTTTAGAATACTGAACCAAATAATTAGTAAATCCTTCTGAAGGATTTGGTAATACTTGAGTCATTAATGGTGGGTTACCATGATCTTCACTTTAGAATTAATTGCATTATTCATGTTAATTATGAATCTGTATATAGTAGTTCTTAGTAGTCCTCTGGAAGGTATGAAAAAATAGTAGTTAATGATTAGATAACAGTGAACTACCTCATTCAACTGAGCACTATTACTTACTAATTCATTATTTGGAGTTTCTTGTTAGTTATATATATATAAATATATATATATATATATATATATAGTTATATATATATATTTAATTATTGCAATCAAAATGATTGAACCTTGAAGACTTTCTGGTATTGTGAACAAAATTGCATGAACTTCAACTAAGGCATCGGTAATAGAACGTTTATTAATACAGATTTGATTGATTCTGAGAACATACATTTGAGTTATTGAGTTCAAATTAAAAAAACAAAAATCTGATTGGCTCTGAACATATTATTCAACCTCCCAAAACCATTTACATCTTATTTAATCACTTACTATAACCTCAAATAAACCAAATTCTCAGGGTATATAGAATGAATTGTATATTTATTGCCATAGCCAATAGAGGGCAGTGTGTATTGCGTGGTGGGGGCGGGTGTTCAGGATAGGTGTGTTGTTCACCTGTTTATGCAAGTTGATTATCACCTCTTGCATGTGGAAGTGGATGCACTGCCAACCGGGAAATTTTACGCACTGAAACATTTTTACATACTGAAATGGTATAAGAATTACATTGAAAGTATATCATTTGATTGATGCAATGTTTGATGTGTGCTGGCATCCGACAGAGCACTTAAGAAATAGGACGTACATAAACTGAAACCTCAGAAAATTCAGATTTGTCATAAAGGTAGGCTACATTTGATCTGTTTTAAGGAAATTTTGTGCTGAGATGTGTAATGTTTTGTTACCTGATTTATTTTTGATTTTACCTTTTACTCTCTGTGTACTTTGTACTCATGTGAACCTTGTACCTGAACAACATGCTTGGCTGTCAATGGACGGATCAAATCCCTTTGTCTTTTCTCTATCCACTGGTCATGTTTAACGCTGTGAAATGACATAGGCTATGTGTTGTGTGTGATGTGAATAGAAAAAAATGGCAGAATCTTCATCGCCATCACCAAAACCGACTGAGGCCAGGAGAACGAGTCTGGATGCACCACCATTAAGTCAGTAAACTAAAGAAAGAAAGAATAATGACAATGTGAAAAGTATAACATAAAATAACATGCCAGAAACAAATGACACTAGGCTTTATTCTGTTGTGCATGAAATAATTGCTGATGAGATTTGTTTCTTGTTTTAATCTGTTCTGTATAAAAGTTCTAAATGATAAATGGTGTTTCTTCGTCTTCAGCTCTGTCCTCCTCCAGTGGTCCTCTGGCAGAGGAGCTCCAGTGCTCGATATGTCTGGATGTGTTCACTGATCCAGTCAGCACTCCATGTGGACACAACTTCTGTAAGAGCTGCCTGAACCAGTGCTGGGACAGCAGTCAGACCTACAAATGTCCATTATGTAAAGAGGCATTCAGTAAAAGACCCGGCCTCAAGATTAACACAGCACTCAGAGAGGTTGTGCTGCTCTTTAAAGAAAAGTCTGGTGAGACTAAATCTGAGGTTCTCTGTGACATCTGTGATGATCCTGTGGAGAATCTTGAGGACTATATCTGTCAGAAACATAAGAAACCTCTGGAGCTGTTCTGTAGAGATGATCACACATGTGTGTGTTTGCTCTGCGCTGTGAAAGACCACAAGACTCACAACACTGTTCCCGTAGAAGAGGAGAGTAGAGAGAGAAGGGTAGGACATACATTTACATGCTTTAATAATAAAGAAATATCTGTAAGGTCTGATATATAAAGGCAATTTTCAATGATACAACTTATCTGAATCTGTAGCCTCAGCTGATGACGACGCAGACTGACGTGCAGCAGATGATCCAGGACAGAATGAAGAGGGTTCAAGACCTCAAACACTCATCAAAAATAAAAAAAGTGAGTTCAGGAAATTATTACTGCTCAGGTGTTGCTCTTTCATAGTCAACAATGCAGACTTTATGACACATCTTGAAACACATGCATGGCTACTAAATATTCCTATTTCGTGCATCACATAAACCAAGACGAGCTTTGGGTTTCATTGTTTGATTTCTGTGGGCCACTGGAGGCTCGGGTTACAGAGAAGATCCATTACTTTCCTCATTGCAGGAGACTTTATGCAATTGTGTTTCATAGCAGTATTCACTAACCATTATATAAATTTAGGAAAAATGTAAAAATCTATTTAAAAAAATAAGATATGATACCTATAAAATGAGTAAGGCCAACAATAAAAAAAAAATGAAATTTGTTCCTTGATTTATCAGGAAATGTCAGAGAAAGAGAAAGCAGAAAGTATTGATCTCTTCACTGATCTGATCCGCTCCATTGAGAGATGTCAGTCTGAGCTGCTGGAGATGATGGAGCAGAAGCAGAAAGCAGCAGAGAAGCAGGCTGAAGA
This sequence comes from Rhinogobio ventralis, assembly GCA_039654625.1. Lineage (NCBI taxonomy): Eukaryota > Metazoa > Chordata > Actinopteri > Cypriniformes > Gobionidae > Rhinogobio > Rhinogobio ventralis. The sequence continues at coordinate 30,173,866 of CM077199.1, read as the reverse complement.
GCTCATTAAAGAGCTGGAGCAGGAGATCACTGAGCTAAAGAGGAGAGACACTGAGCTGGAGCAGCTCTCACACACTGAGGATCACCTGCACCTCCTACAGGTCAGTGTAGTTCCTTCTGTCTGCTCACGTCACAGCACAACACTCCCTATGATGAAGGATTTCTGCTCTCTCCTGCTGTAGATTTACCCGTCGCTCGGCAGACCTGCACACACCAGCAGCTGGACTGAGATCAGTGTTAGTGACACTCATGAGAGTGGGACGAATCTGAGGAAAGCTTTGATTCAGCTGCAGGAGACTCTAGATGAGAAACTCAAGAAAACTGGTAAGAAAATGTTAGATTTTATAAAATAAAAAAAAAGTAACTTTTTACTATTTTAGACTGAGCGGGCTGCAGAGTAGCCCAGAACCCGTGTGATTCATCATGTAAATAAACAGAGATAAGTAGCTCCGAGATAAGCTGTGTGACTGCACCAATAGAGTGGTGTAGGTTTGACGTCAGAACCCAAAAGTGAACCCTGATGGGTCCTTCGAGATTTTCCTATGGGTTTTATAATATGGTAAATTACAATGTAAATTACACATACCCGCAGTGAAAATGCAAATTTTGAAGCAGTTATGTTCATTTTTGAAAACTTACGTTTTTAATAAGTAACTAGATAAGACAGCTTGAGGTGAGAGTGTGTGTAGCGTAGCTACATTGTAGAACAAAACGTCAAAGTATTGTCAAGTTATGTTTACCACAGGCTTTATTATAAATAAAAAATAAAATAAAAAAAATAAAAAAACATTATAAAACCCCATAGGAAAATCTCGAAGGACCCATCAGGGTTCACTTTTGGGTTCTGACGTCATACCTGCACCACTTTAATAATATGCAGTTTTTTTCCTGAGACTAACTGACTAATTAAAATAAAAAATGTTTAAACAACATAGCGTTTAAAAATGAAACAACTTAAATACACAGAGATAATGAACTTAATGACAAGCAGCTGTGAGAATAATCAGTGTCCATAGAAACTAATGAGTGGTGGGAAATAACATGACATGACAAAGAAAAACATGACTAGTGAAAACAAAACTAAAAGTCCATGAAAATGAAACAAACTGAACAGAACCGTGACATTACGCCCCCTCACCGTAACTTAAGAGAAGAGGGAGGGATGGTGGAGGCTTTGGAGGAGACATCGCGCAGGGATAGTAAAAGGAGTGGGCGAAGGGCTGGAAAACAGATGACAATGACCAGGGAGGAGCAGATGGAGGTAGTTGCCAAGGAGGAGATGATGGGATGAATGGCCTGATAGATGAGACCCAGACCGCCGACATCCAGGTGATGACAGATGGAGACGATGTCAGAGGATCCCGGAGACGATGGGCTTGAGTGAAACCGCTGGCTCTGAAAACCAAGGCGTGGATGCAGCAACGAGCGCTCAAGGAGTCAATGTAAATTGGAGCCAGAGTGCCCAAGGACTTAAGCAGAGCCAGTGCGCTCAAGGACCATGGCGAATCTGGAAGGAGGGCGGAGAGACGCAGTGCCGCGGATGGCTCGTAAGTTCGCAGCGCAAGCAGGGTGACGGCTGACTGATGTGGAGCTGGGTGGACGAGGGAGCCTGGTGAAACCACAAGGCTGAGGGTCTCTGGTGGAGCCAAGGGTGGGAGGAGCCAAGGTGGCGCCGACAAGTTGACAGGTCAAGGGGGAGCGAAGGGATTAGAGGCCGGAAGTGAAGACAAGGAATTCCCGCACTTAGGCGCAGCTGGAGAGTGCAAGACCTGAGGTTTGACCATATCGCGAGGCATTACAGGGGAAGGCAAAGGTCTGCAGGCATACAGCTGTGACTGGGCTGGAGGACTGGCTGAGCTCTGCGGTGAAGGTGAGAGAGGAAAGCTGGGTGGAATCAGTGACGGTCATTTTAAATCCATATAGTTCGAAGAAACAGTTTTCAAGCTGAACAGAACCAGCGGCGTTTAAAGAAATTGGAAATTGATGATTCAGGCTGCGATTGGGTGGGAAGCAGTACCTCTATACTCTGTACCTCTATTAGCCAGTCCTCCATGTCCAGTTCCACCAGGTTTCTCTCTGTCACAGTGACTGCCAGCTCACACCCTTGGTCAGACTTATTTTGAGGCATCGGCTCCGGGGCAATGGTTGCCGCTGTCGTCACAGGCTCTGTCCTCGCTGCGGGTGTAAGCTCTCCGTCTGCGGGGGGCTCGGGTGAATTATCCACAGTCAAGGGTGGTGGTGGCCCGGGCTCTAGGTCTGGCTGTAGTCTGGATCTAGGCCACAGCAGCAAACTTAGCTGCATAGTCCATTTTTAAGTTTGGTTGTTCTGTTACATAGCTGAAGATCCAAAGATGAAGATGAGACAACAGGTTCCAATACGAAGGTATTTAATAATAGAATAAACTCCACAAGGCATAACGGAGTGCACGTAACACAAACAACAACCGACAACTAAAGGCTGAACAAAGAGGAACTTAAATACACAGAGAAAATTAACTTAATGACAAGCGCAGTGAGAATAATCAGTGTCCATAGAAACTGAGTGGCAGGAAATTCCATGAAAATTAAACTTACTAAACAGAACCGTAACAACACTATAATCACTATGATCATGACCTCAAACACATTCACCAGTTTTAAAACTTCTCATTTATTGTCATTTGTCTCTGCAGTTGAATTGAGGAGGATGCAGCAATATGCAGGTACAATATGTGATGTAGGCCTACATGCTCACATTGTCACACAATAAGAGTTTAAATTTATACTACAATCTACACACAATACATTATTTTAGACATTAAATACATGAAAACTGTTGTATTGTAAAGGTGTGATTCATATCTGATTTTTCTCTCAGTGGATGTGACACTGGATCCTGATACATCTTATTCAAAACTCATCCTGTCTGATGATGGAAAACAAGTGGCATATGGAGACATTAAGCTTGAACTCCCAGACAACCAAGAGCGGTTTGACACTTGTTGCTCTGTTTTGGCAAAACAGGGTTTCAGCTCAGGAAGATTTTATTTTGAGGTTCAGGTTAAGGGAAAGACTGAGTGGGATTTAGGAGTGGCCAGAGAATCCATTAACAGGAAAGGTATAATCACAGCAGCTCCTGAGGATGGATACTGGATTGTAGTTCTAAGGGATGGGAATCAATATAAGGCTCGTGAATCTCCTTCTGTCTCTCTGTCTCTGAGAGTGAAGCCTCAGGTTGTGGGTGTGTTTGTGGATTATGAGGAGGGTCTGGTCTCCTTTTATGATGTGGAGTCTAGATCTCTAATTTATTCTTTCACTGGTCAGTCTTTCACTGAGAAACTCTACCCATTCCTCAGCCCTGGTACTAAAAAAAAAGATAGAAATTCGGCATCACTGATCATCTCACATGTCAGATATTATAAATAAGAGTTACATTTAAAAAAGAGAGTTATTATAAAAACGAGTTACAGATCTGATATAGAGATCCCTGATATACACTCACCTAAAGGATTATTATGAACACCTGTTCAATTTCTCATTAATGCAATTATCTAATCAACCAATCACATGGCAGTTGCTTCAATGCATTTAGGGGTGTGGTCCTGGTCAATACAATCTCCTGAACTCCAAACTGAATGTCAGAATGGGAAAGAAAGGTGATTTAAGCAATTTTGAGCGTGGCATGGTTGTTGGTGCTAGACGGGCCGGTCTGAGTATTTCACAATCTGCTCAGTTACTGGGATTTTCACGCACAACCATTTCTAGAGTTTACAAAGAATGGTGTGAAAAGGGAAAAACATCCAGTATGCGTCAGTCCTGTGGGCGAAAGTGCCTTGTTGATGCTAGAGGTCAGAGGAGAATGGGCCGACTGATTCAAGCTGATAGAAGAGCAACTTTGACTGAAATAACCACTCGTTACAACCGAGGTATGCAGCAAAGCATTTGTGAAGCCACAACACGCACAACCTTGAGGCGGATGGGCTACAACAGCAGAAGACCCCACCGGGTACCACTCATCTCCACTTCAAATAGGAAAAAGAGGCTACAATTTGCACGAGCTCACCAAAATTGGACCGTTGAAGACTGGAAAAATGTTGCCTGGTCTGATGAGTCTCGATTTCTGTTGAGACATTCAGATGGTAGAGTCAGAATTGGGCGTAAACAGAATGAGAACATGGATCCATCATGCCTTGTTACCACTGTGCAGGCTGGTGGTGGTGGTGTAATGGTGTGGGGGATGTTTTCTTGGCACACTTTAGGCCCCTTAGTGCCAATTGGGCATCGTTTAAATGCCATGGCCTACCTGAGCATTGTTTCTGACCATGTCCATCCCTTTATGACCACCATGTACCCATCCTCTGATGGCTACTTCCAGCAGGATAATGCACCATGTCACAAAGCTTGAATCATTTCAAATTGGTTTCTTGAACATGACAATGAGTTCACTGTACTAAAATGGCCCCCACAGTCACCAGATCTCAACCCAATAGAGCATCTTTGGGATGTGGTGGAACGGGAGCTTCGTGCCCTGGATGTGCATCCCACAAATCTCCATCAACTGCAAGATGCTATCCTATCAATATGGGCCAACATTTCTAAAGAATGCTTTCAGCACCTTGTTGAATCAATGCCACGTAGAATTAAGGCAGTTCTGAAGGCGAAAGGGGTTCAAACACAGTATTAGTATGGTGTTCCTAATAATCCTTTAGGTGAGTGTATGGTGCTACAGCACTTCAGGCAACCCAAGCTTGAGTTCTGGCTTGTGATGTTTTTCCAGTCCAATTCCAGTCTCTCCTATTCAATCATTCTCTGTCTCTCTGCAAAAAGATAACTACAAGAATATAAAAATAAATTTTCCATGCTATGAATACTTGTTCAAACGATGAATATGCCATCACATTTTTTGCTATATTATTTGTTTTCCAGCTTTGAAAATCTGCTGTAATATTTTTTTTTAATTAAGTTTCATTGCTTTACTTGTGAAACCAAAAATATAAAATTTTGCATCTGTCCTGTGTTAATTTCTATAAATAAAGATATAAATATTGAAAGATTATTGCATCTCAACTTGAGAGTGAAACTGGATCACTGGCAGAAAGGCATTGGGATCCTCACAATATGGCGCATAAACAAACTTCAGCATGCGGTGGCATCAACTTCACATTCACAAGTTAATTTTTAGACACAATATTGTCTATTTTTTACTGTTCTTGCTCTATTTTACCAACGTAAATAGTTCCAAACAAAGCAGAGTGTTTCTTGAATGTTTTAGTTTTTTGAATAACTCGGGTTGTTCGATGACCCATTCATAAAGACAGAGGTCACTCAGAGATTCATAAATGATCAGCCATTTTAAACAAATCTGTTAAATTGATGATCTAATCTGTTAAATGAAAGACTTGACGCAACCTACTGGTTTTTAGTATTATTTCATTTTTTTTCTATAAAGTGTAATTAATTAAAAAATTTTCTACATTATGTAACTTTATTTTTTTTTATAAATAACTATGAGAAGGATTGCCTGCTTAAGCCCATGCCCCCCAAAATGTCTGTACACACCCCTGAAACACTTTAATATGGTTACATTTAAAGTTCAGTTTTTCCACTTATTTAGTTTTTTAGTTAGCCTATTTGCGTTTGCATGTGTTTTAGTGACATTTTTAATATGTTGTAGAGTTAACTTTCATTACTATTCTGTTACACTTATGCAAGTATACTTGTTCTGTCAGTTTGTTTCACAACATAATGTATAGTAATTCTGTTGCATTCCAAGATGGGAGGAGCTATGACATCACTGCAGGTGAGTGAATCCTTCCAGTGAAAGAGAAACAAAACTGATGACTAACAGTCTGAAAACTGCTGCACTTTTCTTGTTAAACAGCAGAAGATATAAGGTGATAATCTTCAGGTGATCTAAAGCCACAGCTGACATACACTCACAGGTAAGTGATGGAAGTATAGTAAGAGATTGGTAACACTTTATTTTACAGCGTTCTTGTTACATATGTTACATGTACTTACCATAGTATGCATAATTACACGCAACTAGCCCTCAACCACATCCTAATCCTACCCTTAACTCTGTAGTAAGAACATGTTATTAATTAATATTACCCAGTACTTAAATATAAAATCACACTGCAACAATGATACCTAAAATAAAGTGTAACCAAGAGATTTTTCTGAACAGGTTTTTAATGTTATTGGCAGTTGGGCAAAAGCAGGTTTATACAAAAGTCAAATACACAATTAGCTTGGTAGACTGGCTTCCTGGTCTACCAACCTGGCTATAGCAGAATTGTGCTCAGGCCTCTCCAAAAGCAAACAGACCAGCCTTGCCAGGCTAGGAGACCAAAACCAACTTAAACTGGTTTAAGATTGTTCTTGTTTGATCTGTAAGTAGTTAAATAAAATGATTGATAACAATAAATAGTTAAATGAATCAGGTTTGGGATTCTGATGTCAATAAACTATGCAGTGTTGTGTAAGATCTAAGTATTTGTACTATTTAGGTAGTTGGCACAATACAACAATACAAAAATACTTTTGAGATCAAATTTTATTTAGACTTTAAATGTGAAGCTTCTAATTTCATTGCCTCTAGTAACACCAAGTATGATTGCACAAATTATATTTTCAGACTGGTTTCCTGAACTTTTCCTCAATCTACCACTGAGCCAGTTAGTCACACCCCAAAGCTGCATAACTGGTTGAGTCAGAGTTGCTGTGTCTGGCTGGTCTTCATACAGTATTAGATATGAAAAAGTATTTTAACATGCCCAATATTGCATAATTCACCTTTAAATCTGAATTTAAAATATTCAATTGTTAGACACATGCAACTAATGAGAAATGTGTTGTATGCAGTGAATTTTTCCTGAATAGGTTTAAAGAGGGGAGAAGCAATGGCTACATCATCATCATCATCATCACAAAAACAAAGTGAGGACAAGAGAAAAAGAATGGATGCATGTCCAGTAATTAAGTAACTGAAATAAAGAAAGAATAAAAGCAAAGTGATACTGATATAGGCTTCATTATGTCTTACATGAAACACTGAAGCTGATTGCTTAGAGAGAGTGTTTTTCTTGACTTAGTAATACTCCTGTTTATGTATACATACATTTTAAATGTAGGTGATAAATGGTGTTTCTTCGTCTTCAGCTCTGTCCTCCTCCAGTGGTCCTCTGGCAGAGGAGCTCCAGTGCTCGATCTGTCTGGATGTGTTCACTGATCCAGTCAGCACTCCATGTGGACACAACTTCTGTAAGAGCTGTCTGAACCAGTGCTGGGACAGCAGTCAGACCTACAAATGTCCATTATGTAAAGAGGCATTCAGTAAAAGACCTGACCTCAAGATCAACACAGCACTCAGAGAGGTTGTGCTGCTCTTTAAAGGAAAACCTGGTCAGAGTAAATCTGAGGTTCTCTGTGACATCTGTGATGATATAAAGATGAAAGCTCTGAAGATGTGCCTGGTGTGTCAGAGCTCTTACTGTCAAACTCACCTGGAGCCTCATCAGAGAGTCCCAAAGTTAAAGAAACACAAACTGATCGATTCTGTGGAGAATCTTGAGGACTATATCTGTCAGAAACACGAGAAACCTCTGGAGCTGTTCTGTAGAGATGATCACACATGTGTGTGTTTGCTCTGCGCTGTAACAAACCACAGGAATCACAACACTGTTTCTATAGAAGAGGAGAGCATAGAGAGAAGGGTAGGACATACATTTACATGCTTTAATAATAAAGAAATATCTGTAAGGTCTGATATATAAAGGCAATTTTCAATGATACAACTTATCTGAATCTGTAGCCTCAGCTGATGACGATGCAGACTGACGTGCAGCAGATGATCCAGGACAGAATGAAGAGGGTTCAAGACCTCAAACACTCATCAAAAATCAAAAAAGTGAGTTCAGGAAATTATTACTGCTCAGGTGTTGCTCTTTCATAGTCAACAATGCAGACTTTATGACACATCTTGAAACACATGCATGGCTACTAAATATTCCTATTTCGTGCATCACATAAACCAAGACGAGCTTTGGGTTTCATTGTTTGATTTCTGTGGGCCACTGGAGGCTCGGGTCACAGAGAAGATCCATTACTTTCCTCATTGCAGGAGACTTTATGCAATTGTGTTTCATAGCAGTATTCACTAACCATTATATAAATTTAGGAAAAATGTAAAAATTTATTTTAAAAAATTAAGATATGATACCTATAAAATGAGTAAGGCCAACAATAAAAAAAAAATGAAATTTGTTCCTTTATTTATCAGGAAATGTCAGAGAAAGAGAAAGCAGAAAGTATTGATCTCTTCACTGATCTGATCCGCTCCATTGAGAGATGTCAGTCTGAGCTGCTGGAGATGATGGAGCAGAAGCAGAAAGCAGCAGAGAAGCAGGCTGAAGAGCTCATTAAAGAGCTGGAGCAGGAGATTACTGAGCTAAAGAGGAGAGACACTGAGCTGGAGCAGCTCTCACACACTGAGGATCACCTGCACCTCCTACAGGTCAGTGTAGTTCCTTCTGTCTGCTCACGTCACAGCACAACACTCCCTATGATGAAGGATTTCTGCTCTCTCCTGCTGTAGATTTACCCGTCCCTCGGCAGACCTGCACACACCAGCAGCTGGACTGAGATCAGTGTTAGTGACACTCATGAGACTGGGACGAATCTGAGGAAAGCTTTGATTCAGCTGCAGGAGACTCTAGATGGGAAACTCAACAAAACAGGTAAGAGAATGTCAGGGTTTCTTGTGACATAGGTCTTCATTCTTAGCAATACATCTATGATTGTCCTACTATACTCTTTTCTACCCTAGTGAAAAAAAAACCTATACCAAAATGTATTTAAAATACATTTATTTAATTTTAAGTATAGTACAAATTGCTTGAGACTTACTGATATAATTAAACTTTATTTGGAGTACTTCTTTATTGCGCAATGCAGAGAAATGCAGGCAATATTAAACCTAAAATGTGTTTTAATATCACTATTAGTAAGGGTAGTATTTAAACGGTTAGTTCATTTCAAACTTCTGCCTAAGTCTAGCGTGACCTTTCCGAAGTGATTACACAATCACTGGCGCGCGCCAAGTTTACAAATTCATTTGTAAACTTGTAATATTTATTTTTCAATTGTAAAACAGGAATTGAACACAGAGTTGTATTATATTAAAACTCAATCATTTATTGTCATTCGTCTCCACAGTGCTGAAGAGGATGCAGCAATATGCAGGTAAAATCTGTGATGTGCATGTTCACATTGTTCACAATAGCAGTTTAAAATCATACACCAAAATCTACACACCCAAATCATTGTATTGTGAAGTTGTGATCCATATCTGATCTTTCAGTGGATGTGACTCTGGATCCTGATACAGCTTTTCCAATACTCATCCTGTCTGATGATGGAAAACAAGTGGCATATGGAGACATTAAGCTTAAACTCCCAGACAACCCCAAGAGGTTTGACGCTTGTTGCTGTGTCCTGGCAAAAAAGGGATTCAGCTCAGGGAGATTTTATTTTGAGGTACAGGTAAAGGGAAAGACTGAGTGGGATTTAGGAGTGGCCAGAGAATCCATTAACAGGAAAGGTATAATCACAGCAGCTCCTGAGGATGGATACTGGACTGTAGTTCTAAGGGATGGGAATCAATATAAGGCTCGTGAATTTCCTTCTGTCTCTCTGTCTCTGAGAGTGAAGCCTCAGGTTGTGGGTGTGTTTGTGGATTATGAGGAGGGTCTGGTCTCCTTTTATGATGTGGAGTCCAGCTCTCATATTTATTCTTTCACTGGTCAGTCTTTCACTGAGAAACTCTACCCATTCCTCAGCCCTTGTAATAATAAAGGTAAAAATGCAGCACCACTGATCATCTCACGTGTCAGATAAAATACATTATTTTACACCAAATATGAACATGAAAATAATACATTTTAGTGCTATGAATACTTGCAGCTGGTAAATGGTGATATTTTTAATAATTTATTTTAATAAAGTGTAAATTTTTTCATTGTTTTTCTGAAGGTTTGGACATGTTTCATCAGACCATTTTCTTTTCTGCTGCTGTTGCTGTGATAAAGAAATTACATGTAAAATCTGAATAAAGTCGTGTTTATTTCTATAACTGGAGATGAAGGGACCATCACATACAGTACACACAGGAAGGACATTTTATAAATATTAAACAGCATGGCTGTTATGTAAACAAGGAGGTATCGATTTACAGTCTTTTCAAAGGGTTTTACTGTCTTTACTTTTCACCAGGAATTGTTTTGGAAAACATAATTTTCAATGTTATTGAGAGCAAGTTAATATATATATATATATATATATATATATATATATATATATATATATATATATATATATATTTTTTTTTTTTTTTTTTTTTTTGTTTGTTTTTTTTGTATTTATTTATAACAGTGGTGGTCAGAATAATTGGCACCTCTAGAATTTTTTATGAGTAAAAAATCTCAGAAGTATATTCCCATTAATATTTAAAACAAATTTAGCACACCAGGGTGACTAGGAACATGAAATTGTCCAGCTATGATGTCTTGTTCCACAGGAGTACAAATATGAGGAAACACAAAGGCCAAATTCCCTTAATCATTCATCACAATGAGTAAAACCAAAGAACATAGTTCTGATGTGCAGCAAAAGATTGTTGAGCTTCACAAAATAGAAAGTGGCTGTAAGAAAACAACTAAAGAATTGAAAATTCCCATTTCCACCATCAGGGCAATAATTAAGAAGTTCCAATCAACTGAAGATGTTACGAATCTGCCTGAAAGAGGACGTGTGTCTATATCGTCTTAATGCATGGCGAGGAGGAGAGTTTGAATGGCCAAAGACTCTCCAATGATCACAGATGGAGAATTGCAGAGATTAGTTGAGTCTTGGGGTCAGAAAGCCTAAAAAAAAAAATCAAACAACCCCTAATGTTAACATAATGTTTGGTAGGGATTAAAAAAAATCCTTCTTGCTCATCCAGAAACAAACTCCAGCATATTCAGTTGTCAGATACGACTGGAGCTTCAAAAGGGACCTGGTTCTGTGGTCAGATGAAACTATAAAAAGAGCTTGGTGTTTGGTGCAAACAAGGATCAAAAGTACCCCATGCCCACGGTTAAAAATACCGCTGGATCTTTAATGTTGTGGGCCTATTTTTTTGCTGGAGATACATGGTTTCATGGATTCTAGCAAATACCAACAGATAAAAAATCAAAACCTGATGGCTTCTGCTAGAAATCTTATAATGGGCCATGGTTGGATCTTCCATCAGGACAACGCTCCAAAACAAACATAAAAATCAACACACAAATGAACAAAATGAAGCTTCTGCCATGACCACCCCAGTCCCCTGACCTGAACCCTATAGAAAATGAGTGGCTGAACTGAAGAGAAGAAGCACCAACATGGAGCTGTGAATCTGAAGGATCTGGAGAGATTCTGTATGAAGGAAGGGTCTCTGATCTCTTGTCAGGTGTTCCCCAAACTCATCAGGCATAATAGAAGAAGACTCAGAGCTGTCAGAGCTGTTAAACAGCTGTTAGAGCTGTTTGTTGGAGGAAATATATAACATTTTGGTCCTGAAGGAGGGAACGGAGACGCCACTTCGGGAGACTGATGAATAAGAATCTCGCTAAAACAAGCCAATCTACTTCGAGTGTAACTAAGTGAGCTCTTGCCACGCAGCACAACAGAGTTTGCTTCTGGAGAATATAAGCGCCACAGTTCAGGACGCGGCAAGCCGACAAGAACCTGGGCCTCTCAGTGCTTCTACCTGTTTGAGGTGAGAACACAGGAGAAAAACGTCTCTACACGCAGGCTATAGAATCTGCAGCTCTACAGATATCTGACAGCGAGGCGGCACGTGCCAGCGCCTAAGAGGATGCAACACTTCTAGTAGAGTGTGCTCGCACCCTGAGCGGACAGGGCACACCTTGTGCTTGGTAAGCCAAGGCGATGGCAAACACTATCCAGTGGGCCATCCTCTGCTTGGAGACAGCCTTTCCCTTCTGCTGGCCTCCGTGACAGATAAAGAGCTGCCAGGGCTAGGTCTGTCTCCTCTGGGGGCACTGCTTGCAGGTTCACCACCTGGTCCCTGAAGGGAGTGGTAGGAACCTTGGGCACATAGCCAGGCCGGGGTCTCAGTAGTGGGTGTCACCCGGCCCGAACTCTAGGCACGATTTGTCGACCAAAAATAATGGTCAATGATTGATAGAGGCCAGTGCAGCCAGCAGCAAAGTCTTCTTAGACAGAATATTTAGCTCCGCCGACTGCAGAGGCTCGAATGGGGCATTCTGAAGTGCTCGGAGCACCAGAGCACAAGATCCCAAGAGGGTATGGAGGGAGGTCGAGGAGGAGTTGACCGTCTAAGGAACCTGGCGACCAGGTCGTGCTTCCCAACCGACATAACTTCCACGGGGTTGTGATAAGCGGATATCGCGGCAGCATAAACTTTAAGGGTGGAGGGAGACAGCCTTCGCTCCAACCCCTGATGCAGGAAAGAAAGCACAGGTGTGATCAAACATCTTTGGGTGTCTTCTTGGTGAGAAGAACAACACTCGACGAACAGGTTCCATTTCAAGGCATAAGCCTTTCTCGTAGACGGTGCTCGTGCGGAAGTGATGGTGTTAACTACCTCTTTGGGTAAGTCACCTAGAACCTCCGTTTCTAGAGGTCTGGATGCGGGTGCCAAAGGGTACCCCGTCTCTGAGTAAGAGCCTTCCTCAGAGGAATCTGCCAGGGAGGGGCTGTCATGAGGAGCATCAGTTCTGTGAACCAGGTCCGGTTGGGCCAGTACAGCGCAACTAGCAAGACCTGCTCCTCCTCCTCCCTGACTTTGAACAGGGTCTGTGCAAGTAGCCTCACTGGGAGAAACGCATATTTGCGCAGGCCCCGGGGCCAGCTGTGTGCCAGTGCATCCGTGCCGAGTGTAATCTCACTGATCTCCTCGGTCTCCCAGAGTGTCGAGCAGACCCACGTCTGTGCTTTTACACACGAGCGGCGGCGGGCCAACAACAAAGGGGACTCAAGCTCCCAAAGAGGAGGTGCAACCAGCGTGCCGACATGGTCATGTTCGCATGTGAAAACATAAACCACCCACGAACACCGTCTCAGCATGCATACGCCCAGACATGTGAAACAGTGATCATGGCCGTCAGTGAGGACAGGAAACAACCACATCCAGAAACACACAGGTAGAATGTAATACCTGTAATTTTTAAAATATGTAAGCTCTACCCATGTAAGCTCTTTTAGGGAAACTGCTGTCCGTGAAGCTGAAGCACACAAGGGGATGGTCGCGGCGACACAGACAGGGAAAATGTGCAGCCTGTCGTGTGCGCTCTCTCTCTCATAGAAGGCGTTCTCTTACCAGCCGTGAGAACGGCTGTTCAGCGCTCTTAACAGCTCACCGAACCAGCTGTGAGAACAGCCTTTTCTTTTTGCTCAATAAAAACAAAATAGAAAAAGAGAGAAGAGAAAATCGACCCCACTGCAGTGCCCTCACTCCAACACCAAATTAGGAGAGGTCCACTCAAAGAGCTTGACTCGTTATAATGTTAACACACACTTTTTAAAGAGCAGGAAAAATATCCACCACTCGGATGCAAAAAGCTGGTTTGATGCAATCACCTGCAGCTCATTTATACCCGCGCTGCGTGGCAAGAGCTGCTGGTGCAATTATTGCATGCCAATGTGCATTGGCTCGTTTAGTTACACTCGAAGTAGTGTAACTAAAGTGGCTCGAGATTGCTATTCGTCTGTCTCCTGACGTGGCATCGAGAGTAACCGACTGAATAGGAACTATAAGGACTTAAGATGCATCACAATTTCTATAATATCTGTCCCATACAGTATTACAAGATGAAGATTATTGCATCCCAAATTGATTATGGTTAAATTACCAGGATTGCACTATGAATTCAAAACAAACTAAAAAACACAAGCAGCAAGGATCAAGACCAACAGATAGCAGATTTTAAACATCTGAAGCTCTGCAATATTTTCACAAACTCACATAGAAATATATGGTGTAACGTGTATGCTCCGTTTTGGCTTAATTTCACTGTATTTTAGTTCTGTTCCTGTTTGCCTGTGTTCCCTGTCATTTGACCTAGTTTCCAGTTTGTTCCCTTGATTAATCATTCTGTTCACCTGTCGTTCAATCATCTCATTTAGTCTGTGTATTTATACTCCCTCTTTTGTTCACTTCTTTGTCTGGTCTCGTCAATGTTTAGTGGTTGTTTCCTGAGATAACTCAAATTAGTTCAATCAGATTAACTTTTATGAGCATTTAGAACTTTCTCTTTCTTTTGAGTTCACAAAACTGACACATTTTAAGTATTCTGAATGGTTTCATTGTTTTGAGTTTTATTAACGTTTTAATTTGTCTTTTCATTTAGACAAACTTAAATTGAACTGAAACATGGGCTGGGATGCCACAAACAATGCGCCAGAACACACCTCGTTTTCAAACCAGTTTTCATAGGCGAACAGATGGGTGTGAGTGCATTTGCCATTTAAACAACGTGGCGCTGGACATGAAAATGATAACTGCATCGGGCTGAAACTATAGCAAAAACACTTGCGTCGCACCTGGCGATCGGGCCCTTTTTTTATTTGTTTTGTCAACTTATTCGGGTTTACAGTGTGTCTGTTTCCTGAGAGTTTGTCATTAAAGACTGTTCCCTTGAATAATTATTCTTCATGTGATTACTTATAGCAGCAATACCAGGGACAAAAGGAGGGCTTGCATTTTTTTCCATTTACATTAATATGATATTTACCCAGTAATAAACCAAGTCTACAACATCAGAGAAAAGGGTATTTAAATCACATATTAAAAAGAGGACATTATATTGTAGAACAATTAGAGGAATTGTCTCCATTCTTACAGACAACCAGCAATGTATATCAAATAAATATATACATATATACATATAAGTAACCTCAAAGAATAGGTGATCAAGTGTTTCCAGAATAGAAGCACAAAAGCCACAAGGATCCACCTCGCAACGAAATTTTTTCTGTGTAAAAATGTCAATATGTGATGAGTTGGGAGTGAGAATGTGGTGCAACAATCACTAACAGGGTAAATCCTAAACATAATTTTGTAATGAGTCTCCTTAACATTCAGGGAAACTGGGTATGCATTTAATTAACATAACGCTTTAACCCTTACTGAGGTTTCAACATCTCCCAGAAAATAACACTGACAATCACCAGGGATAATACGTTTAAATTCTTTGTAAATTTGTTATACTTACTGCCGAAGGTCTACATTACATATTTTTAAAGTATATTACGAACGTATATTAGTAATATTTTCCATACAGACTGTTCCCATTGAACATTTATAACCTAATGTTGATAAATGATGTGAGTGAGATAGACCTACCAAATTTTACTTTTGTCCCCCGAGGTGATCGCTGATATACAGCATAAGCACTGTTGTCTGAAGTTCATACAATAAGTCTTTTCATCATATTGTAATTACAACCTTTTCCCCAGAAGCTGTGAACTGTCAGGTCTGTGGCACAGGTGAGGGTGGTGCTAAGCAGCCTGTATCCTATCAGTGACGGGGATATCTTTGGAGATGTTTGGCCCTACAAAGGGCTGGTTCAGGCAGTCTGGATAGGCCCCATGACCCCCTTGGTAAAACAACAGGTTTATTCTTTGCTCCGCTGCTGACCTCATTTTCTCTTTGTGAAGTGAAAATCCAGAGTTGCATTCTGCTCAATGGTCAGACAGCTTCTGGTGTGTAGCATCTCTGCTGTGATGGAGGTGAGTGGATGAGAGAGAGTCCGAGCAGCTGCCGCCAGGAAACCCCTGGATCCAAACAACCAAAACATGGTGAGTCCCAATGCACTCAAATTCAGAGGCATATCTTTATTATTATTATTATGATGTTTGGAAAGAAGCTGTTTATTTGGTGAGTCAGTATGAGATTGTGTAGTATCTGTTAGATTTTTGCAATATTATAGGCGAAAGTCTTTCTAAAATGTTTTGTGTGTGTGTGTGTTTTCTTTATGAAAATAGCACCATGTTATGTAGAATTTATAAAAAGATATACAATTTAATTAATTAAATAATTTATAAAATAATTATATAAAATATATACATAATTATTTTACTGTTTACTTTAAATAAGCTATTTTACAGTGAATTAAGTTAATTTAATTTAGTGATGTTGGATAGTGTCAAATACCATTACTAACATTACTACAAAAACATTTTAATTTGCTTCATATATATACTTTAGCCTATAAGCTGAAAAAAAAAACAATATAAACTTCATAATGTTATCACTGCATTGCTACTGTTCTTATTTTTTTCCGTAACGCGTGAAGACTTAAAAAATGATCGAATTGACATGCTCCCCTATATATTTCTAACACTTCTAAATGGAAGATCACTAAATCAGCACACTAAATCAGAACAAAATATTTGAATGTTATGGTGTTTTTTCTTGTGCTCCTTGATAATGTATACTTTAAACTGTGCTATTTTCTGAAATAGTTTAGTACTAAAGTATACCGTATATATATATATATATATATATATATATATATATATATATATATATAAAGAAATCTAAAACATCTTTTTTAGCCACTTTTTTAGACAATTAGTATACCGTATATATATATATATATATATATAAAGAAATCTAAAACATCTTTTTTAGCCACTTTTTTAGACAATTAGCCACAAAAAATGTCCATAATTTTTCCAAAAGCTGGGATGGATGAAATGTTGCATTACATTGTGGGAAATAGAACTCTAGCTTTGACCATGTTTTTTTGTTGCTGTTGTTCTGTGCAGATTTTGACAAAGTATGTCATCAGGATTTCATTTGCATTTAGGAAAGCTACAAACAGGGGTTTTATTCTGAATAGTGGTTCATTTACTTTGGTTTATTTGTGACACCAGATGGGATTGATCATATCTTACAGAGTCTCAGTAGAGATGCTGTGGCAGTGATTGAGAATCCTGTGGTGGTCAGACAGTCTTTCCATACAGAGCATCTGCAGGTGGACAGGGTTGAGACGGGACAGAATAATCACACTTGGCTCAGAGAACTGCAGTTTGTCCATTCAGGCAAGTCTGTTAATAATACACCTGAGTAGACATCTGTTCCTTTAAAAACATCTGCAAGGGTCATTGTGAATTCTCTTCATAAAATCATATAACTGCATGGTTTTCAGTATTGCCATTTGCTTTTTGGACATCCCATGCATAAGCATTTATTGTTATTATTTCATTTAGTATCTGGCAAAGTGTCGGCCCATAAACTGGTGAGAGTGTTTGCAGCTCTGTGTGTACTGTGTCTGCTGGGAGGTGTTGTCATTGGAGTTTGGTTTATAGGTAAGACGTTAAATTATTCAAAAGCTTTGGTCAAATGTTGTGTATCTTGAGTTAAACCAATCAGTTTAAACAGCTCAGTAATGCATTTTAGTCTGGGACTAGGCTTAAGCCTTGTCTGTGAAACTGGGGGTAAATTAAATATTTCTGCAGTGAACGTTTCATGTCTTTGTTCAGTGAAAATTCTCTTAAGGCCTAATTCAGCTCAGAGCCCTGCGAGCCTGGGAGACGCCAAAGACGTGTCCTTCTGCAACGTAACCGAGGACATCTCTGTGACAGACCCCAGGAAAGGTATTTTTCCCATGCTTTTGTGCAGACTCTGTAAAAACAACAGAGACACAGCAGGTAAACAGCAGAGTGGACGTTCATCCAAACTCACTGGCATTGCAAACAAAGTGACATAAACAATGCCCAGTGAAAGCTGTAACAAACACATAAACAAGAGAAGCAAACTTGTGAAAAATAAGTGGGCTTTCCAACTAGTGAAAGAAGTGACACTACTAACTTTGAGTAAATTTTTCTGTAGAGTGGTAGTTCAGCAGTTTTCCACGTAGTGCAATTTTAAAAAACGAATTTAAAAAACGTTACACTGCTGTTTTTAATGTCTGAGCTAGTCAAACATGGCTAAACCCCTTTCTCTCATATGTAACAATGCAAATTCTGATTCATTCTTGTGAATCATTCATCTTTAATTGTCCTTTCCCTGATTTCCTCATACAGCATTGAGAATCTGTTCATCTTTAATGGTATAGGCTACCCCCATAAATAGCCATGGAAAGTTATTTTTTGATGGTATGAGTATGAGTTTGTTGTCATTTTTATCATTATTTTTGTAATATGTCTATATAGTGTTTATTTTTATTTCAGTTTTAGTTTCTAAATGAAATTTAAAAATTTTGCTGTAGCAACTAGCTGTAATAGAATACATTATTTTTTATATATTTCAGTTAAAGGCACAACATGTAAGTTTTTTAGATTAAAATATCCACACAAAAAACAATAGAACAATGTTATATATTTTGTTGAACTGTGTACTTACATTATCCCAAATGTTTCTAACAATGTTTAAATCCAGAGAAATCAGCTATTTTAACCAGCGTTACGGACCGTGTCTTTGCGTCGCCTGTCAATGATGTCATATCCATGCTACCCTTGATTTCCGTAGAAACCACAGAAACACTAAAGACGCTTTAATATAGTATGTATTTTATTAGACAGGCGAGCAACTGTTTGGATACATTTAATCAACAGAAAACGAATCATTGTTATACAGCGCAACAAGGTTAGTCTTATTGTTCGAATCACTTGTTTTCTTGATTCACCGTGAGTAATGTTTTTACCATGCCTCAGAGACAACACTATTTTGTCAAGTGGCTAACATAATCAGAGAGAGCTTTCTCCATCATACAATATATTTTCAAATTAATTGCATGTCATTTAGCAACAGTCATTTAGTCGTCCTGTTTTTATTACTACGATATTCTATCATAATAAGTGCAACAAGTCTCTCATACCAGCCACCGAGCAAATGCACAGAGTAACGTTATAGCATAACTTTCAACACACTCAAATGTATTTAGTATGACTGTTTTAACCATGTAAAACAGCGCTGCGTTACCCCACATACACAACAAAAAGAGTGGAAGCGGCGACTGCAGCATAAGGATAACAAAAGCTCAGAGACCGGTGTTTCGCGCAGGTCTCTCTCATTAGCATTCACTCCCACAGGCTCTCGGCGCGCCCTGCTTTATACCACCGTAACGTTAATAAAACTTTAACACATTTTCTCATTCATGAACATGATTTCTGCCCGAGTCTGTCGGATTCCTTTCCATCGGGTGTGGAGGTAAAAAGTCAAGACTACAACTCCCATGATTCCATGTTCATTCACTGCTTCATCAAGCTACGCCTTTGTTTTGAATAAGCGACCTCTAGCGGTGGAACTTACATACTGTGCCTTTAAGGTTTATTTCGTTTCAAGTCACAGAAAATGTTTTGTTTTTTATGGTTTTACTTTTAGTTTTAGTTAACTATAATAACCCTGCATGGGTTGCTGTGGATGGTTATTTGTATCTGGAGTTCCAGAGAAGGGGAAGAAAAGAATCGTTGTTCAGTCTGTTATATAAATTATGTTGTTTTTGTTGTATTTAGTATAAATGTAGTTGTTCATGCTTGATGTGCCCTAATGACTTTACAAAATACAACCATTTCAACATTTATTTGAAATATATCCTTTAAACAAATTAAAATATCATATCTCATGACAGCAGTGAGTCTCATCCACTGTGCTACAGTTTGTTGTTTTAGGAGTGATTTTGACTGAATGGGGCTCAGTGTTTTACAGGATCAGTGTCGAGAACTCTCTTCTGGAGATCCAGCTGGAGAAGCTACAGACGTGGCTGCCCGTGTGTTACGAGAGGTGGAACTCTTCTCTGGGAACGCTCGTATGTCGACAGCTGGGCTATCTGAGGTGAGCATGCTGAAAGCTGAATCACACACACACACTTTCAGCTCTCAGCACCTTTCACTTGAGTACCAGCTGTGGCTGTTTTCTGTAGGTCAACCATTCATAGATTGACAGCAGTGTTGAAATGTACTTTGAAGTCAGTTCTAATTCAAAGCATGACGTGTGCTGAGTACAGGCATTTCAAAGAATATTAAAGGGATAATTCACCACAAATGAAAATTCTGTCATCATTTGCTCACCTTCATGTCACTCCAAAGCTGTATGACTTTATTTTTTCTGTGGAACTCAATTGCCCGGTTTCACAGACAAGGCTTAAATCTAGTCCCAGACTAAAATGCATGTTTGAGCTGTTTTAACTGAAAGCAACTTGCGCTAGCATATCTTAAAATATGTCTGTTTTGATTGTTTTCAATTGTTTTCTCGATGCACACTAGTAATGTTTTTTTTCTAAGGCACATTTATAGGGCAGTAGGGCAGTTGTGACCTAATGGTTAGAGAGTGGGACTTGTAACCCGAAGGTCACGGGTTTGAGTCTCAGTACCGGCAGGAAATGTAGGTGGGGGCACAATATGTAATTTGTGCCGCTAGAGGTCGCTTATTCAAAACAAAGGCGTAGCTTGATGGAGCCTTGATTTCGCGGAATCATGGGAGTTGTTGTATTCACCTCTACAGCCGGTGGAAAAGAAAACAATGGGACTCAGGCAAAAATCATATTCATGGATGAGCTAATGTATTAAAGATTTATTAATGTTACTGTAGTATGAAGCAAGGTGGGGCTGAAAGCTGTTGGAGTAGAACTGGAGCTGGAGCGATTGCTAATGAGAGACGAGCGCGACACACGGCTCAAGAACAGTGGAGCTTTTATTATTCCGCAGACAAACACTTCTGCTTCTTCCACTCATGCGTATGTGGGGTAACGCAGTGCTGTTTTATCATATTAGATACATTTGTGTGTGTTGAAATTTATGTTATAATGCTACTCTGTGCATTTGCTCAGCGGCTACTATGAAACACTTGTTGCACACTGCAGTGAGCTAGATTGATATTAGGCATGGTAAAACATGGTACTTGCGGTAAATCAAGAAAACCAGATTTAAACAATAAGACTAACTGTGTTGAGCTATATAACAATGATTTGTTTTCTGTTGATGAATGTATCCAATTGCTCACCTGTCTAATAAAACATATAATATATTAAAGAGTCTTTGGTGTTTCTACAAAGTAACGTGAGGGTAACGCGGGTATGATGTCATTGATAGGCGACGTGTCCTGGTTAAAATTGCTTATTTCTCTGGATTTAAACATTCTTGGAATCATTTGGGATAATATAATGCTGTAATGTATACACAAGTCAACAAAATATATAACATTGTTCTAGTGGTTTTAATCCAAAAATCTTACATATTGTGCCTTTAATGATGTTGATGGAGTTTTATTAATTTATTTTAATAATGGATTTTTTTTAGCAAGTGTGGCAACATCTGAGTTTTGTCAAACAACTCTTCTTTCAGATTATCAAAGCACAAAGGGGTAAATCTGACTGATATTGGGCCGAACTATACAGATGGATTTGTCCAAATCTCCTCAGAACACCAAAGCAATTTGGAGAGTTTATGGCGTTTCAGGTAATCAAGAAAAAATACAAATAATTTTAATTGACATGAGTTTCCAGAACAACAACTGTCACACGTTTAGTTAATTTTATTTCTTTTTTACTCTAGAGGAAGCTGTAGTACAGGAAAGGTTATAGCATTAAAATGTTTTGGTGAGTCTTAACTTAATATAAGTCTGAAATAAAACATACTATCCACATATGCTGTCTGTCTGAGTCTGATCGCTCGTAATTTGCTTTATTATAGAATGTGGGACCAGAGCAAAGTTACCTAGGATTATTGGAGGAGTGGAAGCCACTCTGGGCAGATGGCCCTGGCAAGTGAGTCTCTACTACAGTAACCGCCACATCTGCGGAGGATCCATCATCACCCACCAGTGGATAGTAACAGCTGCTCATTGTGTCCACAAGTAAGATTCTACATTTACATTAAAATTGGCATGAAATGGAAGTTGCAATAGTCTTCCCTATTGTGACGTATATCCGGCTTCTCAAACAAGAAAAAATGTAGCTCTCTCAAATGAGTGACAGGTTGTTCTGCCCTCGCGGCAGTAAACACGCCATCAGAGTGTCGCTGCAAAAAGGCGGGGAAATTATTTTGATTGTGCACGGATAATTCTTTTATAGTAAATACCGCAATATTCCATTAAAAAAAAAGGTTGATTTTTGATTTCATGGTCACTTTAAGTATGACATGACTTGTTTGGATGAATCTCACAAAACCTGTCATAAACCTAAACAAAACCCAAAACCAAAAAAAAAGGGTTATAATATTTGGGTTAAGTATGTTTTAACCCCAAAAGGACATGTTTTTGTGAGACACACCCACTGGAACTGTGTAGTTGTTGACAGTAGTGTTGGAATGTGGTGCAGTGAGTGAATACAAAGGGTACAGAATTAAATAGATGACAGGGACTGCAACATAATACATAATGCCAGTAAAGTTTCCAACAGTTACATGCTGGGCTCTGCAAATGAATTTATTATAAGCCGATTAAAGGGATAGTTCACCCAAAAATGCAAATTTTGTCATTAATTACTCACCCTCATGTTGTTCTAAACCCGTAAGACTTCCGTTCATCTTCGGAACACAAATGAAGATATTTTTGATGAAATGTGAGAGACTTCTGTCCAAATTTTCTGAAGAGACACAATCGCTTTATATGATGAACAGATGGAATTTAGGCCCTTATCCACATATAAACATTCATCACCGCACACATCAGTTGTGGTAAACAGAAGCTCAAGCATGTTCGCTTGATGTGCAAGAACCAATGAGGTTCATTCTCGTGTTAAGCAGCAAGTTTGAGCTTCTGCAAAAACCAATGAGGTTCTTTCTTGTATTTAGGAGCAAGTTTGAGCTTCCGCAAGAACCAATGAGGTTCATTCTCGTATTAAGCAGCAAGTTTGAGCTTCTGCAAGAACCAATGATGTTCATTCTCATGTTATGCAGCACCGAACCAATGAGGTTCATTCTCGTGTTATGCAGCACATTTCAGCTTCGGCTTCTTTATGAACTTTTTGAAGGTAGTTGCGTAGCTGTCAATAAAGTGACAGAAATCGCTCAGATTTCATCAAAAAGATTTTCATTTGTGTTCCGAAGATGAACGAAAGTCTTTCTGGTTCGGAACGACATGAGGGTGAGTAAATCATGACAATTTTCATTTTTGGGTGAACTAACCCTTTAAGTGTGTTTATGATCTGATTTGCTTGCTTATTGAAGCTACAGGCTACCTCAAGTGTCCAGTTGGGTGGTTTATGCTGGTATTGTAACCAGTAATTCTGCTAAACTGGCTCAATACCAAGGCTTTGCTGTGGAGAGGATCGTCTACAACAAGAATTACAACCATAGGACTCATGACAATGATATTGCTTTGGTGAAATTAAGAACCTCTTTGAACTTCTCAGGTGACCGATACTTTATTAATCACATGTATAGTATGAGTGCCACTGTGTGTCATGTATCTCATTAGGCCTATCTGCTATTTCTTTCTTTACATATTTAGACACCATCAGACCTGTGTGTCTACCGCAGTATGACCATGATCTCCCTGGAGGGACCCAGTGCTGGATCTCTGGTTGGGGATATACACAGCCAGATGACGGTACTGTTATTCTTCAAATGCATATTTAAAAGTGTATACGAATATGTCAGGAACGGGGTTTGAACTAAAGCTGAACACAGGAGAAGGTGGAGAACCCAAGTGCAGAAACAAGGGCATAGTCAGAGACCACACTTAAAATGTCTTTAATAAGTTAAAAAAGTAAATACAAGACAAACTATGAAGTAATTCCAAACGGTAACTCCGGATCGTTTCAAAGAGCTAGAAAAAAAGCCAAAAGAGGATGCAGAAGTGTCAAAAGATAAATCCAACCCAGATAGCACACGTACGTGTGTACAAACCATAGGGGTACAAACATCTGATAAACATCTTAGAAAAAGCTGTTTTACATTCACAAATCATAAACATCTTAAAGACATTTTCTAAATGTCTATTTAATATCTGACAGGAAACATCTAAGAGACATGTATTGCAGATGAGCAAACACTCTAAAAATACATCATATAGACGTCTCCGTGATGTATGTGTGCTATCAGTGTAAGTGATTCCCAAAAAGGTAAACAAGTAAAATCCATAAATAACCCCACAACAGGTCTTCAAACTGAAATAAGGTCCACAAACGGCAAAAAAGACATAGTCTAAGGGCAAATAAATACACTAGAATCAGACAAATAACACAAAAGACTGGCAAGGCTATTCACAAAACATCAAACTAATGGGCACATTCAAGACACGGCTTTGTGAAGCTTCAAAACTTTTGCGAATCATTTAGTAAATGACGCTTCGTTACGTCATAACAGTTTCAAAATGTTTCAAATTTCAATGGTTCTCCACTAGGGGGCATAACATTATGACCACCTTCTCAATATTGTGTTGGTCCCCCTTTTGCTGCCAAAACAGCCCTGACCCATTGAGGGATGGACTCCACTAGACCCCTGAAGGTGTGCTGTGGTATCTAGCACCAAGATGTTAGCAGCAGATCCTTTAAGTCCTGTAAGTTGCGAGGTGGTGCCTCCATGGATCGGACTTGTTTGTTCAGCACATCCCACAGATGCTCGATTGGATTGAGATCTGGGGAATTTGGAGGCCAAGTTAACACCTCAAACTCGTTGTTGTGCTCCTCAAACCATTCCTGAACCATTTTTGCTTTGTGGCAGGGCGCATTATCCTGCTGAAAGAGGCCACAGCCACCAGGAATACCGTTTCCATGAAAGGGTGTACATGGTCTGCAACAATGCTTAGGTAGGTGGTACGTGTCAAAGTAACATCCACATGAATGGCAGGACCCAAATTTTCCCAGCAGAACAAAGCATTTTCCCAAGCATCACACTGCCTCTGCCGGCTTGCCTTCTTCCCATAGTGCATCCTGGTACCATGTGTTCCCCAGGTAAGCAATGCACACACACCCGGCCATCCACGTGATGTAAAAGAAAAAGTGATTCATCAGACCAGGCCACATTCTTCCATTGCTCCGTGGTCCAGTTCTGATGCTCACGTGCCCACTGTTGGTGCTTTCGGCGGTGGACAGGGGTCAGCATGGGCACCCTGACTGGTCTGCGGCTATGCAGCCCCATACGCAACAAACTGCGATGCACTGTGTATTCTGACACCTTTCTATTAGAATCAGCATTAACCAGCAATTTGAGCTACAGTATCTTATCTGTTTGATCGGACCACACAGGCCAGCCTTCGCTCCCCACGTGCATCAATGAGCCTTGGCCATCCCTGACCCTGTCGCTGGTTCACCACTGTTCCTTCCTTGGACGACTTTTGATAGATACTAACCACTGCAGACCAGGAACATCCCACAAGAGCTGCGGTTTTGGAGAAGATCTGAACCAGTCGTCTAGCCATCACAATTTGGCCCTTGTCAAACTCGCTCAAATCCTTACGCTTGCCCATTTTTCCTGCTTCTAACACATCAACTTTGAGGACAAAATGTTCACTTGCTGCCTAATATATCTCACCCATTAACAGGTACCGTGATAAAGAGATAATCAGTGTTATTCACTTCACCTGTCAGTGGTCATAATGTTATGCCTGATCGGTGTATTTTACCTGATCTCAGATACATTTTATAAATTTGCAGACATTTGATGGCACACTCTAAAAAGCTTAGTTTCTCACATCAATACATCAAACACTGAGCACAGAACTGAGGAGCAGAACAACTTACCTCACAGGAAACAAGGCACGTGAAAACAATGACACATGATACAATGCTGGACATTTTTTTAATGAAACACAATGAGGGCCTCTAGTGGCCAAAACAAGTCCATAATCTTGACAATACTATTTAAATTCAAATTATGATTTAGGAGTGTTAAGAGCTGCCATAAGACCAATGTCTTACTGTTTGAAAATGTAAATTATGTCAATTCTTTTTTGAAGTTCATATACCAGAGGTTCTCAAAGAGGCACCTGTACCTTTAATAAGCGCGAAGAAATGCAATAGCTCGTGCATGTACAATGGAGAGATCACCCCTCGAATGCTCTGTGCAGGATATACAGAGGGAAAAGTAGATGCATGTCAGGTGAGCTCCATGTATGTTACTCAAAATACATGCCATGAATGTTTTTTTCACAAATATATGGCATTTATATAATAAAGAAGACGTAGTAATGGATCTTAATTTTCTTAGGGGGACAGTGGAGGCCCTCTGGTTTGCCAGGATGAAAATGTTTGGAGGCTGGTTGGTGTTGTTAGCTGGGGAACAGGCTGTGCTGAGCCAAACCATCCAGGGGTTTATACCAAAGTGGCTGAGTTTTTAGGGTGGATATATGAGATTGTAGAGGTAAGTAAATTAAGAGACAATGGCCCATGAAAGATGAACTCAGCTTTTAACTTCATTTTGTGCCCTTGCATCTTGATTCCTGTCCTAGAGCTACTAAAGACTGATGTTTGATAGTAGAAGAGAAGAGAAGAATATCCTGACCTGTGGCTTTTTTATTTTATTTATTATATTTTATTATGTAAAGCCTCAACATTTACACAAGAAGGTAAATATTACATTTAGATGTTTGTACATTACATGTTTACTGTTGTGTTACTTAACAAGAAAATTGTGTAATTAAAATAAACGTTTGATATTTACAACAGAGAACAATGTGAGCTGTTCTGTTCTGTTCGTTTTTTTTTTTTATTCAAATTAAATTCTTCATCCTAACCCTAAACCTAACGGGCACTTCATTCTAACAGAAAAGTTTTTAGTTTTCATGCGTCACTGAACTAGTGTTGTAGTACTTGAGACTGGTCTTTTTTTTTTTTTTTGAAGGTCTTGGTCTTCTCTCGTTCTCAACTGCATTTTTACTTTGTCTTGTCTCGGTCTCAGACCAACAGAGGACTCGGGATATATCTCAATTATCTCAAGACCGGTCAAGACCACACATCACTAAATTGCCGGTGCATTGTCTGATTTATTTGTTAACATCATCAATTTGATTTGACTTAAAACCTATTGCTTAAAATGTAATCAATAACTTATTTCTAATATGATTTCTCTTGTTACTGTGGTGCCGGATTCAAAATCAATGCTGGATTCTCTAAATCAAATGTCCAAAATGAATACAAATGCCCACAAAATTCAAGATATGATTGCAAAAAAGTACTTGTATGAAATGTGTATATTATAACATACGATATAATTAAGCAATATCACAAGAGCAAGAGAGCTGTTTTCAAGAATATGAGCATGATTGCGAACGTGATATTGATTTTGCTATTTCACCAATGTGTTGTGTTACTAAATGAATCAGCTGAATAAATGAATTGGTTGAATAAATGATGACGTGACTCACTCATGAAGTGTCTTGATTTCAGTTTCATATTTAAAAGTAGACCTATTATTTTCAATCATGTTTCTATATTCAAAATGTTATTTTTAAAACATTAATCTCAACATTATTTATACAGGTGTAATTACCAATTCAGATGCAACATCTGTGCCATCTCTGCAACGTAAAGATTATTTTTTTTGTTAGTTATTTTGATTGGTAACAGCTCTAGTGTCTATATTAGCCTATTCTACTAGTATTTATTGATTAAATATAAGGCATTTCTCGGACAGTAGATATGGATCTTAGTGCTGGTCTGGTCTTGGTCTTGACTTGGTCTCAACTCCACAAAATCTTAATCTTGGTCTCAACACCTTCTGGTCTGGAAGACGGTCTTAACTACAACACTAGACTGAACACTACTTTTTTGCAAATTTAGCTTAGGCCTATATTTTGTTATTGTGGCATGTTTGGAATGCTTAATCAAGTGTATGTCATTAAACTAACGCTTTGTAATATTGATTTCCTCAAGAGGGTAACGCCAACCCATTTTCTGGTAAAACTCGTTCAATCACAGTCTCAAGATATTTTGAAAGTAAGACAAAAACCTCATATTTGAAAGAGCCTCAGTTAAAATATTTTGACTAAACAGCGCCATCTATCGAAACAACAGTGCATGTGTTAGATTAGTTTCTATGGAAACCTTTGAGTTTAGCAACAAGGCGAAAAGCTGGTCCGCGACTAATAATTTATCTAGTTTTCTACAAAAATATTATCGTGTAAGATTTTTTTTATATATATATATATACCAAGTATTTGTTTCTAAATAATATAGTATCTGCGAAACCTCCGTTTTGTTCCGTATTAGCTTTTCTTTTAGTTGTTACAGTAAGTTAGTTTTGATACACTTCAAGCATGGAAATTCCTGGCTATGATAATAACGCAGCTGTGCAGCAGGTGAATCAGTTTTGGTCGATGTTAGATGACATGTCTCAGAATAATCCGGAGGCCTACAGGACCTTCATTGAACGCCAGTTACGGGAGGGAGCGGAGCTTCACTCCCCGCCGCAGCCGCACGCCTGCATCCGCACTTCTGTACTGGTAACCACCTTTAACCTTTAAAGAAACTCTGTTTTGACTGATTTTATAGATCTTAACAAACAAAGCTAGACCACTACAGCTGTATGAGAGCACTTTAGAGGCCTTATTATTTAATTTGATGCCATTGACATGTACATGACATGGTATTACCATGTTTTTGAACATATTCCTGACGATAACAACATGCAATACTTTGAAAAAGTAAAGTAAAAGTGGCATTTAAATTTCATCAAACGCTATGAATGGGATAATCATAATATGGCATTTGCATCTGATACCTTTATTGAACCATAATGCCACAGTAAAAGTTCAAAATGGCTGGCATAGGCTATACAAATAATTATGAAATCAAAAATTATGAAGTGAAATGATTACTTTTCAGGGACCAAAGGAAGATATATTGTACATTAACATGTGTGGTTGGAAACGTGTACCAGCGGCCACTTCTTACAGTGATCCTGTTCCAGTGTGTGGAGGACGAATGGAGAAAGTAACAGAGGAGAAAGGTACACAAATCTCATCATTGCTGCTTTCAAAACATTTTCTTTAAACCAAAAGTCTCTTTTCTTTAAACTCAAAAGTCTTGAATTCCAATGATTTTCTTTACTTCATTTTCTCCTTGATTAACTTCATATTGATTCTTAAACATCAAACTTCATATTGATTCTTAAATTCTTAACTTATCTATTCTTGAGACAATCTGATTTCCTGTGTGTTTTGCAGAGCGTTACAGTGTCGTTGATGTGGCCTTCAACCCTGAGGTTCTGGAGATGACAGAGAAAGACAAACATGAGAAAGAGAAGCTCCAGCTGCTTGCTGTGAACTTCATCCAACAACAGCACAATCTGAGTCTGTCCCAACGTTACAAACTCACCAAAGACAATATCAAAGGCAGCATCCAGGATATGAAGCAGCGTCTCATGTCACCACATACATGCAAATCTTCTCCCAATAAGCCACAATCTGAACCAGGTAAAATATATATTTTTTTAAAGCTACAGAGATTAGCTAATTGTATAGAACCTCATGGCCAACCTGCTGGAATGCAAATTATGTTATTTTGCAATGTTAAAGGGTTAGATCACCCAAAAAATGAAAATTCTGTCATTAGTTACTCACCTTCATTTGTGTTCGTCTTTGGAACACAAATGAAGGTATTTTTGATTAGATCTGAGATCTTTCTGTCCCTCCATTGACAGCCTACGCAACGACTACTTTCAAGGCACCAGAAATGTAGTTAAGGCATCATAGAAGTAATCCATCATGTGACCCAAGTTGTTTAACCTCAATTTTATGAAGCGACCCGAGTGCTTTGTTTTTGCAAAAAAACATCATTTACCAGTTTATTGACAAAGATATTAGTTCACGCAGCAACATCTGCTCTTGCATCAACACAACATGCATGCGTCGTGGTGCTCTTGTGCGTTGGAGATTAATATTTTGTAAATAAAGTGGTGAATTATGTTTTTTTTTTGTGCAAAGCACTTGTGTCGCTTCATCAAATTGAGGTTAAACCACTGGAGTCACATTGATTACTTTAATGATGTCTTTACTACCTTTCTGGACCTTGAAAGTGGTAGTTGAGTAGACTGTCAATGGGACAGAAAGCTCAGATTTCATTAAAAATATGTTCATTTGTGTTCCGAAGATGAACGAAAGTCTTACAGATTTGGAATTACATGAGGGTTTGTAATTAATGACAGAATTTTCATCTTTGGGTGAACTAACCCTTTATCCACCGCTTGTTTTACAGCCCCATCACTCCTGCAGCAGATCTCCTCACTGCGAATGGCTGAGAGTAATGAGGACTCATCCATCCAACTGAGCATGGAGCAGGAGAAGAAACCAGCCCGACCAGGTCTCATTGAGGTGATCTCCAGCACAGAATCATACCAGTCTCAGCCACAACAACCCCAGCATCATCTCACAGTCTGTCCTGACGGCAACGGCTCATCTAGGAGCCTAAAGCTGAGTGTTCAGCTTCCTGGAGTGAGATCTGTATCACAATGCCAGCTCAGCGTCTCTCAGGTCAGTATTCCTGGTATGGCAGCTGTGTGGGTTGAAGTTTTAATTACAAAACAAATGCCTTTTATTTTATATAATGTTTTTTTTCTTCTTTTATTCTATTGGAACTAAATCGAAATTTCCATAGTTCTGATTTAACCTTTCTATATTGTACATATTTTTTAAAGGGATATTTCACCCAAAAATATGATTTTCTCACCCTCAAGTCATCCTAGGTGTATATTACTTTCTTCTGTAAGACGAATACAATCGGATTTATATAAAAAAAATATCATTGCTCTTTCAAGCTTTATAATGGTAGTG
This sequence comes from Rhinogobio ventralis, assembly GCA_039654625.1. Classification (NCBI taxonomy): domain Eukaryota; kingdom Metazoa; phylum Chordata; class Actinopteri; order Cypriniformes; family Gobionidae; genus Rhinogobio; species Rhinogobio ventralis. The sequence continues at coordinate 30,143,158 of CM077199.1, read as the reverse complement.
AATGGAGGTCGAGATTTTTAAGCCGAAAAAAGTGCATGCATCCATCATAAAATTAATCCATACGACTCCAAGGGGTTAATAATGGCCTTCTGAAGCGAATCAATGCGTTTGTGTAAAAAAAAAAAATCCATATTTAAAACTTTAAAAACTTAAATAACTAGCTTACAACAGACGGCCATACACATCGATTTACGGCGAAAGAGTCACCCCTGACCTGACGTATGGCGTATTGATGAACGCAGAAGCGCAGAGGAGCAAAACAAAACACGTCACGAATTAGAAGTCTAAAACGAGAATATTTAAAGAAAAATGTCGGAGGATTATAAGATATAAGAGAAGAGGAGCTTGAGTTTGTTGCCCAGCTCTGTTTGTTTGAACCGTGAGAGGCGTCAAAGCTTATGCTAGTCTTACATCCTACGTCATACAACGCATCAGGGATTACTCTTCTGCCGTAACTCGATTTGCGTAGGCCATCAGCTGGAAGCTATTTATTTTAGTCTATAAAGTTTTAAATATAGATGTTTTTCTGCTTCAGGAGGCTTTTATTAACCCCCTGGAGTCTTATGGATTACTTTTATGATGGATGGATGTGCTTTTTTGGACTTCAAAATCAGGACCCTCATTCACTGCCATTAGAAAGCTTGGAAGAGCAATGATATTTTTTAATATAATTTCGATTGTGTTTGACTGCCGGTTTGAGGGTGAAAAAATCGTGTGGTAATTTTCATTTTTGGGTGAACTATCCCTTTAAGGTTTTTATTCATGATGTGGACTCAATAAGGGGTTGGTTTTTATTATTTAGGATGATATTCTCCTGGAAGTTGAGGACATTTATTATCTCCATCTTCCATTTCCTGGGTTGGTCAAGGAGGAGACATGCGTTGCAACATTTAGCAAGAAGAAACAGACTTTAAATGTTACTGTGACAATGTTATGACAACACTTCACTCTTATTAATCCAAAAACTGATATAAACACCTTCCAGATTATTTTCTGAGAAATATATATAGTTGTATTATTAACTTTTGTCTCACAGATCATTAGTCATGCATTCAAATTCAAGGTTACATAATTTCAATACATTTAATACATAATTACTTAATACTTAAAAGACAATAATTATTGCTGTTAATTGATTAAGGTCTGATATAAAAATGCTGTACTATTTTGTTTAAATAAATAGAACACTAATAAAAAAGCACTGTATGAAAAATGGAAGCTCATTTTAAGATTTGATGAAGATTACATTTAACGGTTATTAAATTATTTAACTTTAAGTGAATGTTACATGACGGCAAATGTAATTGAAATATGTAAGTATGGAAAATGAGGATAAACAATGAAATACCCAATATAACACTGATGTGCATTGCCATGATTTTAGACAATAGCATATACAAAAAAGCCCCCATTCACCTGTGCACAGAATGTCTTTAATAAAAGGGTGGACAAGTGTCAACTGCATTTGCATTTACAACACAGATACCAAACACCATGAACAGACATGCAAACTTGATAGGAAAAGTACAATCATTTTTAAAGGGAGTACTCCAATATTTTCAAATGTTACAAATTTTTACAAACAAAGTTGTCCCTGCTTTTCCCACCCTTTATTTTTAAAGGATAGTCAAAAAAGGTTGACATACATTATTGTGAAAAAGTGAATATGTGCATATGTTGATATGATATGTTCTCTTGAAATGGCATTTTTTTCTGGCAGGACAATACATGCACACATGTGATGTCCTTGTCACAGTTTGGCAACTAACGGGATATGTTTATTATTTGTCACAGCACAAGACAAAAACTTATTTTCTTGCTCACATATCACAATGGCATTGTTGAAACACTAGTTTCTGAAAAAAAAAAGTACCATAACTTTAATACACTTTTAATCAGTATGTAAACTGTTTTTTAATAATATTAAAATTTCATTTTTCTTTCAGTGTTCAAAATGCATTTACTCTATTTTACAAACACTTTCCTGATATAATGACATAGTGAACAGGTTTGGTGAGATTCACAGTTAGTATAGGACAAAGGCTTCAGAGTTGCAGGGATGAGGTATATACGGGGTAAAACATACATTCGGAATTGATCGGAACCCTCATGTTCTATCTCCCCTCTCCATGATCCTCCTCCACCCATGCAACGATCTTCCCTTCCCAGCCAGGTATAACAGCATCGTCCTGAAACACCTGAAAGACAGAATTCAGAGCTATTTCTCAAATACTTAAAGCACATTTAGAGAAAGACACTGAGTGTTCACTAATTCAGAACATTGAATTATTCCTGATTGGGTGTGATTTTTCACCTCTTCCTTCACAGTTCCAAACTCTGGATCCAGAGATTTGAAGTGATATCGGAAACTGCCATGTCTATCCACAGCTGCCTTGAAGTCCTGTAGCGTGACCTCCCCCAGCCTACCAATAGAAAGTTTATATTTAGATCACGAAACATCTATAAGATGATGCTATGATGTGATTCTTGTCGACTCGTCACCTCTTAGGGATGTTGACTAGGAAGGGTGTGAGAGAGCGATCTGTGTAGTAGAGTACTTTGGTTGAGGCTGCCGCACTAAGAACAGGGCTACTGTGAGAATGAGCCATCTCTGGGAAAAAGAAAACAATTTGCTTATGTATATATACACTCACCTAAAGGATTATTAGGAACACCTGTTCAATTTCTCATTAATGCAATTATCTAATCAACCAATCACATGGCAGTTGCTTCAATGCATTTAGGGGTGTGGTCCTGGTCAAGACAATCTCCTGAACTCCAAACTGAATGTCAGAATGGGAAAGAAAGGTGATTTAAGTAATTTTGAGCATGGCATGGTTGTTGGTGCCAGACGGGCCGGTCTAAGTATTTCACAATCTGATTAGTTACTGGGATTTTCACGCACAACCATTTCTAGAGTTTACAAAGAATGGTGTGAAAAGGGAAAAACATCCAGTATGCGGCAGTCCTGTGGGCGAAAATGCCTTGTTGATGCTAGAGGTCAGAGGAGAATGGGCCGACTGATTCAAGCTGATAGAAGAGCAACTTTGACTGAAATAACCACTCGTTACAACCGAGGTATGCAGCAAAGCATTTGTGAAGCCACAACACGCACAACCTTGAGGCGGATGGGCTACAACAGCAGAAGACCCCACCGGGTACCACTCATCTCCACTACAAATAGGAAAAAGAGGCTACAATTTGCACGAGCTCACCAAAATTGGACAGTTGAAGACTGGAAAAATGTTGCCTGGTCTGATGAGTCTCGATTTCTGTTGAGACATTCAGATGGTAGAGTCAGAATTTGGCGTAAACAGAATGAGAACATGGATCCATCATGCCTTGTTACCACTGTGCAGGCTGGTGGTGGTGGTGTAATGGTGTGGGGGATGTTTTCTTGGCACACTTTAGGCCCCTTAGTGCCAATTGGGCATCGTTTAAATGCCACGGCCTACCTGAGCATTGTTTCTGACCATGTCCATCCCTTTATGACCACCATGTACCCATCCTCTGATGGCTACTTCCAGCAGGATAATGCACCATGTCACAAAGCTTGAATCATTTCAAATTGGTTTCTTGAACAGGACAATGAGTTCACTGTACTAAAATGGCCCCCACAGTCACCAGATCTCAACCCAATAGAGCATCTTTGGGATGTGGTGGAACGGGAGCTTCGTGCCCTGGATGTGCATCCCACAAATCTCCCATCAACTGCAAAATGCTATCCTATCAATATGGGCCAACATTTCTAAAGAATGCTTTCAGCACCTTGTTGAATCAATGCCACGTAGAATTAAGGCAGTTCTGAAGGCGGAAGGGTGTCAAACACAGTATTAGTATGGTGTTCCTAATAATCCTTTAGGTGAGTGTATATAGAAAATGCATAAAAGTGGCAACTCTGCATGAATTTCTAGCTGAATAGCATTGAAGTGACCTACTTGAGCTTGATGGCCATGATTCTCGGTCTGTGTGATTTGCTTTTCGTCCAGGAGACCTCGTTGAACCCTGTGGTGGTATAACAAATGGTTTTAAAGTCAGTGATTCAGAGCATGTATCACACTGCCAAAGTCACGGATTTCAGTTAGTTCACTTACAGTAACGGTTTCAAAATGTTTCGAAATTTCGATGGTTCGCCGCTATAGGGTGTGATCTCTTTGTTTGTTTTTTGCGCACAAAAAGTATTAGCACTTCATAAAATCAAGATTGAACCACTGAAGTCACATGGACTATTTTAACAATGTTTTGACTACCTTTCTGGGCCTTGAAAGTGGTAATTAAATGGCTGTCTATGGAGAGGTCAGAGAGCCCTCCGATTTCATCAGAAATATCTCAATTTGTGTTCCGAAGATGAATGAAGGTCTTTCAGGTTTGGAACGACATGAGAGTGAGTAATTAATGACAGAAATTTTAATTTTTGTCATTGTTTAATGACAAAAAAAAAGTGAATAGTCATCAGTGAATAGTGATGACTTGATGAGTAGCTATCAACGTTGCTACCTAGTAATATTGACAAAAGGAAAAGTCACGAAAAACAGCCGTGGTTGAATATTATTTCAGAGTTAAATAAACGAGAAAGACTCGCTTTATTTCGTTCACTCCCTGCTTATATAGTGCACTCAACTGCCATGCATTATAGAGATTAAAGAATCAGAAAAAAAGTGAGCGATTTCGGACACTGCATTAGAAGCCGCGTTTCCACCGCAGGAACTTTCCCCAGGAACTAGGGACTTTGGGGTGGTACTCTGTGTGTTTCGACAGCAGGGTCTAAATGAAGTTCCGGGTAAAAATGTCTCTGCTTGCGAGGTAGTACTTTTTCAAAGTTCAGGAACTTTCGGGGTGGAACTTGGGTGCTGAACATGCTGATTGGTTGAGTTCATGCTGCATTTTGATTGGTCAACTCCACGGAGCATTTTATTTACCACCATTTTTAAAAGTCGTTGCGGTGCAGTAAGAGCTGTTTGGTATTCAAATCAACAATGGAGTTTAAAAAATACAACCGATGGACCGACGACGAGGTTCAGGCTTTATTAAGCTTATATGTGGAGGACGAAATCCAGTGGGAACTGTAAAGTTGCACGCAGTCCTATGTCACCGGACTAATTTGCCTAATCTTCACGGTAATTTGTCCCTAATGGAAATGCAGACAGCAACAGGTCTGGGGGAAAAAAGTTCCTGGGACAAATTGTTCCGGGATATTTCGGTGGAAATGCAGCTAGAGTCGATTCCTGTGCTGGAGTCGACCTGACTCTGGGGCTATTCAGAGTCGAGGAATCGACTCTGTAGCGTCTGGAGTCTCTCTGGACAGGATCAAAGATGAGTCGATTCCACTATAAACGTCAGAAAGCCTTTTAGCCGTATATAAATTAGGTTCCGGTACCGAGGAGTCTGAGGAAGATGGCATCATGGACAGTTTTGTGGCTTGGCTGAGGTAGAACAGACAGCACCGTTAGAATCCTGTGAGAACTTCAATCAGGACGCAATCTCTCCTCCTATCCCCCCCCCCCTCACTCAAAAGATAAGGGGGGGCCTAGACACACAGGCTCCTTCCAATACACAGACACAAACATTTTCTTTATGTAACTTTAATTAAACTATCCCAGAATGTATATGATGATTCCTGTGTGTACGCATGCTCCCTATGTCATTGCCAACATAGTCATGATGTACGAACAATGTAAAGTCATGTAAGATGCTTGTATTCATGTGTAAGAATGTATCTCTGCTCTAATATCTCCCAGTCATACTGTGTTTGATATCTAAATATTCCTCTCTCTTTCTCTTAACCAACGGTGCACAGTAGATGATTATGAAATGCATCACATTATGTTACCCCCCCTTTTGAGTAGAAATGTACCAAGTATGACACCATCATAAATTAGGCAAATGAGGTCATAAACGGAGACAAAGAAAGTGTTCTCCCGCCTAAAACTCCCATATCTGATTGGTCATTTCAGAAAAGATGGGCGGATGTTAATGTTTCTTTAAAGGACAGTAACACCAACATATCTTTGCTCAGTCGGTGCAGTCGATAAACAACCCTCTTATCATCTCGGCTCGTCCCCTGGCCAGGCGGCTTCGGCCCTGGCTTGGCGGCTCAGTCACGTGGGTTGGTTCCTTTGAAGTCAGCGCGCTCCGCAGCCAGGCGGACAGGCAACGCGCGCCATCCCAGCGCGCTCCATCTCAGCGCTCAGTCGTCTTCTAAAACTCCGACGAGACAATCTTCTTTTCCTCCCCTTTTCGGCATTCGCTTCAACCACCTTCAAACTTCCCGCGGATCGAGAACGCTCCGGAAGGACCAAAAGAGAACACACTCCAGCTCAAAGAACGCTCTGAGAAGACTCACGCGCATTCTTTATACTCAGCACAAAACAACCCATGCAAGTATAAATTCCATCGAAATTTAGATGCGTTTTAAGATGTGTACCCCTGTTTAAGGTGATATTATTCGTTGCTGGCTCTCGGTGGTTATGTTTGTGAAATTGCCATTCCTGAACCTTTCCTTCCTCTCTTTCATTCTCTTCTTTTCATTCTCTTTCGTTACTATTCGTTGTTCTGTATATACATGTATTCTTTGTTTTAGTCGTATGTGTTCGTAGTATCAATTATTAAAACCATTGTATCCACGTTCGATTGTCATTGTTGCCGCTCACAGGGCATGGTCACTTTAATGTTCAGATCTAGCTACGAGCTCTCAAGTATCTTTGAATACTTTAATTAATATCATAATAGTTCGGAAAGTTTATTCTTCGTGACCAGAAGGATAATCTTCCCGAAGATTTGATAAGAAAGAATAAAACTTTGTGAGAATTGATAAAAGATTGTAGTACTGTTCGTTCGTTAAATGAACGGATCAGATGAATTTTGAATTAATTCTAATTCAAAGGTTATTCTGTAATGATTTAATATATATTCGTAGTTAATTGCAACCCATTGTCGTTAACTATATATATATATTGCATAAATACCTAGGTTAGGTATTTCCCTTTTTGGGTGATTTGGAGATTTATAATTTAATCATAACCCGTTGCGATTAGTTATAAATAATGAAACATTAATAATCATAATTCCCTATTGAGCTAATTTAATTTATTATTATTATATGCAGCCGAGTCGCTACAACTCTTTTGGAGTCGACTCCCCATCCCTAAGTGCAACACCTAGGGGTGAATTCAGGTTGATTGCATATTTCCTATTATCCAGAATATTGGATACAGATCATGGTTGACCTTGCCTTTCTCTCCTGCCTTTTCTTGGACTCTGTGGTGTGAAGGCGGTCCACCAGACTGGCCACGCCTTGCTCCAGCGTGTCCAGCATGTGATGCTGCGGGTCATGACCGCTGAAACTGTCCCTCAGGCTACGCAGAGCATCTCGCACCAGATGTAGCTCGTCCCCCTGATGCACACATTCAGCCAGAACCAAGGAACAAAAAACACACTCATTTAATAGAAATTGAGCAAATACTTTTTCAAATGAAGAATGACATGACTCACCATTCTGTGCTGGAAAACAGTGGACGATGTGTCCATCATGTGACTGTAGCCATTATTCTCACAGCCTGACAACTGGAGCAAACAATTTTGTATTATTAATGTAGAACATTACACATTTACTTGAAAGTCATATATTAAAGTTTATATTACATCTGTTTTTATTTCTGTTATGTAGCCTATATCTGCATTTTATGGGAACGTCTGGAATACGAAGCTAAATAGTTCACCCAAAAATGAACATCATTTACTCAAGTTGTTCCAAATCCATATGAGTTTCTTTCTTATGTTGAACACAAAATAAGATATTTAGAAGAATCGGTAACCAGACAGTAGCCATTGACTTCCATAGTAGGAAAAAAATACTATGGAACTCAATGGCTACCTCAACGGTCTGGTTACCAACTTTCTTCTAAATATCTTATTTTGTGTTCAGCAGAACTATCCCTTTAATAAGACAAGTATGGGCGTCGGAAGCAAAAAAAAAATGTGGATGGGTCCTCCACCATAAACATTTTACTGGAGTAGATGCCATTTCCTGTATTCTGGTGCCATTTATTTAAACAATTGCTTTTATAGCCTAAAACGGTTTGCACATAAGGTTTCCCAAAAATGTACAAACAACAAAAGTCTAGTAAGTTGTTTTGAACAAAAAATCCTTCCTCTGCCAAGCAGTTATCCACAGCGACATGCAGCAGAATGTTGCTATGTGTGACACAGACAAAAACACTAGATGGCGCAGTCATACCGCGCTGTAGTCTCAAGACTCAACTGTGTGGTTACAAGTATATTACAATGGTATTGAACACAGCTCAGCCAATTATAATCAAGAACTGGAAGTGTCCGTTTTTATATCATTTGTTTTAATACTTTTGTCTGGCTATAGCATGAGAAAATTGCATAATGCTGCCAACAAGGTGACGTCTTTTTCAAAGGCGTCCCTGTGCAGCAGGCGCGAGTAGTGAAAAGTGAACAGACGTATACGTCGGCCGTCCACGTCCGCGCACCGTCTGCATGACGTAAATTTCGTCATCAGGAGGGTTTGCGGAGGTCCGCACACAGCACATGCATGGACAGAAGAGTCCACTAGGTGGCAATACTCACAGTACTCTGCACAGTGTGCAGTCATCGAAGAAGAGTATGGACAGAGCGATTTAAAAACAACACGCTTGAAACAGAAGGAGGAAAACACTACAGTTGACGGCGAAGTTGACGAGCGTTTGTGCGAAGTTTGTGCGTTGTTTTTTCTTCTGAACTATGTTGCAATGGTTGATCCACTACTTTTCTTCTTCGATCCTGCGGAGCGAATGTCCTGTTGATGACACGACTCGGTGCTGCCCTCCTGATGGAGTATTCTGGTAGAGTATTAAAAAATTGTACTGCGCATGTGTCGAACTCGGCCATCCACGGTTGAGTGTACTTTGGCTGGATCCCAAATGGCACACTAAACCCTCACGGCCTTCCTCTTTCGTGACGTAATGCCGCTTTGACTGCTGGGTAAATTCCTCTGCGTAGCTCACAAACTTGCGAGCTCAGCTGAAGTGCGCATCGAGGGCGCATAACGGCCGCAAAGGGGACGCTCGCGAGCACCTTCTGACACTTAAAATGATGAATGAGACACCCTACGGGTGCCTTAAAGTTCTGCATAATTAAGGGCGTGGCCAATTGAGTGACAGGTGGATTCCTGCTATGGTCGAGCTAAGTGGGCATGGTTTCAGCAACCAGGCACCGCAGCTCCACCCACGTCCCGCCTCTTTGCCCATTTTCGGTTATCCAGGAGTGACGCGCTGCCAAGATGGCAACGGCCGGCTCCGCCCACTTTGGGCTTCAAAAATGCTCTTCAGAAACCTACGAGTGACGTTGCGGTCACGATGTGAAATGCGGAAATTGAAGTATACCCGGGGCTATATGCGCTGAATTTGAGACGGTAAAAGTGAGTGGGTCCAATATAATTGGTCTTAAAAAGTAGGTGGGTCTTGTCCCACCCACATACAATGGTTCCGAGGCCCATGGGACATACAATTATTGCCCATTTTGCCCTAGTAGTTTATTTAGTTACCCTATGATAGCTTTCGCTGATCCTGTGCAGGGCATCGTCCAGTTTTGCTTGCTGCTGCTGAAGAAGTCTGTCTTTCTGCCCAAGTTCTTTCTACAAAGATGAGTGCATGTGACATAAAAAATTAATTTGCTATACAGACCAACCAAAAAAATGCAGGAAAACCAGCAGAGAACCAACATAGGTCTATCTAATTAATAAAAACACTATAGATGATTAAAGAACACTAAATAGGATTCAAGTACACTCAGCATGATTAGGATAAATTTGCCTACTTTGTATTCACTCAGCAATCTGTTTCGTTCACTCAACTTCCTTTCCAGTTCCACCTAAAGAACAAGACAAAAGAAAGTTTGCAAATAAATCTTTTAAATATCTGACACATAGAAGAACCAAATGCAATCCTTTTTTATATATATATATATTAGTGTTGATGACTCACATTCTGTCCCTCCAGCTCCTCTCTGGACATGCTGGATCTGAGCAGCTCCTGTTTGAGCTGCAGCACTGAGTCCTCCTGCACAGACATTCTCTGCTGCAAGGCATCCTGGGTAAATAGATGGACACAGAAACAAACCCCAATTATCCCAAATGGCAACAAATCTGCTATACACTGCATAAGCTGTGAAATGTTGAAATGAAATAATTAAATAATTATTCACACTTTTGTAATTAATAATATTAAAAATGAACATATGCAAAACATTAATATGTAAAAAATTAATTTCATCTGAACTCACCTTAATAGCCTGCAGATTACGTGCCTCCTGCTTGTATCTTAAAAGTTCTCTCTGAAAAACACATTAAAACCCTCATTCAATATACAAACAATGATATGATCAATGAGTTATGACATATGTTTTTACACATACATTGTTTTAACTCACCAAAATAAGTTAAGCAATTTTACATTTTTTCTGTTATACAAGATTCAACTAATTTTTTTAAGTCAGTTTAATGTAATTTAAGTTGAAATGACTTAAAAATCCAAGTTGATTGTACTTAAAATATTTAAGGCAGCAATTTTTTTAACAGTGTATACAGTATACTTCACATCAGTATTTCTTTTCAGCAATTTAAGTTACCTTCAGATCTAAAGACTCCTCCATACTCTGGTCCAGACGACTGCGGATTAAAATCTTCAATGGCAGAATAGAAAGGATATGTCATTACTATAATAGACTGTAAATGAGACATGCACAAAAGCAGAATGATGCATTACCAGCTGCTGCTCTGAGCTGGTACTGTCTCCAAAGCTCAGAGTAGATGTCTGCTCATCCTCAGGTAGTGACCCATGCAGCAGTAAGGCCTGAATGAAGACATGTGAGGTATGTGAGTAAAACTAGTCCATACCAGTGCTATTGCACCAACAGTGTTCCAAACAACTTTCCAACCTTGGATGCTGTTTGATGATTAGACTAACCATATTCTCACTTAAGGCTGTATTTCCTCTTTTCAATCTTTTTAACTCTCTTCTACTCCTTCTGTCATTGCATTAGATAATTAAAGATGCCTTCTATAGTAATGTTAAAACATGAAATGCTGGATTGATGAGCTTGAAATGCTTGGTCATTGGTTCCTTTTAGAAGAGTGACATCAATCATGATGGATTAGGAAAGTCTGCCAAGCTGTGCAAACTCATCTTAATCTGACTGAATGAACTGCTTTACTTTTACAAGCACTAATTCTTTGCTTAAATGTAGTAGTAGAGGTATTACACATGGGTGTTTCCCAAATGTTGGTTCTGTGGACTCACTAGTTACTGTCTAGTGTATAAATGTACATCACAGGAGCATTCTGTCATTTTTAATATTTTTATATATAACATTAACATTTTACAATAATATGTTAACATGATATACACCGATCAAAATTTTGGGGTCTGTATTTGAAACAAGTCTCTTATGCTCACCAAGGCTGCATTTATTTGTCAGAATATTATGTAATATATATGTATTATGTATATATTAGTAATATTATGACCATTTAAAATAACTGCCTTCTAAAATTTTAAATGTAATTTATTCCTGTAATGGCAAAGCTGAATTTTCAGCATAATTACTCCAGTCTTCAGTGTCACATGATCCTTCAGAAATCATTCAGCATGAATGCTGATTCGCTGCTCAAGAAACATTTATTATTATCCATTTTGAAAACAGTTGTGCTGCTTAATAATTTTGTGGAAACCATTTTTTCCCCCTTAAATCCTTGATTAATAGAAAGTTCAAAAGAACAGGATTTATTTGAAATATAAATCTTTTGTAACAATAGAAATGTCTAATAAAAGAATTCATTATGAATTCATACTATTATGGTTTTTGAATATTCCCTTTCGTGCAGTGTGTAATATAGCTGTCTGTGAATGTAAACGTTCTGTAAAGTCGAAAGTGCACGATAAATAAAGTTATTGTTTCCCAAAAGAAAGAACCGCCTAAATCCCACTGCATGTGTGACGGTTCTATGTTACTAGAACATACATTTGCATAATGCCCGTTCGAGTTGAACAACTAGTTCTTCCAATGTTTCATCATCGGACTCGCGCTTGGATTGATATGGTAAAATTGACATCTCTTTACAGTGTGTACAATCACTGAGCTTTAGTAAGCCTACGGAGCTGAAGTTCAGTTATGGTAATGGCTGTTTAACTTCCAAAAAACATGCTGTACATGGTAGACCAATCACAACAGACTGGGCCATCTGGCCAATCAGCAGAGTAGGTTCGCGGAAAGGAGAGATTTAGGGACACTGATTCATCCAACGAGTCATTTGAGAATCATTGAACAATGTGGTGATGTGCTATGTATATTATGAGAAAATGAAAGTGATTTTTTTTACCTTTGATGCATGTAAACCTGTTATAGGAGACCTCCAAAACAAAATTACGAGCCTTTAAAATAGCATAATAGGGCAATTCGTACTGATTCCAAACTTTTAAAAGGTATTATATTACTTATATACTTTTTGTATAAAAGCCTTATGGTGAAGAAAACCCATCTATAAATGTGTAACTCACCTGAAGCCTTGACACCATTTTCCTGGTCTCCTGCATCTCCTTCTCCAGCTGTTCCTGCTGGGCACATAGCTGTTCCTCCCATGTGCTGCTTTCCTCTTTCCCAGCATGCTCCGGGCCAGGAGATGGCTCGGTGGCTGAGGATTTAACTACATCCTCTTCAAAGGAAACAAACAACAAAATATAAGAAAAGTATAGAATTGTTTAGGACCACACAGGGGATACATCCTACCTAGGCTTTGTGGTTGCTCCGTATGGTTCCCCACTAGCTCCCCCGAATCTTCAGATTTGGCAATAATATACTCCTCCTTAGGTGTGTGTGCTGGACTGGATGAACTGAGGCTGGAGAGATGTTGCAAAGAATCAGTGAGCAAGATAACCATGTATTTGTATGACATATTTTCAGTCATATCATATGGAACCAGCTGGAGTAATTTGATGACAATGAAAGCCTTTTGTGTACACAAGGTATAACGTGTTCACTTTAATTACATGTAACTGAACTAAAATATAGGGCAATTCCTGTTATAATAGACATGTCATCTTTCTAATCCAGGTTTTCAGTTTCAAACCACACTAATATAAAGTTTCAGAGCATTCCTAAGTCACATGTCATTCATCTGTTTTCAGTAAAGATGAAATGAGAGACTCTATCTCAAACACCCCTAGCTCTTCCTCTGGTACGGGAATATGATATTGAAATTGAGATCTCTCTAACAAAGAAATAAAGAGAGAGTAAAGTCTGTCGCACAGAATAAAAGACAGCTCTCCCAGTTGATTAGCGTCATACTTTTGATAAGGACTATTAACCAGGATTACATTTTGATTAAGTTTCTGAGAATGACTACATAAAGGGATGTGTACGCATGCATGAAATTACAGCAGAATGCTTCTCTGGGAGGTGTCATATTACTGAATGTTGATTATTTATACAAAGAGGAACATGATGGTTTATAGTAATCCACTCCAGATACAAAACATAATCTGACTGGCTCATCTAAGATCAGTTACTTATTCATATTTCTCACTGCACATATTTACTCTAATACATTATTTGCAACAGAATGCTATTTAATGGATATGACACATAACAATTTTTTTTTATCAATTTCCATCCAAGCTGTAAAAAAGTGATTATACGCCAGCAGGTGGTGACAAGTTAAGTCTTTGTGAAAAAAATATTATATCATTCACTCAACTGATTCATTCAAAACACTGATTCAAAAATCAGTGGAAAAAAACGGTGAGTCATTGAATCATTCACTCAACTGATTCATTTAAAACACTGTTTCATTTAGGAACAAAACTGCTGAATATCTTCATGAGTGTAATCATTGAATCATTCACTCAACTTTTTCATTGCACACTGATTTATTCAGTAAGGCCAGCATTGTGTGTTTTGAGACTCGTAACATTGTTACTTCATTTGGAACTCTTTTCATTGCCGGAGCAAAAATAGACAAATGAATAGGCAATATTGTATTTAAAATGTAAGGTATTTTAAATTAAAGTTGTGTTCATTGAATTGTTATATAAAAGCAATGTGCTGTTAGTCTGATTCTCGATATCAGTGCTTGTGATTGGCAGTAGTGTTCAGGTGTGGTTACATTAGCTTACACCAAATTAATTTCAAACTAAATTCACCATGTGATTAACTTGAACCCCATGCAAAACTGTTTTGGCAATTTTTCACCCTCACATGAAATTCCTGATCGTGTGGAGCTTTTATTATACTGCAGACGAGCGTTTCCACTTCTTCCGCTCATGTGTATGTGGGGTAACGCATTGCTGTTTTATCATATTAGATACATTTGAGTGTGTTGAAAGTTATGTTATAATGCTACTCTGTGCATTCGCTCGGCGGCTACTATGAGACACTTGTTGCACACTGCAGTGAGCTAGATTGATATTAGGCATGGTAAAACATGGTACTCGCGGTAAATCAAGAAAACCAGATTTTAACAATAAGACTATGTTGAGTTAAATAACTATTCGTTTTCTGTCGATGAATGTATCCAAACATTTGCTCACCTGTCTAATAAAACACATAATATATTAAAGCATCTTTGGTGTTTCCATGGTTTCTACAAAATAAAACCGGAAATCGAAGGTTATGCGGGTATGATGTCATTAATAGGCAACGCACGGACACGGCCCATGTCCTGGTTAAAATTGCTTATTTCTTCTTGGAAACATTTGGGTTAATGTAAGTACACAAGTCAACAAAATATATAACATTGTTCTAGTGGTTTTTGGATATTTTAATCCAAAAATCTTACATATTGTGCCTTTAAATAATTTCCATATTCTGTCTTTTCAAGGCTGGACCAAGTAGCCTGTTGCATAACAGATTAATGAGTCTAACATAATGAAACATTTGCATGTGAGAACAAATGTTCTCCCTAGTCAATTGCTCCACGTGTATGACCTCTTTATGATGTATTGTGTATCAAAAGACCATACAAGACATTTATGAACCAAATAGTGGATTCATATATCTGAGCATTTACAGAGCACACAGATGGCACTGACCATATTGAAGCCAGTGATTCCTGGTTGCTAGGTGATTTCACAATAGCAGGCAACACCCACACATCAATCTCTAATGTGCACAATTGAGACTTGCAGAGTGAGAAAACAGTGATGTGCCACCCGCTTTCACTCATTATTATACAGTCACATACGATATCACAATATTGCAGTCCATCTTATAGACAACAAGCAGTATGGCTCTTATTTTCTGGGATGTCCAAAATGGAATGGAAGATGGAAACAGGAAAGAAAAAATTATAGAGGGAGCTGTGGAATTTCATTCATACCATTTCATTTGTTTGGCTCCCATGATGCGATTTGCCCTTCTAACCTCCCATTCTGATCCAGCCCAACCCGTGGGGTTCGAGGAAGCAGCAGTGTGTCATCAACATAGCAGACGGCACAGCGCCGGTCCAAAGGGTGTGCACTTCAAAAACCGCCACTCAAATCCCAGTATCCACGTAGCTACCAGTCTAGTCTGTTGGAGATGATGGAGAATGCAAATGTCCCAGTCTGTGTGTGCCCTACCTGCTTGTTTGGCAGGTCTTCCTTAGGACAGCCTTAACACTCTGTAAACCCAGATTAAATGACCTTTTGGGTATTCCCACAGATTCAACGTTGAAAATCCCGATCAGAGGCAGCATGTGTTTCTATGATAAGAAGCATGAGGTAATCCTGTTTTCAGTTCTGAGCCATAACAGGGGAGTAAAAGGCTTTTGAATGGACTGCTGTCCCCATTCTTGAGTCTCCACGGTGTCTTCTGTGACTCGTATGACTCCTGTTTCTCATTCTCCCTGTTTTTGTGCCTCTCTCGAGGCAGTTTTGAGGTATTTTTTTCCTCTGCCTTTCTGTTTCTCTTCACTCCACGTCTTCCCCCTCCCTTGTTCCTTTTTTAGGAATCAGACATGGTTCAGCCCGGCTCTGTTTACCCTCCCCTCCTCCATCTTCACCCCTCCCTTTCACACAGAGCAGTGGGCTCCAGTATGGAGGGGGGTGGGTGTGGGAAGGATGAAAAAATGGGCGTCTCCAGTAAACCTGGTTTGTTTCTGTGTGAAGATGACACACTTTAAATAATGTAGGTTATGATTAGTGCTTGATTCACTGTGTGAATTACATCTTATATTGTCGTGCGATGTCGAAATGAAAAAGAGAATGTGTGTGTGTGCATGTGAAAGTGATAGAGAGGGAGAGCGAGAGAAAGAGAGAAAGAGGATGTTGAGTATGACCACGTCAGCTTAAAATCTGAGAAAAGCATGCTGTTCCACAACTCTGTCTCCAGTGATGACAGCATTTAAAATCATGATGCCAGACTTCTTGCCAAAGAAATTGCAAGTAACACATTAAATTAAACATGAAATTTTAAGGTAGACTAAATGACTGAAATGGTATTTTCTTGTAAAACGTACTTCAATAATCTTTGTTTTATTTATGATTTATAACTTTACATTTTACATTAAGTTTTAACCAAAAATAATGATGTTGAATATTTTTTTCTGGACATGGTATGCATGAACAACCCATTTATCCCACAATGGCTGCATTCCCAATTTTTGCAGAGCAGGGTGATATTGGCAGTGGATTTGGAGTGGAATTAGAAAAAACTACAGTATTACTGGAAGAGAGATTACTCTGAGACAGTCCAAGGCAGTGTTGGGAAAGCTTCAATGTATGTAAATGATGCTTAAAAGAAGCTACAAGCTACTTATAATTCAAAGAAGTTAAGCCACAGTCAAACTGCAAATTGTGAGTCAAAATATAGGCTACAAGTAGACCAAATACAAGTAGACCATTTTGTTCGTTGTCTAACCACTTACATTTGAACTTCCCCCATCTTGCCAATGCATTGTTAGATAAAGATGTACATGGATATAATACATGAAACTAGTCAAGTCAACTTTATTTATATAGCGCTTTTTACAATGCCGATTGTTTCAAAGCAGCTTCACAGTGTTAAACAGGAAAATAATGCAACAGAATTCGATTCGGCTGTACAGCCGCTCTGGAGAAAACGGTGATGTCATCCAGCTCATTTCAATTATCGTATAGTGACAATATGGGCAGATCAGTAATTTAGTTGATATAGTTAATTTAGTTTAGTAATTACATTTATTTGGATATTTAGTTGAAAATTTAGTGTCCCCAACTGAGCAAGCCAAGCCAAAGGTGGCATAATGGAGAAAAATAAACCTTGGGAGAAGGTTTGGATCCGGATCCGGCTGACTGCAGTAAACCTCGGAATAAACAGAGAGACTAACATTAGTGTAGATGCCATTCTTCTTATGATGTAACAAGTACATCAGGTGTTATGGGAAGTGTTCCTGGTTCCGGCTGACCTAGTTAATGCAGCCTAACAATCATTTTAATGATTTGAATAATATAAATAAAAAATATTTTATGTGTATGCCATAGTAAAGAGATGCATTTTTAGTCTAGATTTAAACTGACAGAGTGTGTCTGCTTCCCGAACAATGCTAGGAAGACTGTTCCAGAGTTTAGGTGCTAAATAGGAAAAGGATCGACCGCCTGCAGTTGATTTTGATATTCTAGGTATTATCAACTGGCCAGAGATTTGAGACCGCAATAGACGTGATGGAGTATAATGCGTTAAGAGCTCGCTTAAGTACTGGGGAGCTAAACCATTTAGTGCTTTGTAAGTAATTAGCAAGATTTTAAAATGTATGCAATGTTTAAATGTTTTAATGTTGTATGCTAATGGCTAATATGGCTATAATATAACTATAATATTAACTATAATATAAAACCAAGTTGAACATGCAGTTTCCTTGTGTTGACCAACAGAAACTTCTTGGTTTGAAAGTGACTTGTCATAGTGATCTCTACACTATGACAATGGACCTGTTTTGCTGCAAAATTTTGCTAATATGAGCGCACCATAAGACATTTTCTCTGTTATTTTCTATGACAATGCTTCTTGTTTCCACATTTTTTTATGAACAGAAAATGGTTAATAACTATGATTTATTTGTTTATTCCAAAAGATTCAATATTCTTTTTTTGATATATATATATATATACACACCGATCAGGCATAACATTATGACCACTGACAGGTGAAGTGAATAACACTGATTATCTCTTCATCACGGCACCTGTTAGTGGGTGGGATATATTAGGCAGCAAGTGAACATTTTGTCCTCAAAGTTGATGTAGAAGCAGGAAAAATGGGTAAGCATAAGGATTTGAGCGAGTTTGACAAGGGCCAAATTGTGATGGCTAGACGACTGGGTCAGAGCATCTCCAAAACTGCAGCTCTTGTGGGGTGTTCCCGGTCTGCAGTGGTCAGTATCTATCAAAAGTGGTCCAAGGAAGGAACAGTGGTGAACCGGCGACAGAGTCATGGGTGGCCAAGGCTCATTGATGCATGTGGGGAGCAAAGGCTGGCCCGTGTGGTCCAATCAAACAGACGAGATGCTGTAGCTCAAACTGCTCAAGAAGTTAATGCTGGTTCTGATAGAAAGGTGTCAGAATACACAGTGCATCGCAGTTTGTTGCGTATGGGGCTGCCGCCGCCGAAAGCGCCAACAGTGGGCATGTGAGCATCAGAATTGGACCATGGAGCAATGGAAGAAGGTGGCCTGGTCTGATGAATCACGTTTTCGTTTACATCACGTGGATGGCCGGGTACGTGTGCATCACTTGCCTGGGGAACACATGGCACCAGGATGCACTATGGCAAGATAGCAAGCCGGCAGAGGCAGTGTGATGCTTTGGGCAATGTTCTGGTGGGAAACCTTGGGTCCTGCCATCCATGTGGATGTTACTTTAACATGTACCACCTACCTAAGCATTGTTGCAGACCATGTACACCCTTTAATGAAAAACGGTATTCCCTGGTGGCTGTGGCCTCTTTCAGCAGGATAATGCGCCCTGCCACAAAGCAAAAATGGTTCAGGAATGGTTTGAGGAGCACAACGAGTTTGAGGTGTTGACTTGGCCTCCAAATTCCCCAGATTTCAATCCAATCGAGCATCTGTGTTATGTGCTGAACAAACAAGTCGGATCCATGGAGGCCCCACCTCACAACTTACAGGACTTTAAGGATCTGCTGCTAACATCTTGATGCCAGATACCACAGCACACCTTCAGGGGTCTAGTGGAATCCATGCCTCAACGGGTCAGGGCTGTTTTGGCAGCAAAAGGGGGACGAACACAATATTAGGAAGGTGGTCATAACTTTATGCCTGATCGGTGTATATATATATATAGTATACTGTGTATAGTGCTGGTCTAACTGGTGGATCAGTCATGCTCTACTCAAGCGAAACTGAGATAGTGTAACTGGTCCCAAACCAGCACTTAAGAAGTCACTGTTTGGATTTAAATATATACTTGTCAATGACTGGATCATTATTGCAGTGATTATTATGTTTCTAGCATGTTATATGTTTGCCAACAGTTCTTCTAACCCTAATTGATGGAGTGTGTAGCTTTTTATTTCCTAAACAACCATGTAGGAAGACACATCATGGCTATGTTCCAGGATGACAATGTCAAGATTCATCAGGCTGAAATTGTGAAAGAATGGTTGGGAATAGCATGAAGAATCATAAATAATTCAATTCATTGAAAGTCTTTGGGATGTGCTGGAGGAGGCACATGATATTGACTAAAAATTGATGCACATGCTATTTCCATCAAGAGGTGCATACATTTTTGGTCAAGATCAACTCCTCCAGCACACCCCAAAGACTTTCAATTAATTTACTTAACGATTACAGATTAATTTAATTGACTTGCCAATTAACTTGCCGATTCATGTGTGAAAATTATTCTTCATGCTCCCTCCCAACCATTCTTTCACAATTTAAAGCCTGATGAATCTTGACATTGTCATTCTGGAATATGGCCATGATGTGTCTTCCTACATGGTTGTTTAAGAGATGAAAAGCTACACACTCCATCAATTAGGGTTAGAAGAACTGTTGCTGACCCATTTGGAAATGTCGGTTAAGAAGCACCTATTTCACCTATAGGTGAAATGCAACGTTCTCATAAAAAAACAACACCATTTCTATTACAAAGACATTTACTTTTATTTAAAAAAAAAAACACTTTTGTTACACATTTTACATTTCACAATATATATCTTAACTTTTTTTCCTGTAATAGGTATTTTTAATAATAAAAACAATGTTTCTAGAGACCTAGAGAGTATATCCCATAGTAATGGTCCCCTAAATATACCCAAAACGTCCTGGCTGAAAGTTCTGCCAAATAACGTCCCCCAGCCCTTAAAAGAACTCCACATCGTGACCGTCTCGGAACGTTCCTGGAACTTTACTAGGCGGTGTCCTTGATACCAGCAGGGACATTCTGAGAGCGTTCTGGGAACGTAAAATTTCTAGCGAGGATGATACAGTCACAGACCTAACTGACATGATGTTTTCAGCCCCATTCCATGACACCTGTCCAACTCTCTCAGATGGGATAGAAGTGATGCTCTTGGATTAGAGGGCTCATTTATCACATCTGATTTACAGCAGATCACCAATCTTGCTGATTCGTCCAGTCCCGTCATTTTAGCGCATAATATTATCTTTCTGCCTAAGTTCTCCTCTGATAGTAGCCAGGAGGGAACAGATAGTATCTGGCTGTGTCCCGTCCAGGGCACGGGTGGCAGAATCCCTCCTGGCACAAGAGCTTGCTGGGATGTGGCCAGTTGACATGGAGGCTTCACTCAGAACCATTCTAACTTAGCCAGGCAAATATTTTTCCAGGCTTGTGAGCAGAGCGGCATTAACAGTATTCAGACCCCAGTGTTAGAGACTGTATGACCTAAGAGAGAGTGATGGGTGATTAAATAGGTTTTTTGTTTGAATTAACCAGAGGGGAAGAGGGCTGCAAAAAACACCTTACCTCATAACTGGAGACAGATCAGCAGCTGACATAAGGTTTATAGATGGGCCATAAATACAGGGCCACAGCAGAACATGCAGCAGATCCGCTGTCAACTCCAGCCGCTTCGCTGAGATACAATGGAAATTTCTATTCATAATCCCTGGTACCGCCGGGCCTGGTTCCCAGGCTTCTTCTCGTCTTCCCATCGAATTTATGACCAGTATTTTGGAGAGCACCTACCCAACAGCGACCTATTTTCACCTTTTCTTTACTATCGTCCTTATTTCTGGCGCTTTCCAAACTGGTGGGACAGTGGCATATCAGAGGTGAGTTAAACTGCTGATGTTGCTACAAATTAGCCATTACTCAAATACTTAATACTTAATTTTTTTTTTCTTTTTACTTTTTTAAAGATTCAATTCGTTATCCTTAGGTAGTGCATCAGGTATCATAAACTAAAGAAAAATCCCTTTTAACAGCACTTTTTAAGATACTATTTTTATACTTTAACATTGTTCATTCATGTTAGTTCATAATAATAATATATAATTATTTATAATAATAATAATAAATAATTTATACACCTAATGTTGAAAATGTATCGGTATACACCGTTCAAAAGTTTGGGGTCAGTAAGAAAAAATAAAAAAATAAAAATTAGTACTTTTATTCAGCAAGGAAAAATGCTTTACAGTTTCCACAAAAACATTACAGTTTCTTAAGCAGCAAATCATCATATTAGAATGATTTCTGAAGGATCATGTGACACTGAAGACTGGAGTAATGATGCTCAAAATTCAGCTTTACCATTTTAAAATATATTAACATAGAAAACTGTTATTTTAAATTGTAATATTTCACAATATTACTCTTTTTACTATTTTTTATCAAATAAATGTAGCCTTGGTGAGCATAAGAGACTTTGAAACTGAAAAATCTTACCAAGCTCAAACTACTGATGATAGTGTATTTATAACTCATAATTAGAATATTAGATTAACAACTGCTGTAAAATTGCTTCATGATGATGTGTTGATTAATGTTAACAAATTGAATCTCAGAGTTTCCCTTAAATTCTTGAGATTAGGTTAACATATTCTTTTATGTCTTTTGCAGTATTCACTTTGCCATTTTCTCCTACACAGGTGAGAATGGACAGAGATCGCATTGTAATCAGCCTGGATGTGAAGCACTTCTCTCCAGACGAACTGACTATTAAGGTCAATGATGATTTTATTGAGATTCATGGGAAACATGATGAACGGCAGGTAAAGTATTTTAAGCAAGTTTAGACATATTCAATGCATATTCCAAAGGCAACTTTCTCACTTTCAGTCCATTAATTTCAATTATACTGGTCACACTCACAGGATGTTGATTGGAAGGACAGGAAGTGAAAGACTAAAGACTTTTAAAACCTTTTTTAACTTCCAAACAACATTCAGTGTTTGTCTTGAAAATCTTTCTCTTTTCTTATTAAAATGACACACTATCATTCAAAAGTTGGGGATTGGAAAGACATTTAAATGTTTTCGAAAGAAGTCTCTTATGCTCACCAATGCTGCATTTATTTGATCAAAAATACAGTAAAACAGTTGTGAAATATTATTACAATTTAAAATAACTTTTCTATTTTAAAGGGGTCATGAACTGCATTGTTTTATTGTTTTATAATGTTTCCTGTGGTGCACTTCCTAATGTTCGTATGATTTTGACATCAAATATTGTCATAATTTAGAAATAAAAGGCATTTTTCCTACCCTGATTTTAGCCTCTGATCTGAACGCTCTGTTTGAAGGGGCGTGTCTGCTGTGAGACGTCAGTGTAAACGCCCTGCTGTGATTGGCTGATGTCTTTGCATATGAAATAGCTAGTATTACATGTGGAACTCTCTTGAAAACTTTTAGCACGTTTTTACTATTACAGCTCTCAAGGTTAACTAATCGTGGAAAGTGTTGATTATAGCATTATATTTAGATCTATGGCATTATATTCCGATCGTGGCATGGAAGGTCGCAGTGATGAGCATTGTAGCCGATCACAGACATGTTGAGCACATGAATGCAGTGATCTCGTCATTGCAACTCGATTTCTGCACACTAATGAATGCTTGCATCATAACTAACAGTGCAAAAACAATGTAAAAAGAGATTTGTTGTGTTTTGGAACGACTCCAGAGCTCAGTCACTGATAAACTTGCGCTGTTTGATTGACAGCTATCGTGATTGCAAAGGGAGCGTTCTTTGATCGCTTTCTATATATAATTTAATCACAGTTTAAATAACAGATTTTTTTCATCGTACTAAGAGAAACAATATGAAGCTGACCGTTTAGTCACTGGTTTGATTTACTAACACATTATAGGACATCTGACTGTACATCATTCATATCAGAAATCACTGGTCACAGATCAGGCATTAGAATTAACACAGTTACTTACATGTTGTTGTGGCATTACTGTCGAGTACATATCTATCCTAGTCAAAGTCTGTTTGCAAAGCCTGCATCAAAATTACGACTGATTTACCAGAGGAATCCACAGTGAAATGTACTGAACACAAATAAATAATGCTCAACTGAGACATTCACATTGTTAAAAATAAATAACCACATTCCTAGCATTAGGATCCTTTGGAAGGTAATGTTATTGTAGTCCATCCTGTATTGCTCTTCTCTCCTCGTCATCTCACTAACACGCCAGTGGGCAGGGCCAAAGTTGCAATAATGAAGTAGGCGTTGATTTTCTTCTGCAGAGGCGGTCTTTTACCATGAAAAATCAATGAGTCGTTCTCTGGGCTTGGTTACAATAAAAGCTTGGTTATCAAACAGTTGTGCTGCTTAATATAATTATGATCAATTACAATCTTTAGAAAGACTCTAAATAGAAAGTTAAAAAGAACAGCATTTATTCAAAACAGAAATCTTTTGTAAGTCTTAACTGTCACTTTTGATCAATGTAATGTTTCCTTCTCTAAATTCAAATTTTGAATGTCAATTCTAGTTCTTATTTGCTATACCTCAATTTAAAGTCAATTCAACTTTATTCTCAGTGATGTATTATTGTGCAATGATCACTTCATCAATTCAAGAGAAATTGTATCTGTCTCTGATACAGGATGAGCATGGCATTGTGGCAAGGGAGTTTTACCGGAAGTATAAGATCCCAGCTGGTGTAGATCTAGGGTCCATCACCTCCTCTCTGTCCTCTGATGGCGTTCTGACCATCTGCGCACCCCGTTACCTGCTGGACATCCTTGGGCCCATCATCTCCATGACCTGTGGAGAGAAGCCACCAGCGCAGAAGTAAACCTGTCGATAGCTGCAGCTCTGCCTCTCATCTCCAAACAAACCTAGCAGCTTCACTACGACTGAGAGAATCACCTACTGTAACAGGCATAAGATCATATGCTTTAATGCAACACATAGAAGCAAACAAAGTTATATAACCAGAAACATATCTGTCCATAGTCAACAACACAACGTCAGGCAAAACATGCAGTAGGTCAGTGCTTTAGGCCTGTAAACGCAGGTTGTTATAGGAGTTGGGTTTGGTTTGTTATATTTATGGCCCACAGTTGGATGTTGTATGTAATTTATGTGGCTGACTTGGATGATGATTGTAACTTTGCCTTTGAGAGGAAGCAGAATTGAAATGGGATGTTTTGCAGCACTGGCCTGTCTGGATTTAATAAATCCCCAGGTCAAAATACTGATATAATTATCTCAGCATATGTTGTGCATCTGAATGTAAAGTATGCTGCACTTATTAATCTATTTGATACTGGGGTCTAAACTAACGGTCTAAGTTGAATGTGTTTTGCTGAATATTGTAGCACTTAACGGACAGTAATAAAGATGACTTTGTAAATTTCTATGATTAATCACAACGGTGTCAGGCTGTATAGACATCTATTATGTGAGACAGACAAATGTGCCTTATTTACCTCAGTGGTGTAACAAGATGCCATGGATCACATTTGATTGTCTAATGTGGTGTAATTTGGTGGGGAAAAAACATCCTGAGTTTGGATTGCTGATGGCAGGGGTGTAGTTATTGACAAGATTCAACTTGTTTAGTCCTCTGTCATTCCCAATGCATGGGCTTTATACTTTATTTTCCATGTCTCTTAAAGTGACGTGTTACAAATAACAAGTAACTATGACTGTTGCAGTAGCTAATTTCATTAAAAAAAGGTTGTTTTTACTTTTTGAGTACCCTCTCATGAAACGACAACTGGTCTTCTGTGTCAGATTATTGTTGCTGCATGGAACATTTGCACTATAAACAACATCAAATTGTATGCAATTTGCCTAAACAGTGCTGCTTGAAAGTTTGTGAACCCCTTGCAGAATCTGTGAAAATGTGAATCATTTAAACAAAATAAGAGATCATACAAAATGCATGTTGTTTTTTATTTAGTACTGTCCTGAATACGATATTTGACATAAAATATGTTTACATATAGTCCACAAGACAAAAAAAAGCTGAATTTATAAAAATGAGCCCGTTCAAAAGTTTACACACCCTTGATTCTTAATACTGTGTCGTTACCTGGATGATCCACAGCTGTTGAGGCACCCAAACACAACTATTAAAAAAGCTTCAAACATTCACTGATGCGCCAGAAGGAGAAGGGGGGTGAAAACTTTTGAACAGGGCGAAGATGTCCAAATTTGTCTTATTTTGTTTAAATATATTTTTTTGTTGTTGTTCATTTAGTACTGCCCTTCAGAAGCAACAGAAGATACTTGCGTCTTTCCCAGAAGACAGATTAAGTACAATTTACCTTGATCTTCAAATTCCTAATGCATCATGCTTTTGAACGGGGTAATTTTTATAAATTCAGGGTTTGTTTTTTTTTGTCTTGTGGACTATACACTCACCTAAAGGATTATTAGGAACACCTGTTCAATTTCTCATTAATGCAATTATCTAATCAACCAATCACATGGCAGTTGCTTCAATGCATTTAGGGGTGTGGTCCTGGTCAAGACAATCTCCTGAACTCCAAACTGAATGTCAGAATGGGAAAGAAAGGTGATTTAAGCAATTTTGAGTGTGGCATGGTTGTTGGTGCCAGACGGGCCGGTCTGAGTATTTCACAATCTGCTCAGTTACTGGGATTTTCACGCACAACCATTTCTAGAGTTTACAAAGAATGGTGTGAAAAGGGAAAAACATCCAGTATGCGGCAGTCCTGTGGGCGAAAATGCCTTGTTGATGCTAGAGGTCAGAGGAGAATGGGCCGACTGATTCAAGCTGATAGAAGAGCAACTTTGACTGAAATAACCACTCGTTACAACCGAGGTATGCAGCAAAGCATTTGTGAAGCCACAACACGCACAACCTTGAGGCGGATGGGCTACAACAGCAGAAGACCCCACCGGGTACCACTCATCTCCACTACAAATAGGAAAAAGAGGCTACAATTTGCACGAGCTCACCAAAATTGGACAGTTGAAGACTGGAAAAATGTTGCCTGGTCTGATGAGTCTCGATTTCTGTTGAGACATTCAGATGGTAGAGTCAGAATTTGGCGTAAACAGAATGAGAACATGGATCCATCATGCCTTGTTACCACTATGCAGGCTGGTGGTGGTGGTGTAATGGTGTGGGGGATGTTTTCTTGCCACACTTTAGGCCCCTTAGTGCCAATTGGGCATCGTTTAAATGCCACGGCCTACCTGAGCATTGTTTCTGACCATGTCCATCCCTTTATGACCACCATGTACCCATCCTCTGATGGCTACTTCCAGCAGGATAATGCACCATGTCACAAAGCTCGAATCATTTCAAATTGGTTTCTTGAACATGACAATGAGTTCACTGTACTAAAATGGCCCCCACAGTCACCAGATCTCAACCCAATAGAGCATCTTTGGGATGTGGTGGAACGGGAGCTTCGTGCCCTGGATGTGCATCCCACAAATCTCCATCAACTGCAAGATGCTATCCTATCAATATGGGCCAACATTTCTAAAGAATGCTTTCAGCACCTTGTTGAATCAATGCCACATAGAATTAAGGCAGTTCTGAAGGCGAAAGGGGGTCAAACACAGTATTAGTATGGTGTTCCTAATAATCCTTTAGGTGAGTGTATGTAAACATATTTTATGTAAAATATCTTATTCAGGACAGTACTAAATAAAAAATAACATGCATTTTGTATGATCTCTATTATTTTGTTAAAATTATTCACATTTTCACAGATTCTGCTAGGGGTTTACAAACTTTCAAGCAGCACTGTATATGTACTTTGCCAAGCACTTCAATTGTCACTCAATGCTAGCTGTGTCTGGGAACCACATTATATGTAGAGATGAAGTTTTTTTAAGTTGGGATTTTAATAGCATGTTAAAAATCAAAGATAAATATTTTAAGAGTTCTTTAACATTTTTATTTTTATTTAATTGCATCAACACACTTCTCTTTACCTTGTGACCAAAATGTTTAAATAAAAAAAAAAAAAACAGAATTAAATTATATATATATAAAAAAAGTCACTGGTCAGGGCCGAATGATGACTTAAAATAGATTTAAAATAAGCCTCAGCAACTGTGTTTTTTTTCCCTTTGAAGAACCAGGGTTGTCCTTGTGGATTTTGGGCAGGGATTTTAAAGATTTTAAGGATTTTAAAGCAGGGCTCAAAAATAGATTTTAACTGAAAATTAAAGTATTGAAATAGAAGATAGAAAGTACAGAAATGAGGTAAATAAAGCACAAGAATAAAAATATATATATAATACAGTGAGGGTGAATATATCTATATGTTATATACAAAATATAAAATGTATATTTTTTCCTGGGTATAAACAGTGGACAATTTTTTTCCTGTTGTATTGAAAAATAAAATATTAATTTCAGAAAGAAAAAAATATATATGACAACAAGCCTCACCTTCACAGATGTGAATTTCACATCTGTTCAAAAAGTTTTGGGTTGGTATTTTTTTTTCTCTCTCTTATGCTCACCAAAGCTGCATTATATTGTGAAATATGATTACAATTCAAAATAACTTTTTTCTATTTGAATATATTTTAAAATGTAATTAAATGATTTTTTTAAGAATCATTACTTCATGTGATCCTTCAGAAATCATTCTAATATGCTGATTTGCCGCTCAAGAAACATTTCAGATTATTATCAATGTTGAAAACAGTTGTGCTGCGTAATATTTTTGTATAAACCATGATACATTTTTCCAGGGTTTTTGATGAATAGAAAAATAAATACAGCATTTATTTGAAATATAAATATAATTATTTTTTGTATAAACCATGATACATTTTTCCAGGGTTTTTGATGAATAGAAAAATAAAAACAGCATTTATTTGAAATATAAATATCTCAGCAAGTATGTGTACAGTTGATTGTTTGCATGCGCAGTAGCGGCTCTCCGCCGTTAGATGTCGCCATCTCTCCTCTCATCTGCTTCTGACACGGCGCAACTTTTTCCGGTTGGACTCTGGAGACGTGGCTCTGTTTCTTCGATATTACGAGTCAAGCTATGTGCTACTGTTAAACAGAGCATTAGTCACCACTCTTAC
This sequence comes from Rhinogobio ventralis, assembly GCA_039654625.1. Lineage (NCBI taxonomy): Eukaryota > Metazoa > Chordata > Actinopteri > Cypriniformes > Gobionidae > Rhinogobio > Rhinogobio ventralis. The sequence continues at coordinate 30,114,665 of CM077199.1, read as the reverse complement.
ATTTTCTGTTTTTGAAACAGCTGGACAGACAGTGACCGTGACCGAGTCCACTGACGGATCCTCGTGTGAAAGGGAACAGAAATGGTATGACTTGTTTGTTTTGTGTATTTAGCAGGATGGGGCTAGCAGCTAGCGATGTAGCTCATCGCTCGTACAGTCTGAAACTCTTCTCATATTTTTAGTGTCAATTGCTAAAAAGTGTGTATTCGGTCGGTTTTTGTTTTTAAAACATCATACAAGTAAGGAAACATTGTTGCTAGGTTTTGATATCTGATACAGCTAGCCAGCTAAAGGTTAGCCAGCTAATAATATTGCCTTCTGGATTAATTACAGTTTAAGTAATTAACGAAAGTAAATAGCTGTCATTGTCTATATGACAATAAATTGTATTAAATATATTAAATTGCTATTTTGTATTTTATTATAATTTAGATATTGAATGTCTATGCAGATAACAGGTTGTAGCTAACTGACTTTGACAATCCAAATGTTGACTTAATATAAATTACATGTGGATCATCAAACATTTTTAATAACATTAAGAAACATATTTGTAGTTGTAGTGTTGCTGTATCATGTCAACTAATGCTGGTTATTTTAATGCTTTTTCATATCTGATATCTTAATCTAGTATTCAGGTGTTTGGCAATAAAAAAATTCACTAGACAATAAAACATAGCATGTGTTTATGTATAATATTATTTATTTGCAATTATTCATGGTAATCTAAGTGATTGCAAATATATTTTGTCTTTGTTCTGTCCCATGTCTTACTGTTAAGCATAAAACTTTACATATTTCTCCCTTGAGAACTGTTATTTTAGTATTATTTATGTACTATTATAGTATTTATCCATATTTTGAATTAACTTAATTAATATATAAAATTAAGAGCTTTTGTTTTAATGATTTATGTGCTTTTTAGTGTTTTTTTTTTAATATTTATATTTAGCTTCCCCCCCCAGTTTTAGTTATTTTAGTTCTTTAGCTTAAGCCTTTTTTTTGCCAAGGTAACATTTAAAAAAAAATGGTTTTCTTCAGGTTGAAGCATGTAACATGTACACACACACACGCACAAGCACACACAAATTAAGTTCTTTTACAATTGAGGGCATGCAATTTATCGGTAGGCCCAATGCTGAAAAATAATCAATGTTGTGATGCTCCATTTGCATTTTATTATTTTCACTGGTAATGCAAGTTGATCATAATTTCTGAAATGGATGTTTTGCTGCAGTCATCATCATAACGATCAAAAATCCCCCCTTATTTTTTTTATATTAAGTTTTGAATGTCCATCAAATCTATGCAGGTGCTCTTGGCAGCGGCGGTGTGCACTAAGGCAGGAAAAGCCATAGTGTCACGACAGTTCGTAGAGATGACGCGTACCCGTGTCGAGGGCCTTCTGGCTGCCTTTCCCAAATTGATGAATACAGGCAAGCAGCACACTTTTGTGGAAACAGACAGCGTGCGCTACGTCTACCAGCCCCTGGAGAAGCTCTACATGGTTTTGATCACTACAAAAAACAGCAACATCCTGGAGGACTTGGAGACACTAAGGCTTTTCTCCCGAGTGGTAAAGCTAGCTTTTTTACTCTCCTAGTTATTGCGCTTCTTGAATGTATCTTGAATAAGTGATTGGTTTCCGTATGTTTTCAGATCCCTGAATATTGCAGAGTATTGGAGGAAAGTGAAATCTCGGAGCACTGTTTTGATCTCATATTTGCATTTGATGAGATCGTAGCTCTGGGCTACCGGGAGAATGTTAACCTGGCGCAGATTCGCACTTTTACTGAGATGGACTCTCATGAAGAGAAAGTCTTCAGGGCTGTCAGAGAGGTCCGACATCTGATGTAACATCAGGGCAAAATTACTCTCCGCTTTAAGTTTTAATCAAACACACTCTAATTTTCTGGGTTTCTCTCAATTCTCCCCTTCAACAGACCCAAGAGAGAGAAGCAAAGGCCGAGATGAAACGCAAGGCCAAAGAGCTGCAGCGTGCAAGACAAGATGCTGAACGTGCCGGAAGGAAATCGCCGGGCTTCGGAGGTTTTGGAAATTCAGGAATGAGCAGCGTCACATCAGCCACCATCATCACAGATACAATAGAGCCAGAGAAGCCCAAAGTTTCTTCTGCTCCAGTCAGGTATGAGCTTTATCTGTGGGCCATGATGCATCAAAATATATAAGCGTACAGAAGTTAATCTGCCCTGTTCTTCCTGTAGGCCGAGTGGTTCGAGTAAAGCACTGAAGCTGGGTGTCAAGGGGAAAGAGGTGGATAACTTTGTGGACAAACTAAAGTCAGAAGGAGAAAATATTGTGACGTCCAGTGCAGGAAGGAAGGCATCAGAGGCATCTAAAGTCCTTCAGCCTCCAGTGAATATAGAGAGGTATTGCTTGCTGATTTTATTTCAGTATTTGGCACATTCTACTCCCCGTATTATGTACACTACAGTTCACAAGTTTGCAGTCTTTTTTTATGTATACATACTTGTTTAATAAATACTTCTATTCAGAAAGTGCGCATTCAGTTAATCAAAAGTGACAGTAAAGACATTTTATGTTACAAAAAAATTTTTTTTTACTTTCCTTTTTTCATCAAAAAATCCAGAAAAATATACCACGGTTTCCACACAAAGATTAAGCAGCACAACTGCTTTTGACTGATAATAATAGAGTGGTGCAGGTATGACGTCACTTTGTAGGCCAACCAACAGTTAGCATCGCACTGGTTCCCTCAACAAAAACCCAATAGGATTTTCCCATAGGCTTTTGGATTATCGCAAAAAACAAGCTCTGTGATCAACAAAAGTTTAGGATACTTACACGTTTTGTCCATCAAGATAATTATCACAGATGAACACAACTTTTATGAGTTTTGAAGCCGAAATGCAGTCACCAGAATCGTGTTTCCTGACATTTATATGAGCCTGATTTCAACACCGGGAAAATACAAAACAAAATTGCCTGTGAATGCTTTATATGAATACAATATAGGTAGGTCTAAACGTCATTTCGTCCATCCCTAAAACTTGTTTAGTTTTTGGCAGTGCTTATTTAAAAACCTCCAATTACGCAGAATATAAGATGGTAAATATTTAATTGATGAGTTGTCAATACAATATATAACAATACAATATATAGGGTATGATTTTACTCAAATTCAACATAGTGACAAAAAATGATAACTGCAAATCCACGTTTCGCTGTCAGTAGTTCAATTGTTTCTGTGAATTGGTGATCCATTTGCTTCTCTTTTCTGTAGCTTTCGGCAGTCTGTAAAAATATACCTCAGATTTCTTGTAAAATCTATTTGTACAGTCAATCTTAACGCTCTTTTTTTATTTTAGATGCGTTTTGTGTGTTTTTCGCGGCATTCAGAGTGAACCAATGCCACTGTCTTTTTGCCACTCGGTGGGCGTAACTGCAGTCACTACGGATGGCGGTGACTTCACGTGCATACCCTCTATAAGAAGTGTTTCATGAGCAGCAAATCAGCACATTAGAATGATTTCTGAAGGATCATGTGACACTAAAGACTGGAGGAATGATTCTGAAAATTCAGCTTTGCCATCACAGGAATAAATTACATATTCAAATATATTCAAATACAAAGCCAGCAGCCATATCACCCTGTAGCCCAAGACTGGTTTCCCACTGAAGCCAAGCAGGGCTGAGCCTGGTCAGTACCTGGATGGGAGACCTCCTGGTAAAACTAGGTTGCTGCTGGTAGAGGTGTTAGTGAGGCCAGCAGGGGGGTGCTCACCCTGTGGTCTGTATGGGTCCTAACACCCCAGTATAGTGATGGGGACACTATACTGTAACAAGCACCGTCCTTCGGATGAGACGTTAAACCGAGGTCCTGACTCTCTGTGGTCATTAAACATCTCAGGATGTCCTTTGATAAAGAGTAGGGGTGTAACCCCGGCATCGTGGCCAAATTTGCCCATTGGCCTCTGTCCATCATGGCCTCCTAATCATCCCCATATATATATATATACGATTGGTTTCATTACTCTCCTCTCCACCAATCAGCTGGTGTGTGGTGGGCGTTCAGGCGCAATATGGCTGCCGTCGCATCACCCAGGTGGATGCTGCACATTGGTGGTGGTTGAGGAGATTTCCTGTAAAGCGTTTTGAGTGCCTAGAAAAGCGCTATATAAATGTAACAAATTATTATAAAACAGTGATTTTAAATTATAATAATACTTTACAACATTACTGTATTTTTCTTAATCAAATAAATGCAGCCTCTGTGAGAAGCAAGAGATTTCTTTCAAAAACATTTAATACATCTTATCAACCCCAAACTTTTGAACAGTAGTGTATTATCATATTATAATGATTATTTTTAGCTTATGCCTGTTGTTAATGGCAGTTTATGAACTCTGTTTCCCAGTGTACATCTGAGGGTGGAAGAGAAGATCTCTCTGACCTGTGGTCGGGATGGTGGACTGCAGAACATGGAAGTTCTGGGTATGATCACTCTGAAAGTCACAGATGAAAAAAATGGCCGCATTTCTATACTCCTTAACAACAATGACAAGAAAGGAGCCCAACTACAGGTGTGCAAGACACAACACAGCATGTCATGGTCTTCGCATGTATTTTGAAGGGGAAGTTGTTGATGATATGGGATTTTAGAAGGACAATGTGCTCTTACTCTGAGTTAGATCTTCATAAATCTTTTGTCTTGACCGTGTGACTCATATTGTTTCATTTATCCTTCAGACTCACCCTCATGTTGATAAAAAGCTGTTCACCACTGAGTCCCTGATTGCTCTGAAAAACCAGGATAAGTCCTTCCCTCTCAACAGTGATTTGGGGGTGCTGAAATGGAGGTTACAGAGCACAGATGAATCCCTCATTCCTTTAACTAGTGAGTCTTCTCTTTTTTCATACTCAAGGATTTTGTATGGCAGCACTTTCATGAACATATCAATCATGCATGCATCCTATGTTGTCCTGTCAGTTAACTGTTGGCCATCAGAAAGTGGAAGTGGCTGTGACGTCAACATTGAGTATGAGCTTCAGGACGAGGGACTTGAACTCAATGATGTTATTATTACTATTCCTGTGCCGTAAGTGCTTATTCAAATCATTATAAACAAGATATTTTCTGTTTCCCTTTTTTGTTTTTATTTTTATTGTGCAAACATTTAATTATAGGGAGGCACTGATATATCGGCCAGTAATCGGTATTAGCCGATAAAAGCAATTATTGGCCATTGGCCGGTTGTTTAATAATAGCCAATCAAAAACTTGTCATATTGCACCTCTTACTGTATGTGAAGAAAATGTCTGAATGAATTTAAGGCTGTTGAAGTTAACGTGACAATAACGCATTAACAGTTAACTAAAGAAGACTTGTTTTTACCCTATAAATTGCCCGTTGCCCGTTTAAGCCAGGGTTGCCAGATCTGTTATTTCACAATATGAGAAATGTTATTTCACAATAACGATATATATCACAATATAGTTATTTTGTATTTTATCTAATTTCTGTTATTAAAAATTACAAACAACAGGACCAATACAATGCAACACAAATATGAATTAAACAAAAAGTTTTTCAGGTACATTAGCTTTATTTAACATATTAAAATTAGTACATATTACATATATTGCGTAGACTTTACTGTATTGAATTAAATATAATTTTATTCTTATTAAAGCTAAAAAGTCAAAAGCATTTAGTTATTTTCTCATATTATATCATATTACATATTAGGCTGCTGTATATTAGACCAAACATCCATTATACTGAGACACATTGGGTATACACTCAGCGCTTTATTTTCACTTGAAAGCGGAATTTACTGTATAATGCGGAATTTGTCAAATCTTGGATGAATAAATCAAAAGTAGGTCAGTACACTTAAATCAAATCGCGATGTAGACTAGTGTCTGTGAATATTAAACCGCAAAAAAAGACTATTTAAATATGAATCCTGCATTTTCTACGTGTCTGTTATTATTATATTATATTTAAGGAATAATTTTACAAATAATTAATTTCATATTATTAAAAGATTAGTGAAATTAAAGTTTTATGCCTTCATTTGATTGCCAGAAAAATATGAAAACTGAATTTCTGAAAAAAACAAAAAACATTTAATAGAATTGATTGTAAAATCATTGATTATTAAAATGTAATTAAACCATTAAAATGTAGTCCAGAAAACCTAAAACAGAACTCAGAATTTGGCATATTTTACAGGGCTCTAAACATTGACATTTTTAACTTTTAATAAATTATTGTTGAATTGTGTAAGTTTCATGATTTAAATTAATTAGACATGCTTTTTGATTACTAAATTTTAATTTACCATTACAATGGGAGTCCAATAAAATTACAACTGAAAAACGGAATTTGGGAAAAAATAAAACGGATAAAAAGGCCCTATTATAGTAATGTACCAAATGAGAGGGTTCCCTGTATAGTTTAGTACAGCATTAGTTGCGAATATATATATATATATATATATATATATATATATATATATATATATATATATATATATATATATATATATATATATATATATATATATATATATATATATATATATAAATTTTTTTTTTTTTTTTATTTATTTATTTTTTTTTCATTAACTGTATGTATAATTATAAAAAATAATAATTCTAGACTGAGTTAGGGCATGTCAACTTTGCAAAAGCATTTCATTCTATCTACCATAAATAAGCTCTGGCTCCTGTGATTATGCAGGTCAGGAGTAGGTGCTCCTGTGGTTGGTGATCTGGATGGGCAGTATAACCATGACAGCAGGAAAAACCTCCTGGAATGGTCACTGCCTGTTATCGATGAGAAGAACAAGAGTGGCAGCCTGGAGTTCAGTATAGATGGCAAACCCAACGACTTCTTCCCAATCAACGTTTCTTTTGTCTCCAAACGTAACTTTTGTGACATTCAGGCGAGTTATGCTGGTTTATCTATGAAATACTGAAGCAAAAATGAGTCCTAGTGAGAAAGGAAATGACTATATATGGATTGTTTCCACAGGTGGCCAAGGTGACATACGTAGAAGGAGGCAGTCCAGTCAAATTCTCCTCAGAGACATCATTTGTTGTGGATAAGTATGAGATCCTGTAAATGTTTCCTGGTGGAAGATCGTTTTAACCTGCCAGCCAGCTTAACGGATCAGAGAGCGTGCTGTACGTTAACACCGTGCTCAAAACATTCTCTGACATGGGCAGCAGTACTTCTGTGTTTGTTTGTCTTAAAGGAAAATAATCTACTTTTATATAAACTGGACTTTCAGCTGCTCAGTACTAAGTGCAGTCAGCTACACCTGCCAGGAAAGACAAAAGAGAGTAAAATACAGCACTGCACCTGAAGACATCAAGGGAAGATCAGTGTCATCCTACAGCAGATGTGTTATAAGCCCATATGAAAGAAATAGAATAAAATTGAAACCTGTTGCATAGGTTTTGTATAGAATTGCGATCTAATTGACTTTTTTTTCCACCAAACCACGTGTTCTGCATCAGCTCATTAGCAATTTGGATTTATTTCATATAATCAATGTTTTCTAATATGGAACCAGATCTAATATCGTAGTACCCAATGAATATGTGGGTGGTGATTAGATCAGCTGTGCTTGTGCAATAAGAACTGACACTGCATTAAATGTGCAGTCCAAATTCACACAATTTTTCATCTCTTTAAAATGACATTGATAGTCTACATCAACACACACGCAATTTGCTTTTAGCATCTTCCCAACTTTTTTTGTTCGGTTATATTTATGTAATCATTAGTTTGAAGATTATTCTAAACGGGAAGATTTTTCATTCTCTGTTGTTTTGTAAGTAATGGTACACGTAATCTGTTTAAACGTTTCTTGCTTTTTATTCATTGCTGCATTTATTTGGCTAAACAGGAAAATATATTCTCCCTGGCTTCCCAGATGTTATTAAGAACGGATTTTTTTTTTTTGTATTTCCATAACGTAAAATACATTTATCAGCGCACACTCAAAGATGATTACGGAACGCCATGGGGAGGGTTACGACATTCCATTCTGCTGTAAGATACTTATGAATACCTTTAATCAATAATAAAGTCACATTTAAATTAAAGTGTATTTTCTGAGCTCTTCCTGCCTCAATATGTGCTTTAACCTAGGATTTTGAATACTGTAGCTGCATGGTATGTGTATTGGTGGTTCATGCTAAGGCAGGCTTCACTATTGCTTATACTTAGTATTAGGGGTTGTTTTAAATCCCTAACCCTTTGAATTATATTTAAAGGCACAGTATGTAAGTTTCGCCGCTAGATGTTGCTTATTCAAAACAAAGGCGTAGTTTGATGACGCGGTGAATGAACATGGAATCATGGGAGTTGTAGTTTTGAATCTTCACCTCCACACCCGATGGAACGGAATCTGACGGACTCGGGCAGAAATCATGTTCATGAATGAGCAAATGTGTTAAAGTTTTATTAACGTTACGGTGGTATGAAGCAGGATGCAGCGAGAGCCTGTGGGAGTGAATGCTAATGAGAGAGACCCTCGCGAAACACGGTCTCTGAGCTTTTATTATGCTTATGCTGCAGTCGCCGCTTCCGCTCTTTACATTGCATATGTGGGGTAATGCAGCGCTGTTTTACATGGTTAAAACAGTCATACTAAATACATTTGAGTGTGTTGAGTGCGAGTGCATTCGTTCAGTGGTTGGTATGAGACACTTGTTGCACACTGCAGTAATCTAGATCAGTATTAGAATATCATATTAATGAAACAGAATTACTAAATGACATGCAATTAATATTAAAATATATTGTATGACGGAGAAAGCTCTCTCTGATGATGTTAGTCAAATAGTGTTGTCTCTGAGGCATGGTAAAAATGTTACTCGCGGTGAATCAAGAAAACAAGTGATTCAAACAATAAGACTAACCGTGTTGCGCTGTATAACAATGATTAGTTTTCTGTTAAAAAATGTATATCTAAACAGTTGCTCACCTGTCTAATAAAATACATACTATATTCGCGTTTTTGGTGTTTCCATGGTTTCTACGGATATCAAGGGTAGCGCGGATATGACATCATTGACAGGCGACGCAAAGACACGGTCCGTAACGCTGGTTAAAATAGCGGATTTCTCTGGATTTAAACATTGTTGGGACTGTTTACAATGTAAGTACACAGAACAAAATATATAACATTGTTCTAGTGTTTTTTGGATATTTTAATCTAAAAATCGTACATATTGTGCCTTTAAATCAATCCGCACCAGACATGAATTATGCCTCAAATCTTGAGTAGTGGTGTGTTTAAGCACCCAGAACACCCCAGTAACCGAATAGCAAAAAAACTATTAAAAACCTGTTATATGGTTGATTGTTGTCACTGTTTTGGTGTAAGATTTGTGAGTATTATTTGCCCACCCAGCCCTGGTTTGGTGGACTTCTTGAGCTAGTGGACTGGGAGTTTGTTCTGGATTTAAACAAGCATGTGAGGAATCTCAGAGACAAGGCAATGGCATTCAGAGTTGATCATGCATTGTGTATGGTTGAGTAGAGGAGATTCCTTCCAATGAATCACTTCCTCAGCCAATTACTAAGAGAAATCATTTACATCTGCTCTGACATGGCTTTTTGGAATATTTGACTCTGACTAAAATTTTGTATAATGATGCTAAACTGTATATTTTACTTCATAGCTATGAAGTTAAGTCTCTCAACGCATGTTTAGTCCCTAAAGTGACATGATGATGGACAAAAATATGAGATGGGAAAACAAATTATGTCAATGCTTTTGCGTTCTCTCACAAATATATTGAGTTTATTAGCAAAATGTTTGCGTTCCACTGGGCGCAAGTGAATGCAAAGTTTCTCGGGATAACGCAAAAGTTTTGAGAGCAAATGCAAAGTTTCTCTGGGGAACGCAAAAGCATTGACATGTTTTCCTCCCGTCTTATATTTTTTCCATCACCATGTCCCTTTAATTAATTTCAACTTAATATTTTAATGTCCATTTTTTTATTTGTCAGGAAATTGTGTATTGAGAGGGATGATGAGCAGTCAAACTAAAATGAGTAAAAACTGAAATAAAAATAAAGCTAAATAGAAAACAAAATCTTATAAAAATGAGGGAAAAAATTAAAATGAATCTGAAAATAAAAAAATTATAAATACTATAATCGTTAGAATAACATTGGTTGTGACACTTTCCTTTATAGCATTTTAAACCAATGACATTGTTTAATTTTTTACTTTTATTTAGACAAAATAGTAGAGAATTTTAATATTGCCTATTTATTGGTTGGTCAACTGTAACAGAATTTGAATATTGTTGCATAGTGATAGCGCCAGGTTAACTGTTCTTTATCGCTTTTATAATCCTGTCTTTAAATGTATAACTTCATACAATCTTTCCTTATTGACTATCATACATTTGTGTGTCTGCATATTTTACTAAATGTCAGTCATGGTCATTGACCACAGCTCAAGTCTGTGAATTATGTGACCCATATCTACCGGGGATGATCTGTATGTGAAGCACAGTCTTATCTGGTATAATCTGCCTCTATGTTTGATGTTGACTCTAATCCATGAGGAAAGTTTTAGGGTGGGGCTGAGAAAGCAGATTTAACATCTGATTTGTGGGTTTGATGAAGGGACTGAAGGGTGTAGGCTGCAAGAATAGGGACCGACCGTATCTGTGCTGACCTAATTTCCTATCTGATCGCTCACAATGGAGAAATAATGTGTTGAAGTCTGGAGGGAGTTATGCGTGGACAGTGATTGTGACGGAAGGGGAAGTAAAGGTTGCTCGTACACGTCTGATATAAACAGACAGTAGTTCTCACAGGTGACCATATGGTTCCCTTGAGAGGAGAAGAGGGGGTGTATCCCCGTTTGGGGTTTAGAAAAAAGAGGAGGGGTGTTAATGACCACTATCCCGGTCATAAAAGAGGGTGGGTCTTTTTTTCGGATGAATGAACAAACAGATAAGTACTGAGCCAGGCTTTGTTAAAGGGTCACATGAAAGAGTGAGAGGGGGCAGAGGGACTAGCATGGGCTTACATGGTCACATGGGATTTTTGGTATCAGTCTGAGATTCATTAAAAACTTTATTTTAATTATTTACGAAGGATTAAGTTGATGATTTATGAGTTTGCTGGGGGTCGGTGATTTGTATAGCTCTGTCTCAATCTGAAATAGGCCATTCTTCCAGGTTGGCTAATGAGGAATACGACATGTGCTGAACGTTCAGGATCCCAACAGAGAGCAGTAAAGCCGCGTCCACCATCCAGGAATCTAATATGTTGCTCAAGAAGGTCCGATTTCAGGTTAGTTCTATTCTATTTCTGAAACCTAGCCACAAACTCTAACAGTGATGTCAATAACCGGACACATGTGCTTTTGGGTTTATGTATGATGTGTTGTGTGAATCTGAATGCATGGTTTCTGTTTTTTAAAGTATGGTTTCCTCAATTTCTAGCTTCTTTACATATTTATATAACTGGAATTTCAGACAGGATAATGGAGTGATGTGACTTTCCAGTTAATATATATATGTCAAACGAATAATCGCGATCAATCACATCCAAAATTAAAGTTTGTGTTTACATAATATATGTGTGTGTACTGTGTATAATTATGTATATTTGAATACACACACATACACGTATATATTTAAGAAATATTTGCATGTATATACTGTATATATTTATATAATTAATATTATATATAAATATGACAGTTTTTTAAATTCAATATATACATGTATGTGTGTGTATTTATATATACATAATTATACACAGTACACACATATTATGTAAACACAAACTTTTATTTTGGATGCGATTAATCGTTTTACAGCACATATATAATATATATATATATATATATATATATATATATGTAATATTATATATTTATATATAATATTATATATTTATATATATATATATATATATATATATATATATATATATATAATATGTATATACACGTGTGCGCGCGCATATATTTGCATTTTAAAATTTGCAAAAATAACTATATAATGTATACTTGTATAACTGCTATTATTATCATCACATCATTATAATGAACTGCATAATTTGCCACTATTTACAATAGTGAAGTAAGTATGTGTCTTCTGCGTGATGAACGTACCTTTAAAAATCAGAAGCTGGTTTACAGGTTTTAGGGCCTTAAGGTGCTGACTAAATAATCCCATTCTTACAGAGGCCATTTTAGGGAAGTTTTCCCGCAGCAAAAGAGAGTTAAATTCTTCCACACCTGTCATAGACCCTCCAGCTGCCCTGCTTTCTTCCCCACTGTGGTGACAAGCCTTTGAGCTGGACCTTTAACATGTGAGACACACAGGAGGAAATTAGATGCATTCTGAGTGAGCATGAGGAATTTCCTTAGGAAGGAACAGAACAAACGACAGTCTTACTGTCCTAGGAGTTGGGTGCATCTGTTACAGGTTTATTTGACACTTAGATGCTATGTTAGGAAAGGGGGGAGAGTAAAGTTGGCCAGATCTAAGCTGTATTTTATAGTTCAGTATCGGCTAATTATGTTGCTTTCTAGATTATTTGTATTAAGATTGCCATATGGATTTAATAAGAGATACTTACCTTGTCCAACCCAAATCCTACCCTATACCCTATAGTAAGTAGGCTACATGTAGTTAATTGATATTACTTAAATATATAATTACACTGTAACAATAACACCTTAAAATAAAGTGTAACCATAAAGTGTTACCCCCTTTATTTTATTTTAGTATGTGCACTTTCAATGTTACTGACAAATATACTGAGTAATGTAGGCTAAGGTAACAACATGGGTTAAGGTTAGCTGTTTGGGTAGGTTCAGAGTTGGCACCTAGTTATTATTACCCAGTTAGTGTCATTACTACAATATTTGCAACACAGACTGTGAAATAAAGTGCTACCATGTCTGTTATAGAAGATGTGATCAGTCACTAGAGGGCACTGTTGTCACATCATTCAGAATTGTATGCTGACAGAGTTTGCATTTCTTTTGCTTGTGAAAAATGTGTTTTTTGAATTTGTTCAATCATCCAGGGCAGCATGTCTCATATTATTTCACTAATTAAAAACAACGTACAGTCTCAAAGGGAAATTGCCCAAACTTAGTCACACAGATGTTTATTATTGAACTGCATAAATAACGTTACTGAAATCGCTCAAAGCAAAGATATTTTTCTGCATTAGTCACTCTAAGCAAATTTTCGTGTTTATATCAAACAATAGCAACTTAACCTGCTGATTTGTCAATTGTGAAGCTCTTTTTAGCTCAGTATTTTTACTTTTTCTGTCAAATTTCTGAACTTCGTGCAACACAGATGTCTTATAGCCCTCCGAGCAGCTAATCGCCAACTAGCATATCTTAGAAATTTAAAAACTTAAGTTTTGTGTTATACTTAAAGGGTTAGTTCACCCAAAATGAAAATAGCCCATGATTTACTCACCCTCAAGTCATCCTAGGTGTATATTACATTCTTCTTTCAGACAAATAAAAAAATTATATTTAAAAAGACCTGGCTAATCCAAGCAATATAATGGCAGTGAATTGTTGCATAATTTTTGAAGTGCACAAAAGTGCATCTGTCCGTCATATAACTGCTCCACACGGCTCCGGGGGGTTATATCCATATTTAAAACTTTATAGACTAAAATAACTAGCTTCCGGCAGTCAGCGGTACGCAGGTCGAATTACGGCGAAAGAGTAACCCTGATGCGATGTGTAGGAGCATCGCAAGCTTTGACGCCTCTCGCGGATAGGACATAATAGAATTCTCATTTTAGACTTCTAATTCATGACCTTTGTTTTGTTTTGTTTTGCTCTATCCTCTGCACTTCTGCGTTCGTCAACACGCATGTGTCAAGGGTTACTCTTTCACCCTAACTATTTACTCTTTCACTTGCGTACCGCTGACCGCCGGAAGCTAGCTATTTTAGTCTATAAAGTTTTAAATATGGATATTTTTCTTACACAAGTGCGCCACTTCACTTCAGAAGGCCTTTATTAACCCCCCGGAGCCGTGTGGAGCAGTTATATGATGGATAGATGCACTTTTATGGACTTCAAAAATTACCCAACAGTCACTGCCATTATAAAGCTTAGATTAGCCAGGACATTTTTTAATATAACTCTGATTTTATTCATCTGAAAGAAGAATGTCATATACACATAGGATGGCTTGAGGGTGAGTAAATGATGGGCTAATTTTCATTTTTGGGTGAACTAACCCTTTAATGTTAATGGTTTTCTTGTATTTAGCCCTCAGGTATTCCTTACTAATTGGTCATACTCATACTCATACTCATTGGTGGTCAAATGTGACCATACACCTTAACTATTTGTCAATTAAATAAGTGTTCTATTTTTAAGTTCAATAATATTTATTGAATATTTTGAGGAGATCTTTTGGTACATAATAGGCTACTATTTGTGCAATAATTATGGTCCATTAATGACCACTTCAAATATTTTTTATTATTTATATTACAATTAGTGTAGTAATTAAGGTTAAAATAGATCATTCCAGTGCAAAGAGGCAAATTAGAGTCATTTTGTGGCTGGAAAAATTATAATTTTCATTTGTAATGCCATTACACACTAGGTGCCTGTATGGATCTTTAATAAATATACACTCACCTAAAGGATTATTAGGAACACCTGTTCAATTTCTCATTAATGCAATTATCTAATCAACCAATCACATGGCAGTTGCTTCAATGCATTTAGGGGTGTGGTCCTGGTCAAGACAATCTCCTGAACTCCAAACTGAATGTCAGAATGGGAAAGAAAGGTGATTTAAGCAATTTTGAGCATGGCATGGTTGTTGGTGCCAGATGGGCCGGTCTGAGTATTTCACAATCTGCTCAGTTACTGGGATTTTCACGCACAACCATTTCTAGAGTTTACAAAGAATGGTGTGAAAAGGGAAAAACATCCAGTATGCGGCAGTCCTGTGGGCAAAAATGCCTTGTTGATGCTAGAGGTCAGAGGAGAATGGGCCGACTGATTCAAGCTGATAGAAGAGCAACTTTGACTGAAATAACCACTCGTTACAACCGAGGTATGCAGCAAAGCATTTGTGAAGCCACAACACGCACAACCTTGAGGCGGATGGGCTACAACAGCAGAAGACCCCACCGGGTACCACTCACCTTCACTACAAATAGGAAAAAGAGGCTACAATTTGCACGAGCTCACCAAAATTGGACAGTTGAAGACTGGAAAAATGTTGCCTGGTCTGATGAGTCTCGATTTCTGTTGAGACATTCAGATGGTAGAGTCAGAATTTGGCGTAAACAGAATGAGAACATGGATCCATCATGCCTTGTTACCACTGTGCAGGCTGGTGGTGGTGGTGTAATGGTGTGGGGGATGTTTTCTTGGCACACTTTAGGCCCCTTAGTGCCAATTGGGCATCGTTTAAATGCCACGGCCTACCTGAGCATTGTTTCTGACCATGTCTATCCCTTTATGACCAACATGTACCCATCCTCTGATGGCTACTTCCAGCAGGATAATGCACCATGTCACAAAGCTCGAATCATTTCATATTGGTTTCTTGAACATGACAAGTCACCACAGTCACCAGATCTCAACCCAATAGAGCATCTTTGGGATGTGGTGGAACGGGAGCTTCGTGCCCTGGATGTGCATCCCACAAATCTCCATCAACTGCAAGATGCTATCCTATCAATATGGGCCAACATTTCTAAAGAATGCTTTCAGCACCTTGTTGAATCAATGCCACGTAGAATTAAGGCAGTTCTGAAGGCGAAAGGGGGTCAAACACAGTATGAGTATGGTGTTCCTAATAATCCTTTAGGTGAGTGTACATGTATCTAGTCTAGTTGCTCAAAGTATTGCAGATCGTAACTGCTTACTTATTTTTAGGTTTTGCATTTGAATAAATATTTAGACATGATCAAACACTAGATTTCTTTAAATGTGAAATTTTTAAACCTTAATAATTTACATCCTAATATTTTTAATGATACTTATATAAGCACACACAAGTGAATATTAATGAATGCGAGCAAATATAATTTAACACAAGAAAAGTTTAAAATAGTGCTAAAAAGGCAAAGTTATTTTTCCTTGTATGTACAGTAGGCTATACATATGAATTGATACTGAATCAAGATCGAAATCGAAATATTCGTGCCAAATCTCACTCCAACCTGAACTTAAAAGTTGGCAACCCTGGTTTTAGCCTACTAGCCTATCCGACACGGACACTTACAGACAAACGCTCTGTGAGCATCTTTTTTTATTACTTTCGTGGTCATTAAAATGTTAGCAAATGCAGTTAAATATATGTTAAGAAAAAAAATAATACTTTACATTTGGACAATTCAAGCCTTAATTAATCCCCCTTCTCCCCCTCCTCATAAAAGTCGAAATTATGAGATGCTAAGTAATAATTAGCCTAAGATAAAAAGTGAAAATTATACTAAGTCATAAATAGCCTACTTGACATGCATCATTAACACTATATTTCTTTTTATATCAAAATTTTAATGTTTTACGTGGCGGAAATTGTTTTATTATGATGAGGCAAAGCACAAGACAAATTAAAATGAGTAATTTTGTAGAACTCTTCAGAAGTTCAGAGAAAATTCAGATGACACCACAAAACCCATAAATTATTATTACTTAATCTTCATCCAAAGTGACAAATAAACAAGTGAGACGAAAACCAACCCTTTTTAAAGCATTCCTCATAATCCTGAAACATCAATCTCTTTTTGGCTGGCTTAGAGCCAGCAGACCACTCCAAAACACTCGACGTGCCCCTCCTGTTGGAAAGGGGATAAATTATGCTGAGAATTGATACAGAGAAGGGAAAAGAGTCAAGCTTACAAATGCAAACCGATGAGAAATGGAGCACACTCAGTTAGAGACATCAGCTGGAAGAGGACAGTGTGTCCTGTTAGAGAGAAGCACCTGATCCTACAAGAGCAGCTTTTCTTTGGTGTAGTGCCAGTAAGAGTCAGGACTGACACAGGACTATACAAACAGTGACAAAAGCCGGACTGACCTCAGGTCTCCAGTGCTCTGGCACCTTCCCAAGAAACCCTCAGAAAGAGGAACAGCATTGTGGATGCCACTGTCTTTTTGTGCACCTTCGCAGAAAAGTGAGTTTCAGCCTTTCCTAAAATGGACTTATTTCTGCAGCAGGGGTCTCTGCAAGGTTAGTGAACAAGTGAGAAGTTCTTTAACTGAAAGAATGAGTGCCTTGTGTCAGGCTAGGAGTGGTTGACAGAACAGGAAGGCAGAACGAGTGAGTGGGGAAGAGAGAGACAGTCACAGAGGGAGACGACTTTTGTCCCGTGCTGGGAAGGAGAATCTGCTTTGTGTCTGTGATGGTTGTGGTCGAACGTGTGCCAGGAAGAACCTCACTCACATACCATCTATCCATCTTCATAATGTCTTGTCCATGAGGAGCCATGTGTTTGCCTACAGAGGGTCTTGTTTCATAGGCTACCAGAAAGTTCTTACAGGTAAGGTCTCCTGTATGGCTTATAAGAAACTTCACTTTTTACATTATTTAAAAAAAAGTTTACTTGGTGGATGATAGCTTTATAATAACTGTGCAAGTGATACTATTTTCAGTATTTTCAAATGTTTTGAACTTCAAAACGTGTCTGTTGTTGCGTTTTGTCAAGATATTAAAAATGTTGAATCTCATGAAACCTTTCAATAACATATGCCAAGTCCAATTTCTCCAGTCAAAAGGACAAAATAAATTAAACAGAAAAAAATATATTATTAAAAAGAAGCAGAATTTTTTTAGGGCTGTTGAGGTGTTTTTTGTTTGTTTGTTTGTTTTTTTTGTGGCAATTTTCCCCTCAAATTCTTATTTAAATTTTCCCTTTAAATTATAATTCTTATGTTTTGTTGTTGTTGTTGCACTGACAATTTTGTGGGAATTATGCAAATTCCCTTCCCATTTGTATCACGCATCCAGATATTATACTTTTGATTTTATTTTTTTTTGTGGTCATTTTCATTATTTTAATGGAGATTTCTCATTACTATCATACTTAATACATATACTGTAATACATATTTTATTTAATTATAAATTACTAAAGACATTAAACTAAAGACAGTACAACAAATAGTAACATGATGTATAAATATTCTCAATAAAATTATAATTTTTGCATTATAGTAATGAGAAGTGTTTTTGACATTATAGGAATGAGATTTTTTTTGTTAAGAATGGCAGGGGAAATTTGAATAATTGTCAACCCATAATTGGGTTGTTATGGACAAACCGAACAATTGGGTTTAAAAATGTATTTAAAAAATTTAGAAAAACGGTTGGGTTTTTGAAACAACCCAGCATTTTTTAGAGTGATGTATAATTACTAATTTTGTCTTGATGTTGAGGTGAAATGACCTGAAAATTTTCTTGGCAGGATTTGTGATATTCTGATCCAAAAATCTTGTCCAGTTAAATCAGCTGTGATCCAAACATAGCTTGTTATTTTTAGAAACCATTGCTGTTTTTAAAAATATTTAACTATCGATCCATTTGGAATGATGTTTTGCATAGCAGAAATGGCATGAGGTCCTGAAAGTTTTTCACTGCCAATGCAGGCAAAAGAAACAAGCTTTGTCCTTGATTTTATCAGAGCTGAAGCCACAACGTAACCTGCATTGTGAGAATCTCAGAATACCACCACTGGCCTTGGGAAAACAACAGAAATAGTGAGAGGAAAAAAAAACAAGGTGACTAGATCTGTGCCTCACCTTTCATTTACTGAGAGGAGGACAGATGGAAAGAGACCAGAGGCACCACACTGGAAGTGCCACGTTAGTAGCTCTCTCTCCTGATCTCCCACCCAAAACAGAGCAGTCCATTGAGCCAGCACAGAGAAACGGGCAGAGGGGGAGTGTGGGGCCTTTCCATGATCATTTTGGAGGGTCAGTGGTGAGTGAAAAATGCTCCACTGGCTTTGGTTTTGATAATCAAGCTTCTGTTGTCCAGGTCATCTCTGTTTCCAAAAAAGAAAAAAAAGAAAATAGAGAATGGGCTGAAATCACACAGTCCCTGCCAATGACTGTGTGTTTTATTGGAATCTTTCAGAACGCAGTGATTGCTGGAATTGATTTGCTTGGAAGCAGAATACAGACACGTTCATTAGTCGTGTTTGCTAAGGCAAGCATAATGATTGCTATTGCTCATTACTACGGTTAGGGGTTTGCTTCTTACCAAGTATTTAACTGAAGCTTAGAACGCTTTGTCATTGGCAAAATAGTGGGACAAGATGTGAGCACAACAGTTAAATATGTCCTTCTAGCCTGGGCCTAAAACTAACTTTTTGACACACCTGCCAGTGGCTGGTGACATTTACCGGCCATGAAACTGTTTTTGCAAAAACAGGCAATAATTTCGATATCACAGTTAAAACTACTAGCTTTTTACTACTTTTTTTTTCTACTAGCCTAACTAATAAAAATGTAAAACATTATTAACCCTTAAATGCATGAATGTTTCGCCAATCATTGACGTATTCTGTTACTCACCTCAAGTCGTTAGCGACCATATACAATTTTTTTTTTACAAAAGACGAATGGGAAAATAGGCTTTTTTTGTTTGTTATATTGTTTATAAAAAATTTATTGAGGAATACTAAGATGAATGAGGAAGAGGGTAGTGAATGACATCCCGGGTCACTAAAGACCCGAGGTATGCATTAAAGGGTTAAATGCAACAGAACAAAGAAACAAATGATTGCTTTTCAGGTACATTTTGCAGATAGGTCTAACAGTAGTTTTCGGGTACAGACATTTAATGAAGTAATCAAATGTAAAATAACACTGCATATTCACTGTATAAATTTAAACCGATTAATCCTTATTAAAGTTAAAAAAAAAGTTATTCAGACGAGCAGTGAGTGATTTTCTCTTTGTCTTTTTGTTGTTAACATTAGCAGCAGGATTATTAGGATGCTGTCACTTTAAGACTTGCATGAACCCAGTATACTGATACTGTACACATGCGTTTTCTTTCTCAACTATTTACATCCACTTAAGACATAACCGACTATGTTTACTAGAATACTTAGTTGTGAATGTCTCCTTTCAAGTAACTATACGTGTAAGAGAGCTAAATTCCCTTTCAAGTCTTCTTGCGCTTGAATATTTAAATTAGCAAGGCTCAAACTCTCACGACGATGCAGCACTGGCCCGTCAACTGTCCTGAGCGTCGTTCACGTTCTCACAACATTGCATTGTTAGAATTCATAAAAATGTTACTGGCCAACTGGCGATTGACACCATTTCAAATATTCGTCAACAGTGATTTGCACTTGGCATTTTGCGAGTGTTAATTTTAGGCATGTTTACAGAGAAAAAGCAGCACAGTGGAATGCAAAGCACGCTCTATGTGAACGACCCTTTAATTGTAAAGGTTAGGTTACACAAAATTGTGCATCATCATGTTTGTAGCACAAACACATGTGCTATTACTTTCAGAACAGCTAAGCAGCCTCTTAGAAATATCTCAGAACACTGTAGCAGCCGCATAGCAACGTACTAAAAAGCACTCCGAACATCCAGGCAACCGCACAGCAGCATGCCAGAAATCTCTCTATCAACTATTGAGTAACAGCTTCCTCGCATCAAATTTTGAATGTTTTTCTTCCAAAAATGTGCATGTGTATGGCCCCACAACAACATCTGCACTTCACGAACGATTTTCCAAGATGATCTTTCCCACTTCCTGCTCTCGCTCTTCCTCTCTCTGTCTGAGATATCCTCCAGACACTTAAACACATTTTCCTGAGCATCATTATTCACTGCTAACACTCTGTGCTCAGCAGCCCAGTGTGGAATTTCATTTGGGATTTGAAAGAGCTCTCATGGAAATGGAGCCGGGGTCATTTTATGAAATGTATTTGTTATCGAACTTGCATAATGCCAGGTCAGAGAAAGAATGGCTCCAGCTGCGATCAAAAGGTGGTGGCTGGAAAAGCTGTGTAATTTGGGTGATGTCATCCTCTTTTCTCACTGTCTACCTCATACATTTAAACTAAAACATCACTTAAGGCTGGAAAAATATGAGTCTGTGCCCATCATATACTAGCAGAACCTGATTTCACCAACAACATGTTCCTGGGTCAACATCTTTGTTGATCCTTGAACAACATTCCAATCAACCAATCAGATTTGAGGGACAAGTTTACAGTTTTAAGTTTAGGCTTACAACCAGGGTTAGGTTCTTCTACATTCAGTTTACATTCATCTACCATTTCCCTCTGATTTTAGGAATAATGTATGGGTAGGGTTAGGTTTAGGGGTAGGGGTAGGGATATGGTAGGACTTAATTTTCAGACAGGAATGTTGTTCCAGGAACGCGTCTAACTCAGCAAAATCAGGATGTGCCAGAGACTACGAGATTTTCTAAATCTGTCAACTCTGACTGCCCAATATCCGCAGACTGGCTTGGACTTTCGGCAACTAGTTGTATAGTATATTCCAACCTTTACTGTGATATAGTGAGTCTGAGACAAAAGAAGGGTTGGAGGAAGGAGGTTGTTGACAATATTTCCATTAGGCCAAGAGATTTCCAAAGCTGTTTCCTTTTGCTCTGAGTCCACCTCCTCCCATTTACTGACTCACAGCCCTCCTTCAGTTACTCTCTGGGAAGAACTCCGGGAATACACACTGTAGGCCAGCTTTGGTAGACATCAAGGTTTCTATGCATAGTTCTTGTGCATAGATCATTTAATGTCTGGGAGAGTGTGGAGAGACGGGATCCAGAGTCAGGAGGAGAGGGGTGAGTCTGGGACGCTTGCTTTGGCAGCAACCCATTGTATCTCAACAGCTTTTAATAGCACCGCAAAAGGAGGTGTTGACGTCATTCTCCTTCTGCCTTAAGTCTTTGAGGCCCTGTGTGCTAGCCACTTTCTGCCACGTTCCAGCTGAGGTGGATTTCTTGGCTCACATTTTGGGATGGAGATTAAAGAGATGATCTGAGCAGTTTTGCCAAGGCGTTTAGGGTCGCACACTGGCACAGAGGGCATTGGCAATGCCTGCTGCACCTGAACAAGGTCTGACATCATATAGTCATGTGAATCTCTTTCTGATCCAAGGCTTTTAAATGATAGAAGTACAAAACAAAGCTTTTGAACTGGATTTGGTGGCATTGGGCTTTGGACCAGCAATTGGAGATTTTGAAGAGCTGGTCATGGCTTTGGGACTTCTGTTCAGAGGATACAAGCATGTGTAATGCTTGTCAACAAATCAACATCTTTGCAAAGGTACGCACCAAAAATGTTTCAGGCCCTAAATAGTGTCATCTATGAAATTTTAAGTTTGATCAACTCAATTTAGTTAGATTTAGGATAGAGGAGCGCCTTCTGCACATGCAATAATTTTTTTTTTTTTTGCAGTTAATTAATTAAAATGAGCTAAAGTTACACAACTTAATTGAATTGTGTTCAATCAACCTAATATATATTTAAAACTGAAGTTGACTTAATTTATTTGTGTTAAAACAAAGGGACTGCATTAGGAGAGTAAATTTAGGGATTAAAGTATTATTTTATGTTTTTCAGTAAAGGGAAAGATGTTGTTAGTTAATGTTAGTGTTTAATGTACAGTTATGTTGGACATTTAGAGGATTTTCTGTAATGCTTTTAAAAAAAAAAAAATCTATGCTAATGTCAGGACTGACACCAGTCTTTTCTTATTTGTTCATACATTGTACATTATACTGACGAATGAAATGGCTTATAATTGATTTTGCAATGAAATTATGTAATTTAAGTTTGACAAGCATTCTTTTTTTTTTTTTTTTTATTAAAATATAAATGTATATTTTATTTAAACTTGTATGTTAAACAGGGCAGATTTTGCAGATTTCAAACATGCAGATTTTCTGCATACATTTTGGTCTGTGTGGGTGCTTGTGTCTGAGGACCACAGGACCTGAACTCCAAATTCAGTGGAGGAGAGCCAGGCCCCTTCGCCACTCCTCTTCAAGGATTAAACACGGTGAAAAGAGCTCTTTGTGCCGGCTGCACTGGAATGCCTGTTGAGCCCAGTGTCTTTAGGAAACAAACAGCCAAAGTCAACGGAACATTTGAGCAAGTGCCTGTTGAAATATTGTGTTCACTTGAGCCCCTGCCCTGTGCAGCCCCCTCAACAGACCAGAGAAAGAGTGACTCACTCTCAATAGTAGCCTTCAAGCCAGGAAATTATTAGTCTAATGATGCGTTATTTGCACCTGAAAGTCAGTGCACGCTCAAAAACACACTCTTCAAGGTATGCTATGACTTAAGGTAGTTTTTACCGGTTGTTATTGGGGAATAACAGACCGCTGGGCGGAGCGATTGACCAATCAGAATCCACAGAGAAGTATTCCACAGAGCTGTTTTAGTGCTGTCAAACGAATAATTGTGATTAATCCCATCCAATTTATTCAATATATGCGTGTGTGCTGTGTATAATTATGTAAATACACACACATGCATGTATATATTTAAGAAACATTTGTTATATATAATATAAATATATATACAGTATATATGCATGCAAATATTTCTTAAATATACACTCACCTAAAGGATTATTAGGAACACCATACTAATACTGTATTTAACCCCTTTCGCCTTCAGAACTGCCTTAATTCTACGTGGCATTGATTCAACAAGGTGCTGAAAGCATTCTTTAGAAATGTTGGCCCATATTGATAGGATAGCATCTTGCAGTTGATGGAGATTTGTGGGATGCACATCCAGGGCACGAAGCTCCCGTTCCACCACATCCCAAAGATGCTCTATTGGGTTGAGATCTGGTGACTGTGGGGGCCATTTTAGTACAGTGAACTCATTGTCATGTTCAAGAAACCAATTTGAAATGATTCGAGCTTTGTGACATGGTGCATTATCCTGCTGGAAGTAGCCATCAGAGGATGGGTACATGGTGGTCATAAAGGGATGGACATGGTCAGAAACAATGCTCAGGTAGGCCGTGGCATTTAAACGATGCCCAATTGGCACTAAGGGGCCTAAAGTGTGCCAAGAAAACATCCCCCACACCATTACACCACCACCACCAGCCTGCACAGTGGTAACAAGGCATGATGGATCCATGTTCTCATTCTGTTTACGCCAAATTCTGACTCTACCATCTGAATGTCTCAACAGAAATCAAGACTCATCAGACCAGGCAACATTTTTCCAGTCTTCAACTGTCCAATTTTGGTGAGCTTGTGCAAATTGTAGCCTCTTTTTCCTATTTGTAGTGGAGATGAGTGGTACCCGGTGGGGTGTTCTGCTGTTGTAGCCCATCCGCCTCAAGGTTGTGCGTGTTGTGGCTTCACAAATGCTTTGCTGCATACCTCGGTTGTAACGAGTGGTTATTTCAAAGTTGCTCTTCTATCAGCTTGAATCAGTCGGCCCATCCTCTGACCTCTAGCATCAACAAGGCAACATAGGTGAGTGTATATATGTATGTTTGTGTATTCAAATATACATAATAATTACACACAGTACACACACATATATTATGTAAACGCATTTTTTTTTTTGATGCGATTTATTGCGATTAATCGTTTGACAGCCCTGAATATAATATAATTTATATAATTAATATAAGGTAACACTTTATTATACAGTGTCATTGTTACATGTTACATGTAGTTACTGTAGTAATACCTATAAATGATGCATAATTACATGCAGCTAACCCTGAACCAAACTAAACCCTAATCCTAACCCTATAGTAACATGTAGTTACTTAATATTACTCAGTACTTGGATGTATAATTACAGTGTAACAAAGAAACCTTAAAATAAAGTGTAACCTAATCTAACATAATATAATAAATATGACTTTATATGGCTTTCAATTTTGAAATTGACTTTATTGCATACAACTGAGACGTTATTTCTCGTAATTTTGACTTTATATCTCACAATTGTGACTTTATCCAAGTACAAGTGCAAGTACAACCATTTCTCATAGTTCTGACTTCATGTCTTAAAACTGGGGCATTATATCTCATATACCTTAAATTTTGTAATGTGGCTTTCACTTTTGCAATAGTGAAACCTTGTAGAAAAGGCTTTGAAATTATTGTTCTTTTTGTATTTGAGTTATGAGTAGGTTATTCATTTATTAAAAAATGTATGAGGGGAAATTCTGCGTAATGACTTTAAAAAATTGTCAAATTCCTTTTTGAGACGACCTGTTTGGAACCATCATTATTTTTGCAATTCCATTTGGTTTATGGATTTACAAGCAAAAAAAGATAAAGATATTAAATAGGTTCCTTTGAAGATTTTTGAAATTATTTGACATTTGGTCTCTGGATCTGTGAGGAGAAATGGAGAGTGATGTGCCATTCTCTGACTGCCTCATCCCACAGGAAACTCTCTATCTGATAGGAAGTCTACATTTAGACTCAACAATCAGCAGTGGTCCTCCTCTCCTGCCATCCTGTTTGTTTGTCATGTTTCCTCTCTACTGTTTAGGGGATGTCTTCTAGTGTGATCTCCCAAGTGCCCACTTATATTGTTGATGACTGAATTATCATTGATGTTGATACAATTAGAGGTGCTACTATGTGTTTAGATGAGCTGTAAAGTCATGTATTTGTGTCAGTATTTACCCTGCTGGGAATCCAATGTTTTGGAACATGATAGCTGGTTTCCTTAGACCAATTGGTTACGCTGTATTTTTGGAACATAGACAATGGTCAGCCTGTTAACAACTAGGAAATTAGCATCTTAGACCCGTTAGGAAGTAGATGTTCCAAAACAGAACTATCATCTAAAACTGGATTTTTCTCCAGTGTAGGACTGTGTAACCCCACCTCCTCTGGCTGGTTGTCAACAATACAGCTCTCTTTTGCCTTGGGATTCTTATCTCAGGGTTATATATTTCACTGACGCTGACATGAGCATGCACACAAAGGCCTTTGATGGTGTTTGGTGACCTTTGCCCATGTGTCTTCACTGTGCAGGTGGTCTGCCGGTTATTAGCTTGTAACCAAGCCTCTGCCTTTCTCAACACAATGAGTGATAGAGAAACCAGCATACCACAGATTTTACGCAGCACTTTAAAGTATCCCACAATGCTAAATGATTAGGGTGCATCTCAATCAGCTCTGTAGCTACAGGTTGTGAATTGTATATCTTGTACACAAATTCAGGCACTGGTAAGGACCGTGAATCTACACATTGGGACACCGATGACTGTTTTCGGCACCATTACAACCTCATTTATGAACAACAGCAGCACTGATATCTTTCTCACATTACTTTTTTTATTATTTTTTTAAAGCTAATTAAAAACCCTCATCCCTTCCTTGCAATTTGTAATAAATTCTTCCCTCGTGGGTCAAAATGACCTGAAAAAATATATATTTTTTAATTTTTTATTTACCTTTTAAATTACTAGACATTAATAATAAATAATAATTTAAGCACATTCTTCATGATTCTTTCAACTCTAATTCAAAATAACTCAATTTAATGCATAGCCCTTTTAATTCAGCTCAAAATATTTTATATTGGGTGTCTTTGCCGACCTCTTGTGGAAAAAAATATATATACATGATATTTCATAACTCTTGCCACTAGATGGCCGTATAGCTTTATATGGAGAAAATGAGCTGTTCGCTGGGTCCTAAAGCCAGATAGCTTCAGTATGCATTCAGATACACATGTAAACATTATAAAATAATTTTTTGGTGATGTTTTAGCATTTTTAATTTGAATTGAGCATTTTTAGGTTTTTCTATGTGTACTGAAGCATTCCTCGCATTCCATTCATTCCTAGGGGGGTCAAATTGACCCGCGAGAGAAGGGTTTGTTACTTTTTTTAATTTCAAGCACAAAACTCATCAAATCCAGTAATTTTTTTGTGTATTTGTGGTTCAAGTGTGACAAAAGTCCTAGGGTCTTGGACCACTCTAATAAAAATGTAATTTTTAAAAATGAGTTTCGGGTCAAAATGACCCGAGAGAAGTATGAGGGTTACATTGATAAATGTTTTGGTTGTTACATATCCCTGGAACATTTCAGCTGTAAATTAATTATAAATGTTAGCTAGACTACCTATTGAGTTGGTTCGTGCAATTTATGTTTCGTGCTTTAGAATTTCAGTTAAGGGAACATAGTGAGCATCAATACTCTCTGGTTTTTAGAGTGGATTGTGGGACTTTTTAGGGAGCGAATGTTTTTGTTCACTGTAAGGATTTTGCGATTTAGACAGGCCTTAAAATGGCCAACTCCCTAATAGAGCCATGACTGCTGAACTAGAGAGCTGATAAAGGGGCCGTTTACACGAAACTGCTTTCAACTAAAAACAAGACTTTTTATGCGTTTTGGCCTTTCATTTACATGACAACGGTGTTTTGGGGACCTGAAAACGCAAGCTTTTGAAAACGGGGTTCAAAGTGCAAGGTTTTCAAAACGATGCCCTTACCGTCTCCATGTAAACAACACAAACGTGAATCTGTGAAAACAGTGACGCTATGCACATGCATATTACGTTCATGCATGCGTATTACGCGTTCGCTGGGTTTTCTTTACAAAGTAACATCTCCAACTACTGGCATGCATAATACAGCCCTTTTAGTAATTTTCGCAGATTTGTGTGAATGGGGATCATTTTGACAGCATTGTCGTCTGTTTTTAGTACATTGTTGTTGTGTAAACATACCCTAAGACACATCCTATAGTGTATTAGCAAGATTAGTTTTAATGCTAAAAACAAAGTTCTGATTTTTTTTTATTCAATTGGCGTGTTTATCCCTCTAGAGATGTTACATAATTTGAGTCTTAATTGCATTGGGTGGGAGAATTGCTGCCCACACAATGCTATTTTAAGTCACGTTCTAGAGCCCAGTTCATTTTCACATTCCTCTACTTTGCAACATTTTTGTGGCGAGGTCTAAAAATGGAAGAAGCTATTTAGTCAGCCACATCCATCACCGTGTTTGTCTGTGGCCATAATCATACACTCACAGAAATGGCAGGATTTTTCATATGCCCCTCAATTTCCTGTCTAGATATGCGTCTGTGCTGCAGCACAGGGACAGATCTTAAACATGTGTGATGATGTTTTCTTCAGTAACATCCTCTGATGTTGGGCATCTTTGGATATGAAACAGAGGCCTTAGGCATTGTGATCATGGATGTCGTGCAAACAGAGTTCAGTACGGCAAACGGCTGATAAGAAGACATTTGTTTATTGTTCCACATGATATACGAAACTGGCATGTTGATACCAGTTATCACCTGTGTGTGGTGCAAATGACTGGTATTTTTTATATTTAGCTGAGAGAATAATTTTAATTTTATGCATACAGCATTTTTTTCCCTCTGTTCATGACCCTATATCAGAACAGACCCAGTTTTGAGAAGCACGTATAGAGCTCAGTGCTTACCACCAGGTGGAGGTCTCTGAGCATGCAGCTCACAGATGATAACCAACTAGCTGGTGAAAAAGTTCATCATCTCCCCCTTTCTCTCATGTCCCTGTACTTTTAAGCTCAACTGAAATTCCACAGATGAATAATCCACATCGCCTCAGGGCAGGAACTAGAAAGCTGTTATTACCCTACAACAGCCAGGACTCGCTGCAAGCGTCATTACCACATTTCCTCGCTCTCTTACAATTACAAATTTCTTCTCCTTCAGCATTTCCTTAGCATACAGAATGTTATCTTCAAGGGAAATCCTTTAAAAGAACCTCAGCAATATGTATGAGAGATTAGATCACATGTGGTGGAACATCTACATTCCAAAAAGCACCATTCATGTCTTTCCATCCAGAGATGCATCTACCATTGATCCGTGGCCTCCTTCCAGCCCACAGTGCTGTCATTATGAAGAGCTGAATGTTGTCAGCCACCTTTCAAAACAACATCTCTCTAAACTTGATACTTGAGAATTATGAAAGCAAGCCAACCCTCAGGCATTGAAAAAGTTTGAAAGAATAGTGCCACTGCACTTTAAATTGAGTTCATTGAAATTAAAAACTTGAGTTAATACAATGAAGGAGATTGGTTTAATAAATAGAAACTCGAAATATTATGTTATCTAAACGCTAATTTGACAAAAGCTATGACAACAAATCATGAAAAAAATGTTCAATATTTTTTAATATAATATGTAAGGAATAATACATTACCCCGTTTATTACACAGCTATTTGCTGCATAAGTAAGTAATTAGACACAAAATATTGACTTGACTTGAAATATTTTAGGTATTTAAACTCAAATCTTCCACGAAGAAAGCAGTTGCTAGCAAGCCGCAAGTTCAAACTAGACAGACATTTAAGGGATTACACAGCATTTCGGCACATAAATGATTATAGGGATAGGAGATATTGATTTGAGATGAAAATGTTTTAAAATTACCTGTTTGTTATATTAATACATTATAGTGTACAAAACAATCATTGCAAAATGGCAGCAGCTGCGTTTGCATAAAACGAGAGAGAGAGGGTCCGCAATACGGAATGACATAATTAAATAATTGTACACAAAATATTGATTTGAGTTTTAATATTTTATTAGCTCACCAAACGCAAAACTTCCACGAAGAAAAAACATTCTTAGCAAGCATAGCGCTGACTTAAGTTACCCGGATGAGCCTGTTATCAGTTTTTACTGGTTGTTATCGGGGAATAACATACCGTTGGATGGTGCGATTGACCAATCAGAATCAAGTATTCCATAGAGCTGTGTTATAATATAATATAATATAATAATTAGTGCTGTCAATCGATTAAAAAAACTAATTAATCACACATTTTTTCTGTAATTAATCGCGATTAAAAACATTTAAAAAAAAATGTGTAATGTAATAAATTCACAGTTACTCTCCAAATTAATGTAGAATCAACTTAAAGATGGTATATTTTAAATATTTGTTGTAATGGCATCTTTTTATGAATGAAGGCCAGAATCACTGATACTAATGCAGATACTGATGTCTCTATGAAATAGATTTTTTTAAACATTAATGATAGACATTCAACATTACAGTATAATTGAAAGTTATTAATTTCAACATTTATTAGGCTTTAAAAAATAACAACTTTTAATTTAAGTGAACAATCTTTACATAAACCCACTAGAATAAATGTAATTTAACTGTGGCCTTCATATATATAATCAATAAATTGAATAAAGTTATCAAACACGTTACAGTCTTAACTGCATAAATTATCAATTAAATATGGGTTATTCTTAAAGCTACAATTTTCTCTGTTTCCTTTGTTCTTTGATTAACTTTAATGATAGACATCACAGCAACTGTTTTATTTGGCTGCTGTCACTTTAAGATCTGCTGCTACCGAACATGACGCGGATCTGATGCACATCATATTTTCTCACAACTCTTTAAGTTCATTGAAGACGTTATTTAAGACTGCTCCTATGAGAATACTCAACAAAACTGACATTTTGGCATAATTCTGTGTTCATTGTTAGTTTCAAGCTGGTGCGCGTCAGTGTGTCACATAGACAGGACGTTCACAGACAGCATATTCTCTTTTGTCTTGTCATGCTTGAATGGTTTGAAAAGCATTTGCATGAATAAGAGCATGGTCATATAATGTAACGCCCAAGGATGACAGAAAATAATTGCATGCGTTTACGCGTTAATTTTGACATCACTAAATATAATTCAACTTTTTTATTAAAATCACTGGACAAATGAAAAGAAACAAGAATATTTTTCTATGTAGATAACATATCAATTAGCCTAGTAAAATAATTTTTAGCAGTGTGGATCCAAACATTCTTTGCTTAGTTAAATGTGAGCTACATGCCAGACCTACATGCCTTCAATCGACCACATCTCTTTCCATTGCGCTCTTCAGGCAGTGTGCAGCATCCACAGAGAGGGCTTTCCCATTTAGAGAGACAATACCAGCCTTTATGCTTCTATTGGAAAAATGTGCTGTCCTTCACATTGTTGTGTCTAATAATATGTGAGCGTGTGCAATATGGAATAGAATCAAACTCTGTATAAAGACGCTAGTGGGGAAATGTGACTCATTGCCTTTTTGTATTGTGCAAATTGGCTTTGATGAGCTAAGAGGCATGTGGAAATAACAGAGTTTTGGAGTGTGATCAATCCCAATCTCAATCTGTCGGATCTTCTCTCTGTCTGCCTTATAGTCTTTGTATATTGATGACCTACATATACTTAAATTATTACTCCCTTGAGTTTGCTTCAACTTGTTAGACTTCCTCTCTTGTTCATCTTTCACTGTAATCCGCCGTCTTTCTTTTCTCTTTTATGAAGCTCCATCCTTTTATTGACCAAAACAATAACATCTGTTATCAGGGCTGTAGCCAACAGGCAGGAATGTGGGATTTAGCTCAAAGCTGCATGTTTAGGCAGGCCCGTGCTGTTTTGAATAAGAGCAGGTATCCTCTAAATGAAGATGTAGAGAGGGACTAGAGAGCCCAGTTACATTTTCTGAGGACTTTGATGCTGTAAAAGCTTGATTTAATGCTCAAAAATGGAGGCGCTGTGCTTGTTGGACACCTGGCAGAAGGTAAATTTGTATAATTTATTTTGTATTTCACCTTTTAAACAGCATACTAATCTTATTCTATTCTCGAATTCTTGATGGATACATGCTTGTTGTTAAATATTTAAAACCTCATCAGAATTTAATGAGCTTGTAATTCCAGTTTTTGAATTATACAAGAGACTTTTTGTTCAGGTCCAGTGGTTTCAAGTATTAAACGGTTAGATTTATGTGACATTTGATTCAGTGCCAAGCTATTTAAATTCTCTGACCTTCAAAAAAAATGTTTTTGTATCTCATAACAAAGGTGCTATCATTGAATCTCACAGAGTAATTACAGTAATTACCTCAGATTATGCAGTTATGGGTTTTGGATTTCACTGAATTCATTTCACCACAAGCCTGTTTCTAGATTCGAGGCTGCAAAAGTTACAATGCATGCAGTTCCGCGTGTGACTAGCCAACAGGTAAATGTATAAATTTAGCCATTGGAGTGATACGTTCTGCTCTGGTTGAAGTCAAAGACAGCACAATGAGTAAGAGCACTGGAATGTCAGGGCAGAAAGGTCTGTGTGCGTGTATGTGTCAGGTCTCAGAGGAAAAGGCAGCTTACGGCCAGTCAGAGTCAGTGTGAGTTGGCCCGACAGGGTAAATCAGCGTTATCTGTTTGCAAATGCCATTTGTATGAGTGCAGACTCTATTCATCAGGGCAGTGAGTCAGCTGAGGATGCAGACGGGGAATGCCGGAGGCTGCATGTCTCCCACTTGCACTATTGTTTGTGTACTGTAGATACTTGACTGGCTCAGTTGTTTTCTACTACAGACAAGACACCAGCTAAAGAGAATATATACACTTATGTGAAAGTTTATGGTGGCTCCAAAAAGGGAATGTTCACCTACAAAATTTAAATTGTCATCATTAACTCACCCACTCATCAAGTCAGCCCAAACCTGTATGATCTTCTTTCATGTAACACAAACAAAGTTTAAAGCAGCAGTCCATATTTTTTTTGGTTAAAAATGATCCAAAATCAATTCTTGAGCAAGTACATAACCAGCCAGTGTTCAAAACTACCTCCTTACCTTAGCCCGATTCACAATGGTAAGCTTGTAATAATGTGTACTAATTTGAGTGGTATGGTGGATTTCCACGGGAAATTTTTTCTCAGTTGGTCTGAACAATAGCGGCAGATATGTTACTTACTTGTTCAGATGACATTTTCTGGTGAAAATACTTATTTTAGTCATACCAGTATCCACACTGCCTCAAAACATTAGATTCATCTGCGCTGAGGAGCCGAGATGATGCACATCCCACTTAAAGATGATGATTCCGCAAATAACTGCAATTGCAGGTTTCAAACAGAGATGGCGACAAAGAGGCAAAACTTACGGACTGCAGCTTTAAAGCAGAATATCCTAGTTGCTGTAAGAATAAGAAGAGATATTGGTGGGGATTGTAAACTGATTAACTTTATAAGATTTGTAAGGTCACTTCAACACTCTTTTTGTCTCTTGCAGGATTCTCATGTCCCTGAGCGAGTAAGTGACACGCTGGTCATGGATAGTTTGAACCAAAATCTTAGCAGTGGACATCAGTCTCATCAGCTGCTCCAGGTGAGATCTAACTTTACTTACAATGTGTGACAACTAATACATTCGTCCTCTTATTTAATAAGTAATTTAATAATGTTATTATTATTATTAGGGATGCACGATATATCGGCCACCATATCGATATCGGCCGATATATGTACATTTTTATTGTTAATGAAAATTAGCCGATATATTAAAGCTGATAAATAATGGATTATTTCTTTCTGCTGAGACACTTCAGATGTGCACTGTTCACCATGATGGTTTTGAATTGCTTGAAATATGATTGAAATCACTTCAAAAAAGGAAAATACAGTTAAGTGCAACATGTGCAGCGTAAGTCTGTCATATAGACTACATAAAATCATAATTGTGTGCTTGGGACATCGCTTTTGTTTTTTAACTAGGCTTCTCAAAAACTGTATAAAAAATTGTTGGCCAATATATATCGGTTATTGGCTTTAAAATATAAAGAATTATCGGTTATTGGTATCAGCCAAAATTTTCAGAATCAGCCAAAATTCTCGGTGCATCCCAAATTATTTTTATAACTATTATTAATACAATAAATTCCGCAATAAATTGAGCAAAAGTGACAGTAAGGACATTTATAATGTTACAAAAGATTTCTGTTTAAAATAAATGCTGTTCATCAAAGAATCCTGAAAAAGTTATCACAAAAATATTAAGTATAAATATTAATATTGATAATAATTAATTGAGCACTAATTCTTGAGTGTGTATTCTCATATATATATATATGGTCAGTGTTAGAAAGGTTACCCTATTTAAAATGTAATAAGTAGTGTAACTCTTTCAGTGTATCTTGATTACTTTTTGATTACTTTTCTAAGTTTCTAACGAATGTTTTCAACTGTTAATCATTCTTAAACATTTACACCAAGCAGGGTTAACCTTACAGTAGTGCTCAACACTGATTATTGTCAGACTTTCAAAATCCTGCATGACTTGAATTAAGTTTATAATAATTTTATTTTAAAGCACAGCCACCACAAAATTTAGCAGACTTTAGCAACTTTTTTTACTCCGAGATCATTCTGAGTTTAAATACAGATTTCTGGATGAAATGATTGTTAAATGTCCAGCACAGGAACACATTTTTATCTGCCACATTGGTGGCAACTCTCAGACCGGTTGTTGTCTAAAGTTTTTAGTGGCAATGTGTATTGATGTAATTGGCAGACGCTGCAAATTCAAACAAGAGAGCCAATCAAAAGCATCAGAATAGCATCTTAACAGCCTTTAAATGACAGGAGGCATCATGCACATCAAAAACAGGCAAAGCAACAGATTAATATTAGTCAACATATAGCTTTTTACAGAAAATATTCAGATGTAACCACCTTTGTAATCATTAACATTTTCATAAGTAACTGTAATTTAATTACATTTTTTCTCAGTAACTGTAACTGATTACCATACAGCTGACTAATTGATACTTATAAATCAGTGTATAATGGGTTATGAGCATGCGGCTTCATAGAAAGTGTTACCTATTTTTTTTTCTATTTCTTTTTTTTTTTGGTATATAAGCAAAACTTCAGCTCAAAGAGGTATAAAGATACTTTTTGTCAGAATTAATGTTTTTTTTTTTTTTTTTACAGTTTATATGACAAGAAGGTAAATCCAGTTCTAATAGCGACACCTTTGTTCACAGCTTTTGTCTAGCAGAAAGGATTGAGTGTTCATGATACGAGGTGACAGGCAAAGTGTGAAACAGACCCTTGGGGGCATCATTGCCATCATCACCTTCTGCTTCAACATGGCTGCCACATATTACTCCTTGTTGATAATCCATGGCAGATGTGTTGATGGGTCTTACTTATGAAGCACAATGATCATCTCTCACTCACATCCTGTAAACTCTGCTTTAACCGATTACACTAATTACCTCTTGCTAATCTTGTTTAAGCACTCGGGTTTATGCTAAACTCAAGCGTATATACCGCAGCCCTGAGGTAATAATATGTGGATTTTTGGGAAGGTGGGTGCACAGCAATTATCTGGAAGGCTGCTGTACGGTTAAAAATAATATGCCTATTTTGCATAAGTCTGTGCAAAATGAAATCCTGTGCATATTTACATATTATCCTGATTGTGCCTTGAACAGAATTTACTATCAAAGCAAGTTGATGGATTCGGCTAATTTTCAGTTGAAAAATGATGTCATTGCACGATCGCAGAATTACAGGGCACAGTCTTCCATTCCCAGTCATTACTGATTCGCACTGTTGCCATGACAACCTCTCCCCCTTGCTGAGCCTTTAAGTTTCCACGGAGGTCTACTCTCAAGATGTAACTGAAGGCTCTTCTCTCACTGTAAGGTTGAAAAGAACAGTAAGATGAGCACTTAACCGCCTGCCTAGAGCTCAGCTGAATCACTACTTCAGAACTTCTTATTGCTTATTGTTGTGAAATATCAAATCATCACTATACTGAATTTATAATGTATTTTAGCAGCAGTGTAAAACAATGGCTTTTTCCCTTTCAGATCAGACATTAAAAGCAGCAATTCTGTCTCCATTGTTGACAACAACATTTAAAGGTCTCAGGACTTTTCCTGCTGTTTGTGATTTACTAGGAAAGGGTTAAGGATTTAAAAAAAAAAAAATTATCATAATTTTTACCCAATACAATATTTTAGTGTTTAGCTTCATTAAAAAAAAGATATGTTTTTTTAACACAAATGCAAATAGAGTTTTACCATTTTATTAATGTACTGTACATGACTTGTCTAAAAATCACACTTTTAAAATTGGGCTTCCTCATATATCCAGGTTTTTCAAGACATTGGAAACCCTTGTAATTTAAAAGGAAAAACTCAGTTAAAATATAAATATCTTAATTTTTAGTTGTTTAACATATTTTAAAGCATTATATTATATTAATTATATTATATTATATTATATTTATTATATTATATTCATATTGAGGACCCTTGGAAGTTTGCTCTTATGGGCTCTGGCCCCCTGGTTTAGAACCACTGGTTTAAAGGCATAGTTACTTAAAAAAATGCTCCTGTTATGATTGACTCACCATCATTTCATTCCAAACCTTACTTACTTTCTTCTGTGTATCATAAAAGCAGATGTTTTGAAGAGTGTCCATGCTGCTCTCTTCCATACAATAAAAGTGGATGGGGACCAGAGACCATAATGTTTCAAAAAAGGTCAAAAAGACTCCAAAAAGTAACGCAAAAGTGGTCCATACAATTTGAGTTCTCTGAACCCTATATGGTAGTGTCAGGAATTGACAAAAATGTGTTGTTATTCACTGAAAATCATGCCATTAAAAATCTTTAGCTCAAAAGCAGTGGTCACCCTTCACTTTCATTGTATGTAAAAGAGCAGCTTGGGCATTCTGCTAAATAACTCATTGTTGCATGGACGAAAAAATGCTGCATCCGAATATGCTTGCTTGTTTATACACTATACGAAGAAAAAAAAGTTTGCGTAAAGAGTAGTAAATCAGAATACATAGTATTCGAAAAACAGCAGGTGAAAAGTTCCTGGATGACCTACATCTTCCACTGAAATTCTGAAGTGCGCATCTGATGGATATTTTACTACCCCATGAGGTCACAGGAGAGGAATTGTGAATGGTGGGGAAGTGACTCAAATGCCATTGGTCACTGCCAATACCAATGCCAATTCAATAGGTAAATAGCTAGAGATAAAGTGCAGTAAATGGACACCGAATTCTTGCGCTTTGAAGTTACAAATGACTGTACCCGCTCTTACATTAAAAATAAGCTGTTCTTCGTCTAATGGAGTACCTAGTCTGGCAGGAAGCTATTTCGGATGCAGCCAAAGTTGTATGGATTTAGAAACACATGAGGATGAGACAACGATGACATTTTTATTATACAATGCTTTTTTTAGAGCACTCCACTGGATTTGATCGAGACTGGGAAAGCACTGAAGGTCCAAGCAGAGCGCCCCCATTTGGTCAGTCTAGGAAGTGGCCGTCTCAGTACAGCCATCACCCTCTTACCCCTGTCCGAAGGTAAGGTTATTATTATGTAGTTATATTTATATGGTCACACTTTAACTAATAAATATCCTAGTAATATACATGCTAATAAGCAACTAGTTAATGAGAATTGGACCCTAAACTAAAGTGTCACCATTTGTTAATGCAATTATTATTTTATCATAATATAGGATACAGTACTTAAGTGGACTGACTTTTTCAAAATGTTTGCAATCTTTTCTCCAAGATTCTCCGTCTTTACAAACTTTGGGGGGAAAAAAGTAGAGAGTTCTCAAAATACGATCCAATAATGCAATTGTGTGGGAATAAATACAAACCTTTAGTATAATACCATTATACACAGATGGTCAAATCCCTTGCATCACCTCTGTGTTGTGATTCAAAAGCTAATAACCCAACCCGGAGCCTTAAGCAGCATGGGGTCTTTAAAAACACCCTTTCTTAATTAGAGAAACCCCCTCCTTCACTCCCCTCCCACCATCATCTCCACCTACTTACTTTCTCTGATACTGACAAGCCATTCATACCAGTGTCTCCTTTATCAGTGTCCATCTGCCTGAATTCCTCAGAGACACATGAAGGCTATAAAAAGGGCACAGGAGAGCTTATTTAATTTATATTAGTCACTGTGCACTGTATTAGTATTATAAACTGATACACTAGCTTGTGTAATTCTGAGGTCCTCTCAGGTCACAGGCTTTTATCTCGTGCCTGATAACAGATGAGGGTGGACGGGGGCAGATGGGGAGCGGGTTGAGGAATGTGGTTCTTCTCACTGACGAAGAACAGGCCAGCATCAGAGTTTTAGCTTCAGCTTAATTTAACATTATAGGCATCTCACTCTACTGGAAGATGATAAATGACACATACTGTTTATGTTTGAAATAATCTATAATTAATATTGATGAGCGATTCTTCAACTATTTGCTCTTTTGGTCCTGTCTCTTAAAACTTTATTCACACTCTTACTAGTTTATTAAATGTATCACTTGCAACGTCCAACAGTACATTTATTATCATTTTGTATATAATTCACATGCGTCTTATATTCATATCAAGCTCTTAACTGACAGTTTAATCTCCTTAGTAACTTAGTACACAAAATTAAAATTTAAGTTATAATTTAAAAAAAAAATCTCTATTAAGATTGTTTGTAATAGACAAGATGCCATAGTCAATATTTCTGTAAAACATTATGTATTGCAATGGTTTGTTTATTTTAGTTTATTTTGTTAGATTATTATTACATTTTAAAAACTATGATATTTTGTATGGTACATTTTCATTGAACATGGGATGCTGGAATAAGTGCACAACAATACACGGTATACTGTAAATTAAAACCATTAAAATGTAAAAACAATATCAGGCTTATATATAGGCTTAATTTCTTTAATGGAATCTACCTGAATAAATCATGTAAAATACCCTAAATGATTTAGTCTATGATACAACAAATTTAATATTTTTTGTTAATTGTTGACTCTCAAAAGTGTGTGATTTAGAGTGAATGAAAATGACCTGTTTGTGTTTGACTTGGAGTTATGTTGTACTCTTAAAAGACTGTATGCTGCTAGCATAGCACAAGCAGAAACAAACTTGTTACTGCACTGACATTAGCAAAGCTATTGCTCATTGAACAAAGCAACATGCTTCATATTATTAGTACATGCAATTATTCACAACCTAACCATAAACTGTACTCTTTTGCACAATGGTAACGATCAAAACTTCAAAATAACAGAAACTTTCAAATGTCAAACATAACTCTTCACTCAAAAACACACAAAAAAACACTTAATTTCAATATTTACTCTCCATTTCTGGTCATATGCAAAGCATGCTGGGAACTACTAACAATGGTGTGTCTCTAAATAAAACCACATAATTGAACTAATTCTCTTCAAATAAATAGGTAGCCTTATTTTCTTTGTTTTATCAGCTTAATCGGTTCCTCAATTCAAGCCTCAAAACTGCTTACTGTACGTTTACTTAAAAAAATAGGAAAATGTATCACTTGGTTTTATTTGTTAAATGTTCTCAATATTTTCTATAAAGCACTAAACCACAATTTTCTTAATTAAATACACACACTATTTTTAATTATCACCTTAATTTTTTTTAATGAAAATTACAAGACCCATGATTAATTTTTACAGTGTACCATTCAAAGGGATCAGTACCATTTTATTATTATTATTATAATGCTTTTATTCAGCAAGGATACATTAAATTGGTCAAAGGTGACAGTAAAGACATTTATAATGCTACACAAAATTTATATTTCAAATAAAAGCTGTACTTTGGAACTTTTTATTCATTAAAGAATCCTGAAAAAAAATTTACACTGTAAAAAAAAAAAAAAAAAAACATCCATTAAAAAAAGAAAATGGATAATGTACTGGCAGAAAATTACCAGGACATTATCCAGTAATTTTACGGACATTTCCATTAACCCTAAAGCATAATGCAATGAAGTTGAAAAAAATCTAAATACAGGTAAAACACCTGTAAAAAAAAAAAAAAAATATGGAAAATTTTGTCAAATGAATACAGTAAATATTTTATTTAGTGTATAATGATTTCCACAAAATAAAAACAAATATTTCTTGAGAAGCAAATCAGTATATTAGAATGATTTCTGAAGGTGAAGGATCATATGACACTGAAGACTGCTAAAAATTCATCTTTGCCATTTCAGTAATACATTATATTTAAAAATGATTAAAATACAAAAATCACAATATTACTGCTATTACTGTATATTTGATCAAATAAATGCAGCCTTGGTGAGCATAAGATACTTCCTTAAAAACAAACTTTTTGAACATTAGTGTACATAAAAGTAAAATAGACATACAAATGCCTGGGTTTTCATTGACCACTTTCCAAACTTTACCTGAGTAGTACTTTCAACCCGAAATCCTCACTAGTACATGTTGTCTGAGAGCAAATAATCTTTGAAATCAACATCCTGTGGGGGTTGTTTGTTTTAGGCAAGACCACTCTGGGTCACGGAGCCATGGACATCAGCATCCAGGGCCCAGGGATCGCAGCGCAGCACTGCTTTATCGAGAACAGGGCTGGCGTCATCACACTGCACCCCTGTGGAAACCAGTGTAGCATGGACGGACTAACGGTCACCAAGCCTGTGCGCCTGTCTCAAGGTAGCTTTTGCTCATTTACAAGAGTTAAATCCTTCAGGTCTTCGTTAAATCAAATAAGATTTTCAGTCATTACTTCAGCCACGCCAAAATTCAAGCGTGATTCTGAAGTGTAAAATCTATGAAAGGGAATCAATGCACCCAAACCGAAAGAAAGTATGCTCCTCCTCTGAGTCTTTTGTCTGAGGGAACAATTTGACTAAACAGGTTGGGGGGAGGGGTGTGTTTGGGGTAATCTTCATTGTGTGAGCTTCTAGTGTTTCACTATTGTTCAATACATTTGCTCTGAAATATTTAGTTTAATGATCATAATAAAAGTCTCATTTAATGCCACCCATGTTTTATTATCATCTATGTGTAAAGTCATAAAAGAGCAGGAACCTGTGGAAAGAATGTTAAATGCAGTAACTGAAACAGAACCCCTCTCTTGCCCCCCCCCCCCCCTGACATGCAGAGATTGGAGGCTCTGACTCAGGGGTGAGCAATTACACCTCCTCCTTCCCATCCCTAATCTGAGAGGGAAATTAGTTGCACCAGTGACGGAGACAGCTGTTCAACTTTACCACCCATCAGTGCGAGAACGTGCAGGGGTTCAGTGACTTCAAAAGTGCTCTGGATACAATACAGCACCTCTGGGTTGCCATTCGGTGGAGACAGGATTATATTTCTCTGACTGGAGATATATGATTTAGCCTCCTCACTACGACTGCGTGCACTGGACGGCTATTTGCACCGCTTCAAGTTAACTAAAGAAATCTGATAAAGCATGGGGAGTAATTGATGAATACTCCATGAACAAAGGATTAACAACGACCAAGCAAGTCAGTCTCTGCATGCTACAGCTGTAGTATAAAACCATGTGCTTTCCCATTTAAAGGGGCAGTCAGGATGTTACCTATACAGATGGGATGGGAAAGTTGACCATTTGGATTTAAAAGTAAGTGTATGAAGACCTAATAAATTGGTTTGAGTGGTGAATATTCAAAATAGAAATTTAAAAGCACATTGCTGCAGATAAATCTCAGATATAAGCTCTCTATTAGATAAGTTGCCTTTACAACTTAGCATGTAGCAACATATTTCTTGAAAGAAATTAATGCTTTTATTCAGCAAGGAAGCATTACATTGATCAAAAGTGGCAGTAAAGACATTTATAGTGTTACAAAAGATTTTTTCCAGAATCCTGGAAAAAAAAATCACTGTTTCTAAAAAATGATATAAAAAATATTAAATATTAAACAGCACAAAAATACACTTGATAATAATAATAAGAAATCTTGAGCAGCGAATCGGCGTATTAGAATAATTTCTGAAGGATCATGTAACACTGAAGACTGGAGTAATTATGCTTTACCATCACAGGAATAAATTACTTTTTAAAATATATGAAAATAGAACAATTATAATAATATTTCACAATAATACTGCTTTTTGATCAAATACATGCAGTCTTGGTGAGAAATAATTATCAAAACATTTATCAAAACAGAATTACTGATGAATATAGATGAATGATAGGAATAAGATGACTATAGATGCACTAATATCATCATAATATTTGTATGCACAGGACGCATAACCCGCAATAAACCGGTCCGAATCTCACAGGGAGGTTTTCTCTTCCATGTTGGCAGAGGCATGGGTGTGTGTATAGTGTTACACTTCTATTCCTGGTCAATGTGACCCAAGAGTGCTGCTAATCCTGTTTCTATGCAGCCCTTCCTCATTCTCCACACACTGTTTGCTCAGTCTGACTATCCACACATGCTTTTATTTGTCCTGAACGTATACTGGCAACCCTGCTGGAATAGTTGACGGAAAGATAAGGTGATTTTCCTTTATTATTCTCCTTTAAGTACTCTGTCATCACCATGTTCATACATAACCTCCACAGTTTGTGTTGGGTCACATCTGAACTAAATGTAAAACCATCTGCTCAAGAAATGGCCTCCATCTAAGAGGTTGGACCATGTCTTGAGTCTTTTTTGTGTGTCATCCACATTTTGCATGCATGATTCATTACAATGAGTTTTTGCTTTTCTTTATCATTGAGATAAATTATATTTATCTTCATCTTTGGCACACATAAGCTGCATCACTTATGGCTGTGAGCCACATGATTTCTGGTATGTGTGGAATTGGGGAAAGGTTAGAATGAAATACTGGTTTGCTTTAGTTTTTGACCTTTCCGGGCGCAGTAA
The DNA here is from genome assembly GCA_039654625.1 of Rhinogobio ventralis. NCBI lineage: Eukaryota > Metazoa > Chordata > Actinopteri > Cypriniformes > Gobionidae > Rhinogobio > Rhinogobio ventralis. The sequence continues at coordinate 30,072,140 of CM077199.1, read as the reverse complement.
AACTTAATACCATGGCAACCGTTGAGCGTTCTTTTTGGCATCTCTATCTTGATGTCCTCTGTCTCCTGTTCACATGCCTGTGTTTTCAGTCGGAGCGATTTGAGACCAGTGACACAGCATACTCTGTCCTGTCAGCTTTATTGAGATCTAAACAATAATGTAATCATTTATGCAATGGGTTTGACACAGATCCAGCACTCTTATTTTTACTGAAAGTGCATGAGGCAGATCCAAACTGCTCTGTTATCCGTGATTTGGATAACCATGTGGTTAGTTCTGTCAAAAACGACTGGTCACTGGTGTTTCTTTTAAAAGAAATTTGAACTCTGTGATGCACCACTGGGTTTGTGCTACAGCAAGGTCATCTGTTTTTGGATTGCTTTCATGTCTTAGAAAATGAAGAGATAAGGCATTTTAAAACATATTTTAGAATGCTGGTACTTTTTATTGACCCTCATGTTCTGTATAATGTCTGAGAGACCCCGAGAGTCTTGCTAGCTCTTAAAACACACTTAACATTAAAGGACTGACCCTTTATAAACTTTTCAAAATTTATGAAAACTAATTGTAAATGAAATTTTACTTAAACTCTCTAATATGTTACATTACTTATAATCGGGGTCTCATAGACCACAGATATAAACATGAAAAAATACAATTAAATATAGTATTTATTTGTATAAAATTATATAATAGCAATAACATGAATTAAATAGTATATCATATATAAATAAATATATTGTAAATAATATATAAACATGTATTTAAATATTACACATATATAATATTTAAATTAGTGATGTCAAAGTTTGTGTTTACATAATATGTGTGTGTACTGTGTATAATTATTATGTATATATAAATACACACACATGCATGTATATATATTTAAGAAAAATTTGTTACATTTACATATAAAATATTTATATTTATATATAATATAAATTATGTAAATATATATACTACAGCACTAATTTAAATACATTATATATAATATTATATACCCCATCCATTTATTTTATAAAATGTATTTAGATACATTATAAATAATTGAAAATACAGAAAAAAAAAATGAAAAAAATATCAATTAAATATTATGCAAAATGTATTTATATTAAATGATACAATTATAATACCAAAATATCACTTAATTATATCATATATATAGTTATAAATAATTACGTTATATATAATAATATAATAATATTTAACTAAAATGAAAATATAAGAAAATAAACAAATAATCTTTATTTAAGAAAATAAACTTCACTGTTAGTGCTATGTCAATCACTTATTAGTTGTCAGGTGATTCTGGCATGGTTACACATGCACTTTCTTTAATGAGTTTGGCTTCTCAGAGTGCAGTTATGGATGTTGTAGAGGAACGGTGGGGAATCATTCTCTCTGATTAATGTTGGGGAGACAGGCTGTGCATGGGGAACAGCCACTTTCCTGCTGTGCTTTCCAGATTCACGTGCCTCTCTCCACTCTTTGTCATTCGCCAGTGAGGCCTGTCTTCTTGCAAATGGCCTCATGAATTTGATTACAAAATGGCTCTTAGTCATGCTTTGCTGGGGATGTCATCTATGACAAGGAGAGGTTATTTAGTGGTTTTGGTCTTCGGAGCAGACCACACCGTTCTGGAAAATGTGTCTTATTTCAACAGCAATGAAAAAATGAGTCATCAGTATTTTTTATACATTTTGTGAAATATTACTCCAAAGTGGCTGCAGATGTATAGTGCTGTTGAAATAAAGGTATTCACTATGATAAAGTAAATATAAATATCAGTCTAGTTAGTTAACGTTTCCATTTTTAGGTCTGTGCTTCTCTTTAAAAAAAAAATTATTTTAAAGGTTCCTAATTTTGTTTTGGAGGTCTCCTACAATAGGTTTACATGAGTCAAAAACACTTTAATTTTCTCATAATATCCATTGCACATCATCTCTTTTCTCACAGTGTCAGAAATGGTCTCAGAGAGTCTGCTCTGCTCTGATTGGTCAGATGGCCAAGTCTGTTGTGATTGGTCAGTGCATGTCAGAAACGAAACACTTATTAACATATCTGAATTTCAGCTCCAGAGGCTTCCTCAGCGACACGTTTCAGTTCTTTCTGTCAGGAGGCAATAACTTTTTGTTGTGCACTTTGATCTTTAAAACTTCATTCAAAGGATTCAAAGGTACTTAATTGACCAATTGATCTTTGCATCACACAAACCTTAACAACTAAAAAAATAAATTAAAATCAAATAAAAGCTGCTACTCAAGGGAAATCTCAAAAAAGTGCTGATTCAGAGTAACCGAACTGAACAAAAGGCTCACTGGATATTGATCAATCCCTAAAGCTTTTCCTACTGTTATTTTCTTGGAAAAGGTCTGGATAAATGTAAAAAAATCTATGTTCTCTTTAAAATGCAGTGAAGTAAAATTCAAGCGAAGAAAAAAAATATTTAGTAAAAGTCAGTCACTAAATGTATACTTGAGCAAAGTATAAATTTCCAACAACTGTACTTTAGTATTATAATGAAGTATTTGTAGGCCTAAGGTGTACAAATTGAACCTTTAGGGGTATAACAGTTTGTCACTGGGGCAGTACCCTCAAAAGGACATCTTTGTACCTTTTTTACTTCTAAAAGGTGCATATTAGTACCTTAGAGTACAAATACGTACCTTAAGATAAGGTAAAAAGGCTTCATTGAAAGCACCATGATCACACATTCATACCTGCGGTGAGGGGCAGTGCCACAGTGGGCTGATATCGTATATAATAATCCATAACATCTCCTTGACTTCCACCAAAAATATCCATGTTAAAAGTATCTATAATGACTGGCAGAGAGAGGCCATCTATAAACAGATAGCAGGGGAAACACTGTCCGCATTTAACTTTGGATTTTACCCCTATTGCATTTTCGAACTCAGTGACCCCTTCAGAACAGAATCATCTGTGACTGTGGGCGGTTTTGTGGGCTTGACGTCTGAGAACACTCCTTTCAAGAAAAAAAATAATGTTTTTTTTTAACATTGTAATTGGGCAGCATTCAGTAGATGCTGGCAGCATGGCGGCGGGAGCGTAGATCGATAGATAGATTCCCTCCTCAGCAGGTGTGATTCTTGGCTCCTGTATTTTCCCTTGTGTGCTGTAGTGTTGTAGATTACCCTCCATCGCTGCACTTCATAAATCTACTTTCACACTCTTCACTTAGCATTGTGGGTAAATCCATCAACCTCTGTGGCACTGTAGTGGCCAATCTGAAAACATCCAATGGGTTTTCAGTGATTTTTACTGACACCCAAAGTGCTGAAATGCAGGTTGGTCTTTTGCTGCCAGCTATATTTTTTCTTTGTGAGACATTCAGTGTGTATCATATTAACTTATGTAATATAACTGTACTGTTCTCAGTATGAAAGACACCATGGGAATTTCTTACCTCCTGTTTTACTGTTGGTATTAGTCTATCAATCATTTCCTGCATGCCAGGACTATATTAAACGCAGACCTTTTCACTTTCTGCCACACATAAAGAAAGGCATTATATTTGATATCCCACTGTTCAGTGCATAATAGGAACTATGTGTTTCTGTGAAATGTTGCACTGACAAAAAGCTTACAGTAGTGCTCAACCACTTCTTGTTGGAACTTTTCTCTTCATGATGATAAAAGTTAACTGATATATAAATACAGCTGAAATATGTGCCTGAATAGTAATGATGGTTTAAATAGTTCCTGGTTAGATCTTAAGGGCAAAGATGCTAATTTTTTACAGTCACAGGGTAGTCGTGGCCTAATGGTCAGAGAGTCAGACTGGAAGCCTGAAGGTTGCGGGTTTGAATCTCAACTATAACCCCTAATCGCACCCACAGCATAAATGGCTGCCTAGTACCCACTGCTCTGGGTGTGTGTGTACATGGTTTGCAGTGTGTATGTGTTCACTACTCACTGCTCCTAATGTGTGTGCACTAACTTTTTTTTCCTGCTGTGTATTGATTGAATTGCAGTCTGAGCTGTGGTCTGGAGCTCATTTGAGCTCTGCATGCTGTGCTTACTGCTGGTTTCCCTCATGGTGGATCAGTGAAGCTCACATATGACAATGCAGGGTCCTTCTGTCCTGCTCTATATGATGATGTTTATTTTGTTTAATCTTGGGTTATTTTAAGGCCCAGATAGACGAACAGACAGACGAATAGACAGAAGGAAGGAGGGAAGGAGAGAAGAAAGGAAGGAAGAAAGGGAAGGAAGGAATATAAAATATATGCAGAAAGAAAGGAAGGAAGATAAAATATGTGCGGAAGTGCGGAAGGATGGATGGATGGATGGATAAATGGATGGATGGATGGAAGAAAGGGAAGGTTAGGAAGGAATATAAAATATATGCGGAAGGAAGGTAGGAATATATATTTATATAATATTCATAAAGGAAAGAAGGAAAGGAAGGAAGAAAGGATTTAGCCTTTGTTAAACCAACATTACGGCAGGCTCTGATCTAATGGAACACATGATGTGTTTTGGGTGAATATCTTGCTCACTGTAATTTTAGAGTTTTGCAACCTTTCCTCTTACAGCAGTGCAGATGAATTGCTCAAGCTTGCTTGCCATCACAAGCACACGTTTACCACATTACTGAATGAGATGCTGTACGTCATTTTTAATGGCACATTTGTACAATCACAATTTGAGCACAATGCTTGTAGTGATGCTTGTAGTGATGCAGAGCGGTTCGTGCTGATGCAGCGGATGCCACAGTTATTGTCTGTAAAAACACTCAAGTATGATTTCAACAAGGACCAAAACAGGACATATAGGAAACAACATCTGGCTGATGTGGTTTACACCACAGACCTCAATATACTGTTGCTTCAAATAAAACATTGTCAGAGCAAGCATGTAAACAAGTCTGTTCATTAAAACACTACTGTAACTTTCTGTTCAACACGTGTTTTGTGCATTATGATTTTCTTGTTTATTTTCGCCTAGTTGGCTTTGAATGTGCAAGTAGAGCATGTCAAGACGAGCCTTTTAATGACAACAGCCACCATCAGTTAACAATCCTTATTCTTTTATTCACTAATAACATGATAGAAAACACGTCGTCGCTGTGAGAATAAGTACACAATTTACTTTACTTGAGCGGTTCTTAGTTTTCATTGTGTGCTCTAATCGTACCTTGTCCTGTCAGAACCTGAGGGGTAATCAAATGTTCTGCCTGGAACAAAAGGGCATCTGGCACTCCGCATTCATCACACATCTGCTACGGCTGGAAAGGTTTCCATGAGACCTTTACCTGCCTTGAATAAATACTGTGATTGACCAGATTAGCTCAGGCAGATTTATATAGCAAAAGTGTTTTTGATGATGCTATTTGTTTGATTTTCCCTCCAGTTTGTTTTATTTATTTTTTTGTTTTGATTTTTGTTTTTTCGCTTTATTTTTGTTTTGTGTGTTGTGTTGGGTTTGGTTTTTGTTTTATTTTATTTTGTTTTATTTTATTTTTTTATTTGTTTTGCTTTGCTTTGCCTTGCCTTGTTTTGGTTTGGTTTGGTTTGATTTGGTTTTGTTTGGTTTTTGTTTAGTTTTTTTCGCTTCATTTTTGTTTTGTTTTGTGTGTTGTTTGTTTTTTGTTTTGTTTTTTTGCTTCATTTTTGTTTTGTTTTGTGTGTTGTTTGTTTTTGTTTTGTTTGTTTTTTTTGCTTCATTTTTGTTTTGTTTTATGTGTTGTTTGTTTTTTGTTTTGTTTTTTGCTTCATTTTTGTTTTGTTTTGTGTGTTGTTTGTTTTTTGTTTTGTTTTTTGCTTCATTTTTGTTTTGTTTTGCTTTGCCTTGTTTTGGTTTGGTTTATATTTGCCTTAATGTGTTAAGTACATTTATAGATAAAATAAATTTACCTCACTGTATATGCCTCACATTTAAAGCCAACATAAAACAGTGTTCAAGACTGATAAATAAAAAACTGATAAATGAAAAAAAAAAAAACAGAAATAAGCACGCACAATTAAATATACAATATCTATACATATTCAATATTGACAATACAATTTTTTTTTTTAATTAACTAAAATTGGCCGATATATTAACAATTCATTATATATTAACAAAACTGATCTTTATATGACAGATGGTTGGATAGGAGAGGCTCAAAAATAAAAGGGCTTGGTGACGTCATCAAAAAAAAAGAAAGAAAGAAAGAAAAAAAAAAGAAATCATTCATTATAAGACCAGTAAATAGGGTTCATTTAGATGTCATGTTGACTTTAACTTTCTACACTACCAGTGTTTGGCTTGTCTATTTTTCCCCTCACTCAGCAAGCCAGGAGTCTGATCTGACACCAAAGTGTGAGATGTTTCTGCTTGTTCATGTAAAACGGGGGCAAATATTCCTTTCCCCCCTCTGTACCTCTCACACTGCGGTATAAAACTGGTCTAAAACTGTCAGGATCAATTTCTTCAGGCATATGTTTGATGTAAAGTGTTATATACTTTCATTCTCAACTTTATTAATAGTTGTTTTGGTTTGTGTGCAGGCTGTATGCTGTGTTTTGGCCAGTCCGCATTCTTCCGCTTCAACCACCCCGAGGAGGCTTTCCGAATGAAAAGCATGATGCCTGAGGGAGGACAGAAAGCCAGTGTGAAAAACTGGGCCCACACAGGTAATGCAATATCCCACACTACGACTGTGGCATGAATTATCTAACACGGCTTACCTCAAAGCCTGTGTTGTGTAGAACGTCATTTGTGTGTGGAAAAAAACATTCCTTCAGAGCCTCAACGTTATTTGTGTACCATCTGAAATCATAATACAAAAGAGAATGTGGTATCTCTGACATATATTACTCCTTCATATAGATGTGTTTTACATATGTATCATGTTTTTTAAAAAAAAACAGAGAAACAAGCCGTATTTGCTGTGCAACAGTATAAGAAACCAATGCAGATTTACACATGGGTCATTTATGCAGACCTACAGGGTTTTGCCACCTGGCTGAATGGCAATGTTTGTTTCAGTAGCACAGATAGCGGCTTTCAGCTGGGCCTTACTGCATTTCCGTTTCAAACTGTTAGCAATGCAAGCCTGCCTCGATCCCGAGTTGCACCATGCAACTTTTATGAGAAACTCATTCCTGTGGGTCTCCTGACAGAGTGCTCTACATCTTCCACTCCCACTCACCGTGCTACACAGCAGCCAATGTTTAAACAGAGCATTTACACTATGTACTGAGTTGTTTTCCTGACTTTTCCTGTTGTGTGGCAGAAAAGGACACGTATAGCAGCATATAAACACAGCTGGTGCAGTGCAATTCCTGAGCTGGTAATAAATTCTCTCCACCATGAAAGACATTCTTTTTGTAAACAACATACATTCAACATACAAATATGGCTCTCGCTCGCCCGGCTCGTCACAACTACGTCCAACGCCATCGTCGCGCCAGTTACGCTTTTTTCATAAGTTGAATACGGAAGGCGGTCTGCCGGAAGCTAGATATTTTACTTTATAACGATATTTTTTTTACACAAGCCCATCGATTCGCTTCAGAAGGCCTTTATTAACCCACGGAGCCGTGTGGATTACTTTTATAATGGATGGATGCACTTTTATAAGCTTCAAATTTTGGGCTGCCATTATAATGCTTGGAAGAGCCAGGACATTTTTTAATATACCTCGTCTGAAAGAAGAATGTCATATACACCTAGGATGGCTTGAGGGTGAGTAAATCATGGGGTAATTTTCATTTTTGGGTGAACTATCCCTTTAAGATGCATGTATTAATCTGTTCATGCACTTTTGGCATCTGATATTTGTTTATAGACTGATTTATAGAGGAAAAGAACCCCCCTTCACACTTTCCCTGTGCCAGAGCTATTTCCTCTTCCATCTCTTTTCCAGTCCAGACAGCTTTGTTGGCCATGCTCTGCTTATTTAAAGTTGAGGGGTATCTTTTACAATATCTATATTTATCTCGCCACCCACCCTGCTCTCCAATGCCCTCCTCACTCTTCCCCTCATATTCTCTCAATATCCGGCTGCCTCGTTCTAACACAGCAGGTCTGCCTGAAGTTCTTGATGATATTTCAGTATGACTCAGAGAAGAATGCAATATATTAACAGATAGGATTTTATTGTTGCGCCTGTCTACATTATTCCACTTATTACTTGGCTACTTAACAAATAAATAATTATTATATTATATTATAAACTAGTATATACTGCATGTCATCTGGCAGTTTATACATTTTGTGTGAGAATATAAGGAGCATTTTTTTATTTAAACCCACAGCCACATCAGTGTCCATATGACTATATCATGAAAATGTGCAATGTCGCTTTAAGAATGTAGCCCCGCCCCCTGCAGCCAGCAGTCAGTCACATCAGCACCGTGGACAGGGGAGGGAGGGGGACTCAGCGATGGTGTAGCGGCGCCAGGCTCACCAAGCCCGGCTGGAATATCTCATCTGCGGCGTTTTACTCCTGTCTGGCTGGGTACCGTGTGGCCGGCACGGCTGGCCTAGGTCAAGACTCGGAATGCGGGAGCCGTTCTTTTGAATCTGAGCTCGTTTTATGGGTTATAAACCAAACGCAACGGCTTAGCGTTTCCACAGGCGTGTTCTCATCTGTAAGTACTGATCATTATACAGGCTGTAGATGTCAGATCGGCATACGAACGTACTGTAATGTATAACATATGTATCCTTTTATAGTCGCGACTTGTCAAGTTGACGTATTATTTTGTGACATGGAAGAATTCATTTATTATCTTCAATATCTATGTGTTTGTGCATGCTTTAAACCGTTTCTTGTTCAATGGGATTTGAATGGAAAATGAAGCCAGAGGCATCGTCAGCTGCTCTGACTTATTTCTAAACCACGATGACTATAAAAATAATAATAAATAACAACACTTGGAAAGGGGGTTGTGTTTTACGCAGTATTTTTGAGGAGTTTGAACAGAGAGTGTTTTGTAATCAGGACAGAGAGATTTGTGGGTTAAACGCAAACACTGAGCTGGCAAGAGCAAGATTGATCAAGTTCTGGATGTTGTGAAATCTGTTCTGGGACTCAAAAGCATATATCGCACAAATCCATTCCAATGAAAAATAATACATTTGTGGCAAATTGACAGGGGAAATCATAAGTTGGGCATTATTTTGTATTGATTAGATCAGAGGTTTTCAAACTTTTGTGATGCCAAGGACCCACAAATATGATGATTGCTTTAGGGACCCTTTCTTAAAATATAAAGGATCTCTGTATTTTATGTATACAGGCCCATTTATAATTTATAATAAAAACATGTTGTCCAAAATTAAGCAATTGGCTTTTGTATTTTAATTCTACTACAGCCAAAGCACATTTTTAAAATATTATCTAGAAATATTATTATAAATGTATTTACTATTTTATTAAGTTGATCAATTCAATTTATTTTTAGTTTAATCAAATATATTTGAATTGAATTGCTTTTCACACTATATAAATTGTTCCAAAGCAGCTTTACAAAGAATGTTACCATAGTTTTACCTTGCAGCCCCCTGGGGTTTCCTGGACCACAGTTTGATACCCCCCAGTTTAGATAATGACCATCTTTACTTTGTAGGTCTGTCTCACTTTTAGCAGATGAACCATTGGAGATGGTCAGTTGCCTGAGAGATAGATTGAATTACCAGCAGGGCTGTCTGTGATTTAGCTATATGAGCACATATTCATTTGACGTTTATCCTCTCAGGCTGGAGCCTGGCAGTCTTTTTGGTAGCCACTTTTTCTACTTGAGCATTCGTCTTCTGTGGGTTTGGCAGCAGTGTTAAAGTTGGAGGCTGTTGAATGGGGCTAATGGACTAAATGCATCTCTGCAGTGCCAAAAGAGCTGCAGGTACTTGCATTAAAAGCTCAGGTGTAGTACTGAGGATAATAGTTGGGGTTATGTGAGGAGAAGAAGCCAAATGCATCCACTTACTCGTAAGTGCTTTTCTCGTTTTTTGTACTCAGTTTGGCTCATCTGGCTAGTGATGGGAATTCATTATTGAGAATCAATTGGTTGTTTCAGTTAACCAGTTCAGCGTTTTTTTTACATCTTGACACAAAGTATGAAATGCTCCAAAACGTTCCAGTAATGATATATGTAAGCAGCACATATTGATGTTTATTATGGGTTTTCAATTACATATAATTAATTTGTCCCAGTTTAGTTTGTTGCATGATATATTATTTAAAGAAAATATTATTTGCTATTGCATTAAACAATACTACAGTTAATTTACATGTTTTGGCTGAAACTTCTGTAACTCTTTCATTAACAGTCATTAACATCTATCTGGTATGTTTTATTTGTAACATTTCTGCTATTCCACAAAAGTAACTTTTTGATCCATCAGTCAAATCCTTAAATCTTTCTCCACCAGCATTTTTTAATAAAGTTTCCAGCCACCGCTAGCATTTTTTAGCATTTTCACAAAAGCTTAATGGCCCCCAAAATATTTTGTTATTCCTGTTTTATTCTAGTTTAATGCATTTTTTTTTTCAACACTTGAATGTGGGCGTTTCATTTTAAAAGAGCAACATTTTGTCAAAGTCTACATCCAGATTGGATTCATAACGATGATCAAAACATAGATGGAGTAGATTGAGTTCATCAACACCTTGAAAGATTCACAGTCCTGTAGCTCATCCTGGGTCGACATTTCATTCAGTAACACTAGGCAGTTTTGATTTATATGCTGTTTAATGTTGATGATCGCATTATTATGCATCCGCTTGTTTCTGCTTCCTGTGTTTTGATCAGGAGATTCAGTACTCTTTCAGAAGATGCGTGATAGCGCTCCCTAGCGTATAACAGTGAAAACACGGAAAGCTGGAAATTTCCTCCAATGGCGGGGAAAGAGTTAAATGCTATCCAAGTGCTTATCTAGTGTTTATTACCCAATAGTTTGAAAGAGACTGTTCTCAATTCAACAATTTGGTGATTTGTCGACAAATCGTTCGTGAAAAGATGGAACGGTTTAATCATTAATCAGTTATCAATCTACACCTGAGCTATTCTAAAAGATAGGCCTTTTGATTTTTGTGTATGGCAAATGCTTATGATTGTTATCTTTTCCTTCAGATTCTGAGAACCTGGTCAATGGGAACCACCCATCAGGAGCGCCAAAATCTCACTTGGTCTCCAACGAGAGAGTGCGCCCTGAGCACAGTGCCATTGTCAGTTCCATTGAGAAGGACCTTCAGGACATTATGGACTCATTAGTCATGGATGACTCTCAGCCCTCTTCCTCTGAGTCAAAGAAGCCCTCTGGTCAGCCCATCTCCCAGTCTCCCCTGTCCCCCATGTTAAATGGAGGGGGGCGCTTTCTTCTCTCACCCCCAACGAGCCCTGGTGCTATGTCTGTGGGCTCCAGTTACGAGAATACCTCTCCTCCTTTCTCTCCACTCTCATCCCCATCGGCTGCCAGCAGTGGCAGCTACACCAGTCCCTCGCCGAGTGGTTGTCAGGACCAGCTTCACACGCTTCCTCCTGTGCCAGTGAGGTCTTCTAGTTACAATTACACCAGCCAGCCGCCCATACCTCAGCCACGGACCATACTGCCCAGCTATTCCGGTGGCAGCAGTGGGCCAAAGATGCATGAGAGTCCCAGACTCCAGCGAAAGGCTCTTTTAGAATCCCCGCCAAGTCCAAAGCCAAGTCGTAGGGGGTTGAACCAAGACAGCTCGGTGGCTAAAACCCCAGACAGCCCCATACAGACTCACATTCTGCCCTCAGTCTCCATCTCTACTGCTCTGACTGATGCCCCATCTGTCAGTCGGGTACCAGTTCCAGGTAGCCCCAGATTCACCCCCAAATTCTCCACTGCATCCCCATCCTCCTCACCCTCTAGTCCTAGAACCAAAACTGCCATTGTTCTCCAGGATCAGCCCTCAAGTCCTTTCCGGGAGCAGCCTCATCCAGACCGCTCCTTGACGTCCAGCCCCTCTCACCAACTCTCCCCACCCTCGCGATCTTTCCAGCCCCCCCTAGACCCCATTGTCCACATCATTCAGGGTGGACCTCCACACCCGCATCCTCGCACACTGCAGCCTCCAGAAAGTCCGCGGCTGGCCCGCAGAAACCATGAAGGGAACAGCATGAGGGAACTTCCCCCTCTCAGCCCCTCTATAGCCCGCAGGGGGGTTCCTGTGCTCCCAGGAGCTCTACCAGGAACCCTGCGGACTCCAGAGAGCCCATGCCCAAGAATTGTGCCAGAGAGTCCCAGACTCCGACGGAAAACTGGGTCTCCTACAGAGGAGCCGTTCAGTCCTCGTGGGGTGCGCGCTCGTAGTCCTTCACCCACCTCCGGACTGATGGGGGAAGGCAGTGGACGGAAGGGCAGTTTTGGGAACTCGCTGTCTTCGGCCTTCAGCCTGGGTTCTCTACCTGGGTCATCGCCTCGATCCAGTCCCAGAAGCCACCGGAAGATGTCAGCAGGCCACAGGGACCTCCGGATGCCTCACCCAGGCATGAGGGAGCGCAAAAACAGCATTACAGAGATCAGTGACAATGAAGATGATCTTCTGGAGTACCACCGACGCCAAAGAGAAGAGCGACTCAGAGAGCAAGAAATGGAGAGGCTGGTAAGAAACATTTATGCATTTATATAACAAAATATAAAACCAAGTGAGATTTATAAGAAATCGGACTTCACATATCCACTAAAAATGACCGTGAGACCAAAGTAAAGTGCAGTTAGCTCTAAGGAGATGTCTAGAGTCATTTGTTTGCAGATGCCCACTTGAAAGCCACATCATAGTATAAAGAATCCGTCTAAGAAATATTCCCTGTCTCTGTTTGTACATGTCATGTACGGTGCTGCCTCTACATGCCTTCCGATGATATGTAAATTGCAAGTTTCTGCGGCTAATATTTTCCAGAAGAGCTCCTCAGTGTACAATGATGGCTGAATCTAATCTTAACAAACCTAGCAAGCATTAGCATTTGTGCTTTTTGGTGAGAATGCAGGACATTTGGAGGAAATGCTACTACACGTCTCTGGCAGAACTGACACACTGACTAATCCGCTGTCATGCTGAGGCAGAGGGCTCTGATTTTACCATGGCAACCCCATTGTTTGTTGTCTCTTTTATTGAGAGGTGGGAGGGAACAGTAGACATCTTGGTCCGGTTTGCAGCCCAGAATGAAGCCGCTGAGACAAAGGCCCCTGTGATGTTTTTATATGTGTTTGTGTCTGAAACGGCTCTTGTCTGTTTCCCTTGTAATTACCCATTGTGGCTGTTTATTGCTCTTAGAAAAGGAGGTGATCTAATTGAGTGTACAAAGTTATGCTTCAATACTCCCAACAGAGGGTATCTGTAGTATGTTATTTGCTAAGCATGTGCAGTTTTAGTATGCACTTAGTGAACTTATTTGGCTTTTTGCTAATGAAACAAGCTGGAATAAATGCAAAAAGAATGAGCTCAACATGCCAATGACCTAATCCCCGCAAACGTGCTTTCTCTAGGAAGGTACTCAGTAAGACAAACAAAAAATGACCCTTGATACAGACCTGGTCCTGAAATATTTGCAAATTGTTGAGTGTAAATAGAAAAGAATGTTTGCTTGCAAGAAAGATCTGACATTCTTTTGAATTTTTTTTAGTAACTACATGACTGTCATCAATTACATCACTTATTATCAGAACCATCTGTCTTCTGAATTGGCTTTCACATAGATATTTTGACGTGATCTGGTGGCTCATCTGTTCAGGCAGTTATGTATCTATACAGCATTCGTCAAGCCAGTCTGCATTTCAATAAAAACATCAGAGTGTGATGCATCTGAAGTGCGAATCAGCCACATTGAGCTCATTTGACTGCCTGGTGGATCCTGTCGAGAAAAAGCGTGAGGCTGCCTAGCATGACAAGCAGAAATGTGCTCCAGGGAGTGTTGCATCAGGTTTTGATTTTTTTTCTGGCAGCTGACTGTCATACGGAGGAGAGGTCAGGAGTCAGGACTGTGGCAAAACATCATGTAACACGGCACGGCACAGAAAGCATGTTCGCTGCAGGAATCAGGAAGGAGACCGTGGTGTTGACTGCAGTCTGCTGGCTAAATCTGAACCTCCATGAGCAAAGGTGGCAGCTTCCGAATCGGATACTTCTGAGGGGTCCTATACCTAGCTAAGCAATGAATTTGAATGTTAACGGATAGATTTTTAGGAGTAGGGGTGTACAGTTAGGTATTTACTAGAAAATTTTTGAGTAATGCACATGAATGATTTTCTTTTATGAAAAAACCATAACTGTAAATAAATTTTTTAATTTGGGTGACTGGTAATTGAACTTGTTATGCAGTTCAGGGTAGTGTTGTCGAAAATAGACGCCTGCTTTCAAACACTCCCATGCATATCTGTGTAAGCGCGTAAGTGTCATTGATGTATATTTACAACATGTTTTTGAAGCGCTGATCATTGTAGCCAATCAAACATATCTGAGTGTGTAAACACGATGGCCAATCAGAGGTGTTTACGATTCCGCTCAAAGGGTCACATTTTTCTAAATTCAGTACTAACTTCAAAGTCTGTAGTTTTGACAGGTATAGGGTATTGTGTTCTCAGGTGATAAATTAAGCCACTTATAGTACAGTTTTTCTGCAACGATTTGCTGCTTGATATTTCACCCGAACAGTTTACATATTGGTACTCTAACATAATTTTTGGTTACAGTGAAATGTATCCACGCTTCTGACATGTTTGCTAGTTGTAGCTTATCTACCTTGTGCTTATGAAATAGATGCTGACACAGTCAAAATGCATCATTGGAGTAACTTTTAAAACTTGGAATTATTAAACATCACTTTTGGTCAATGGCAGTAGCGGCTGATTCTGGGTCTTAGCACTAGTTTATGATTAACATTTTGTAAGATTTATATTCTAATCGCTGAACATAGACTTACTTTGGGCAGAATTCTAATGTCCTTGCGCTATTTAGCCTGTGGGTGACACTCTAATGATGATTGACAGACTTAAGTACACACGACAAATGCAGAATGCCATCTTAGAAGTGCCTTAATGTAGTATTTATTGCGTCTGAATGTTGTTTTTAGAATATTGTAAGTTATGTAGGAATTCCAGTGAGGTAAGTCATGTCTGTTCTCAGAATAAACATAAAACAAACACAACAGAACTACTGTATATAAAGGCTATTCACATGAGCATGTTTAAAATAAAGGATTTATACTTTCATTAATTTGATGCGCTACTCCACATAGGAAGAACAGACATGCCAACTAGTTACTGACCTGATGCAGACACATAGCTGAAGTGGACTGATACGGTCTATGGTCTGGAGTGAGGTTTACATGAAGTCACGTGAAAATAGGTGGGGCATCCAGAAATCTGCCCCAATGGCTCTCTATGAGAGCGTGCTGCAGTTCCATTTTTCACCACAGATTTACATCGGAAATTTGTGGGGCGCTGTAGAGCCTAGGGAGGGCTCAGAGACCGGCTGCCCCACCTAGTATCATAATACACGCCTGTCGAATCCATGCGCTTCATTTTAATATATCCTGCTCTCTTCACCACTTAAAAAGTCTAGAAAATACAAAAAATATTTGTTGCAGAATTCTTTATGATGTATTATTAATTCAGTGTATATAGAATCTATGTTTGGATGAATATACAGATGAGCCGCGGCTGGTCAGTGGCCCTCTAAATATTTTTTTCTTTTCTTTTTTCTTTGCCGTTTCAGCTGGAAATGTTTGGTTGCCAAAATTTCAGTGCAACGCTAATTTTGAGTTAGTCACTGGATTTTGTTGCATAAAACAATTACTCAAATTCCAAATTATAAATATCTGTGTACTACGCTTTATTAGTAGTTCTCACAAAGTCAAATACAAATAAACAGCAAGAAACAGGGTTTTCTTAAAGACTTATTGTGAATAGGCCTATATGTTCAGTATAAAATAAATATGCTGTTAATGAGCTATATGAAGGCCACCACATAGCAAACTGTGAGCATGACCCCCCCCTCAAAAAAAAAAATCATGTGTAGGTTTCAAAATTAAACTGGGTTTTTAAGTTTTGCATGTACAGCTGAATGAATGTGAGCCAGTCCGGTCTGCAATGCATAATTTATCATCCCTAAACTGCCACAAGGCTCCAGAGGCACACATGGTTACCTTAGATACAGCCTTGGCGCACACACTTGGCATATGGCGTCAGTCACTAGAAAACCGTTCTGTCAGTCAGCTCGAGTGCCATACTGATGCCAGCCCTGCTAAAGATGACCTCGTTTTTTTCCTTTGTTTTTTTTACTGAGAGCTCCCATGATGACATCACATTTCCATTACTCTATAAAACTGACATTTGCTGCACAGTAAAAACAGTTGTGTCAGTGAAGACGCATACTGTTTCCAAGAGAAGTTTATTTACTTAGACACGGATGGATTTTTTAAGTGCACATATCATGAAATAGGATTTTATATTTATTATATTATATTATATTATATTATATATGATATTTAATTATATTATTATATTAATATAATATTATATATATTATATTCACTATATTATGTTATTTGATATGATGGATATGATATGATATGATATGATATATGATATGGTATTATGGTAGCACTTTAGATTAGGGTCCAATTCTCACTATTAAGTAGTTTCTTATTAGCATGCATATTACTAGGATATTGGCTGTTTATTAGTACTCATAAAGCACATATTAATGCCTTATTCTCCATGACCATATTCTTCATCCCTTAATCCTACCCAATACCTAAACTTAACAACTACCTTACTAACTATTATTAAATAGTAATTAGGAGATTATTGAGGAAAAAGCCATAGTTAATAGTGAGAATTGGAACCTAATCTAAAGTGTGATTTATATTACATTATATTATATTATCAGGAGAATTTATTAAGATTTTTATTTGTGCAATTCTTGCTGACATTTTAATTATATTAACTAACTAAATAAATAAATGATGATATAACCCCTTTAAATGAACTGGAAGGGTAGTAGGTTTATATTTCTTGAATTAAATCAGGGATGCAGACAGATTGATTGTAAGTTGTTCTACTATGAAGACATAACCACCTCCACACTGTTGGGAGGGCAGACAAGGGTCATCTGCACAGGGGACACAAGAGGTCTGTATGACAAGCATCTGCCCCGGTCTCATGGATTAGCACACTAAATATATCGACTTTCACTGGCCACATTATGCAAAAACATAGCAGTGTGTGTTTGTAGCAGATAGACAGGGTGGAAGAGACAAGAAGTCTCTATTGTAATGTGTTAACCCGGCATGTTTTTTTGACCCAGTAAAGTGCAATTAGAATCTTTTTGATGAAGATAAAAGACGCATATGAGCTCCCTTTGGAGCATTTTGTAGATGGTTTAATGTGTTTGCTTCCTGTACTCTTGCAGTTCAGTGTAAAGTGAGTTATCTGCTCTGAGATGGACAAGAGAGAGAGAGAGAGTATTTGGGTAAAAGAGACAGTTAACTGACTTTCTGTGGTGCTGATTATCTGGGTCAGTGCAGACTTTACTCATTCTGACCCGACTCTTGTAATCAAGACTTGAATCAAGAACAACACTGAGTGCTCTTAGCAACAACACATTTTCTTATATAAAGCAATATTTAAGGATTCCCAGAAAGATCTGTTGAACATCTGCGCAGGTGACTCTGTAATCCTAAAAGACGCTGCCATTAATACTAGAGTTTGACACTTACATGAACGGTTTTGTTTTGGTTAGAAGTTTATTTTCCTATGCTGTCCATCACCTTTAGTGCTTCTGTTCCCATGATTTAGATTAGTAAAGACTTGTGAACTAGTGGTGCAAGTATCACTATTACTTTTGCTCCCTGCTGAACAAACTCCAAACCTCAAGTATTAAACTTCATTGCATAGATTGTCTCACTTGTTTCTGCTACCAACACAAACGAAACCTCAAATTGTACAATTTGTTGAAGACAGTGAACATACTTGCAGTTTGTGGAAGAAAAAATTCTCCATATATACAGACCAAAATATAATATAAAGCCAACAGTCTAGTAACCACTTAACTACACTGTATAGCAACTGCTCAGGAAATGCTAAAACTATTAACAGCAATATTACTGTACTGTTTAAATATGTACCGTTTCATTTTTACGGAAAAAAAACAGACTGTAAGTCTTACCATATATGATGAAAAAGTGTAGATAGTTTAACATCACATGTTACTATATTACTGTAAAATACTGTCAAATATATGGTTTTTGGAAGTAAAAATATGAATTACCATATAATTTACGATGAAAAACAGAAGTCCCTGCGTGACATCACATATGATTATAGTTTATATAAAGAAGTTTCTTCTAATTTTTGTGATCAGTAATGTATTTTAATAATATTTTGTTTTTATTGCATTATTTTAGTGTTGTGTGTTACCCTGGTGTATTGTCCTTGTATGTATGACTCTGTGCACCATAAGTATTGGCTATGTTTTTGGACAGGGGATTCTTTGTTTTTTATGTCTCACATATAAAACGGTTAGTTCCGCTTCACCCAATGGTTCTGTATATCACTACACAACACCCTTAGCAACCACTCGTAGCAATGTAAACACAGTGTTGGGCAAGCTACTCTGAAACTGTAGCTTTACAAACTACAAGCTACTTGTAAGTTAAAATAGTTAAGTTACATTCAAGCTACCCTTTTGAAAAAGTAGTTAGCTACACTACAAGTTACTATCAAAAAGTAGCTAGCTACGTTGAAACTACTTTTTTCTTTTTTTTTTACAATGACATTGTTACAAATAACTGAATAATTGTTAATGAAGAATGTTATAATATTTGGGGTTTCAAGCAACATAATGCAATGTAATTATGATTTCAAAGAGTATAGGGTGAATTCAGGTTGATTAGGACACTTTTTTCCCAGTAATTTCAATGCCAAAAACTGTCAGAATCATTTGATTTGTAAACTTTCCGATACACACAATACTCAAATATAGCCAATTATCTCAAACTGACATCAGTGCTAGAACAAAATGTATGCAGCTTAAATTAAATACTCAGGAGTCAGGTTAAACTCACAGCACATGCAGTGATGGAGCACACAGCATTTTTAACAGAAACACTCTGAGTAGTCATGAGCTACTCGCGTGAGCAGTGCGCATTGCTTGACTATTTCTTTTCGTTACGAATTGTTTCGTTTAAAGGTGGACATTTCAAGCTTTCTATACACATATTTCTCATGTCTGTGAGGCAAGTAGCCTGCTGAGTTTTGGTTTATTTATGAGACGCGCTCCAGTTCGCGCTGGCATAGAGCTGATTACTGAGCTGAACGTTCGTCGCACCGCTCCTCTTCGCTCATTACAGGCACGTTCTTTTCAGAACCCAAAACGGAATGTAGCTTTTGGTCACGCTACACCGCTACTTGCTGGATAAAGTAGTTAGCTACTGGAAAAGCTACAATGTTTTAAAAGTAACTGAGCTACTGACAAGCTACTGAAAAATGTAGTTAAGCTAGTAGCGTCGCTACTTGTAGCTCACTACTGCCCAACACTTCGTAAACATACGTTTGTTCTCATTGATATTGTTCATTGAAGCTTACTGTATTATGTAGAGTAATATGAGAGAGATCGAGAGATTGAGTGAGCGAGTGTATTACCTGCATTTAGATGCAGCATTTTCCTTCAGGTCAGTCCTATGTTCATAATAAAAAAATCAGTTTTAATGTCAGCTGCGATATCTTGTCCTTTTAACAGTTAAGGGGTTTTCCCGTGCCCTGACACTGACAGCCCTAAAGCATTTGTGAGTTGCTTCTTGCTCCTTGTTGACAAGTTTCAGTCATTTTAATATAAAAGTCTTCGCTACTGACTGACTCACTCATAAAGACAGTCTTTGCCGCCATCTAACGGCATAATAATGTAACTTCTTTTGCTGTTCATGGTCGGGTACTATTTTTTCCAGCAGAAGGAAGGCTTTTAGTGATTTTACTTCATGAAAGCTGCATTGATGCATGTTTTTTTGTCTTTAATATTTGTATTGTGTGGTAACCGTTTTATAAAAGCAATAAGGTACTTGAGGCTAGTGCTGTATCGAGAATAAGTCACGGCTGAAGGGCTCCGCTTGGTGTCGTGCCTAATAATGCCCTTGTTGCTTATTGCCTACATATAATGTAAATGTGTAAAATAAAATTCAAATTATTATTCACCCCTTGTGCAGAGACCCTCCTCTCCCTCCATGATGGTGTTTTAGAGAAGAGCTGGCAGTGAACTATTGCTGTTCAAAAGCGTGCCAGGAGATTCACACGAGAGACGGTTAGTTCTGTCCTCTGCTGCATCTCAATGATCTAAGCTTGGCAATGAAGAGAAACAGGGAGTCAAACCGATGAGGCCATTGAAGACAGGCTTCTCTATATCCTCACCTTTTTAATGCATTTGAACAGATAACAGTCTAGGTCTAATATAAACCACTATTTATGTCTTGTTCTTTTGCCAGGTATCTAAAGGCCGTTAGAGAGGGTCCTGTTTTCACAGAGGAAAATGCATCCCTCATGTTAATTATATGCCACTATTCTGTACAATAGTAGAGTAAAATAATCAAGAGTTTATCTTAGCTGATTAGGGTACAAATAGACCTTTCAGTGTACTGCTATATGACATTTCCTCACAACCTTATTTAGTTTCTCAAATTCTGCATGTTTATTTATGGAGTTATTAATGAGCCAAGGACTAATGTAAAAGCTCTCCATTGCATTTTTTTTTTTTTGGACTCCGGGTGCTTCATTTTGAAGGTGAAGCAATGTCCCCATGTTTCACAGCTGCGTACGTCTAGATAAAAATGTAAGCTATTTTTCCTCAAACTCTACATCTGGTCCTGTTGACTTAGTTTGTGGTGATGTGCTGTTTTTCAAACATGTTAAATAAGAAAGCAGTTGTTTATGCTGTTTGAAATATCATATATTTTCATAACAGAAGTGTTGTCCCAGGATGTTTACTGGAGGGCTTAATGCTACTGTGCTTGGTTTAGTCTGTAGTCTGTGTTTGAAAATATTGGGATGTTTTTCACCCTGCGGGCAAGCTTTGAAAAGAGGGAAGATAAAGGCTTCTTTAAAGGAAAAACATCAGACTTCTCACTGGTGATGTATGCAGGACTTCTCCAATTACTTAGCCCACTAAAATAACGGCGAGCAATATTGACTTGACCAATGGCGTTAGTTTGGGGCAGGACAATCCGTTTGTTGAAGTTTATTTCTGCCTCAAAATAAAACATTTTAAAAGATAATTGCGACTTTTTTTCCCAGAATTGCGAGACATAAAGTCAGAATTGTGAGATATAAAGTCAGAATTGTGAGATATAAAGTCAGAATTGTGAGATTTTTTTTATTTTTTTATTCTGTGGCGGAAACAAGCTTCCTTAGGGAAAGTACACATTTAAACTCAAAAATATATATTTTTTTAAAAGAATAGACAAAGTATTTTTAAACATGTTTATAGTTTTTTGTTTTTTTTAAATGTGTGTAAAAAAATTATATTTAATATATTTTATTTCATGGAAAATATGTGCAAATAGGCATGTGACAGTGCTGGGAGATTGCAATATCATGCTTTTGGATGTTTGTTTTGGATACCCAGAACGGAAGCAATTTGAAGTTTGTCTGGTTTAAGGTATTCAAACAATCCAGGCACGTCACAGCAGTAAGAGTGACACCCACTCTGACCCCGTCACACATTTAGAGAGAAAAAGGTCAGGAAGAGCAGGAGAGAGACTCCGACATGGCAGGGGGTTTGAGAGGCTCTGAAAAAGGATTTGAGGAGCTGTACTTTTGTGTGTCATTCCAGACTGAGGGAAGACAGTGGAATGTAAGAGCTGGGATCATAAGGCAAAGCCTGTGTCTCCTGAGCTCTGATTGGTCGATGTGTGGTTGGAATGCGTAAAAATTAGTGAGCAGAAATAAGAGAGCTGGACTGTTTCTCCGAATACCATCCCTTAGTTTTTTGGGTGTTGCTAATAAGCATCTGTGTAAAATACCATTTCACTTTGTAAACGTTCACACCATAGTTGAATGAGGCCCATTTTTTCTCTTCACATGTGGCAAAAATCTTTTCTTTTCTTTTTTTTGCATTTTTTTTTTTTTGTATGACGCTATGAATCAGACATTTTTACTTCCTAACTAGTAATTCAGCTGCAATTCAGAATATTTTCTCTGTCTGTCTTCTTTTTTTTTTAATTCACTGAAACTGAACTGAAAAGTTTAATATTTATGTTCTTATGGGAGGTCCCTCATCTCGGACCAAAACGATTGTGTGTGTGTGAGTGAGGTAAATTAAACCGCGCGTCTGCACCATTCATTCACACAGAGACACGCAGGACATGCAGGATTCGTTTTTAAATTTTTGCGGTTTAATATTCACAGACACTAGTCTATATCACCAGATACGTTCTCAGGTACCGAAATTTGGTACCGATTGATTTAATGTGAATCGGTACTCGGTAGTACCGATGTAATTCGGTCGGTGCCCTTAAAAGTACCGAGTTTGGTACCGAACCCTAGTCTTCGGCACCATGCCCTGACAGTACTAAAAAAGTTCTGGGGCAGTGCCAAAATTTATAATGAAATTTTCAAAAATGCTAATGACTTTTAATTAAATTAACCTATTGTAATGAAACGGGTCTTAATAGATTCCTTGGGTCATGCCGAAGCTAGATACCAATTTTTCCATAGTCAGCTAAACTTCCTTTTTGCCATTTTGATTTTCTTTAAAAACCTGCTTTTTTTTTCGAACTCCTAGACCATTTGTCTGATTTTCACCAAATTTGTGTCAGATTATCTTCAGAATGTGCCAACAAAAAGTTACGGATTTCGTGTCGAACAGTTTTCGTATACTGCAACAACAAATTTGAGGCATGATGCCAAAATGAGATATAAAGTGATAAAGCATTAGATCTAATTACTAGTGACTGTATTTATGATTTTTCAGCCATTTTGCCTAAAATCATCTTAAAATGTCTTTAATTCCTCGTTGTTGCAGTTGGTCTGATGCTCCCAGCCATGTTGGCATGTCTTATCGTCTTCTTTGTGCTTGGCCCTGAAAATTGCTGCTTGCAGCTATATTTTTTTATTATTATTAATTTTTTATTAGATGTACATTATTGATATACTGTGACACTGGCTTTGAATTATGGCAGAAAGTTATACTAAAAGTTATTAGACAATACAGAACAATGAGATTTTAGAAAGAAAGTCCTGAGCTTTTATAATTTGATAAAATAAGGAAATATGATTGTTAAATTATGTTATTGAAATTTAAACGTCATGTGTAGGGTGATCATGTAAAGGTCATTTAAACAACCTTTTTTTTTTTTTTAATACTGGATTTCAGTAGAAAATCCACTTGCTGTGTGAATTTAACCTTTGCCGTTTTCCCCAAATGGACACACACCTGAGTGAGAACTCTGCCTTCAAGACACACATTCACCAAAAAACTTGTAGCATAGCTGGGAGATTTGTAAACAGAGGGCTACGTCTGTTCATTGCTGTCATCTGGAAAGTATGAAGTGCTTAACGGTTATCCTAAATACCAGTACAGTGGAAACCATCTATATTTTTCCATCTGGGTTTCAGCATGCAGCATTTGAATAGTAATTTTCACATTACCGGTTTTTCTCAATCTGAGAGAACATCTGACCAGCACCCACGCAAGCCATGTTGTTTAGTGAGCACTGACCACTAAGTGGGTTTCAATGAATGCCATTTAAACTTGTGACTGGGCCTCCCGCGTTTGTTTCAAAGCCTTGACAGATAAAACAAGCCATCCACTTCAGTGAACCTCTGTGAACATTTGAATCATATCTTCATTAGCAGCCACCGGCAGAGAAATGAACAGTGACACAGATGTAGAGCGATTGCTTTATGTATGTACCTACCGGCATACACAACAGACTCTGTGTGTGTGTGTGTGTGTGTGTGTGTTGGAGGCGGAGGGACTAGGGGCTTTATTTGTTCATCTGTCTCAGCATGTGTGTGAGTTCTGGAGAGCTACTCAATGAGGAAACATCTGACTGACTCTAACTAGTGTGTAACTTTTAACACATCACAATGAGGGTGAGTGAGTGATTTTCATTGCATTTCATTCTTTTATCAAGGTTAGTTTTATTATACATTTAAACATACTAAACTGGTATCTTCAGTCAGTGTGTTGCTCATATGTATTTAGTCTGTTATTATTCAGTCAAATGTGTTGTTACATGACCAGGGCTTAAACCTATTCCTTCATGTGTTGTATTAGTGCTCCTTTACAGCACAATTAAGCTGCATATTGCTTTAGAAGTGTTCAGGTAGCCCCAGTTTTGATTGGAAACACTCATCAAGCCTGGCTATAAACTCCAGGATCAGAGGCTCAGCAGGCCTGTATGGAAACAGATCAAATGATTATATTCCCTCCTACGGTTCCTTCAGCCTCTGTGTGTTTCTTCTAAAACTCAGGGTGTGCCACCATAATCCTAAACTATTTCCTTCCCCTCGGGGACCTGCTAATGATGACAACTACAGAGGACCCTTTAACCTCATAAATGAGTGTTGGGGTCTGCTGTAGTCCTGGTCTAAACTGGGACTAAACGCCTCTTTTAGAAGTGAGACCCTCTGTGTTCAAGTTCTTGACAGTTTTGGACTGGAAAATCTCTTAAAATGGGTGATGTTGCTCTTGGCTTTAGTGGAATGGCGTGAAGTGGAGATAATTAGCTGTTATAGTATACAGCAATTACTGGTGCAAATTGTAGTTGACGTGAAGTTTTCTGTGATTTCACCTCTTCAGTATTAGAAGGGTCTCTGGGATCTTAAGAGCATGGAAGCCTGAGGAATGAAAGCTTTTCTTAATTCAGACGTGTAATTTTCTGGATGAGACAGCCCTGTCAGGTGAAGACATGTTGATGTGATTCTGATAAGTGATTGAAAGTTATCCTGTGTGAGGAGCTGTGGATTTATGTCACAATTAATGTCACAATTGATCAGTTTCAATGGTCTCGCTGAGCCAAATTCAAACCAAAACACATTGGCTCGAATTTATATGTATGTTCAATGGGCCTCATTCATGAATCTTTCGTAATTATAAGAGCAAATTCTGAGTAATTTGCGCGTAAAATGGACCTTAACGAAAACTCCCCTCCGGATTCACAAATGCTTCGTATACCACGGATTTGTTCGTTAAACATGTGTATTGAATTCCAAACATTCGTAAATGGGGCGCGCGTGCACGCTCATTCATAATTAGCATAATCCCCGCCCATGAGTTACAACTACACAAATTACTAATCTTCTGGACTCCCTTCTCAGGTTTGGCTCCAGTATTGCATACATGCTAAAGAGACCAATTGGACATATGCCTAGCAATAAATATTCAATTATCGTGTGTCCACCAAAGCATTTTAGCCAGCTAAAAAATGCCTGGTGCTCTTCTGAAAACAGCCAGCTGGTGGCGCTTGAAGCGCTTTGCAAGCGCAGCGTTTTTCCAGATACTTTGCTTTGATACAGAATATCCATCCATGGCAGTAATGTGTTACTAGTATCTCATTTTGAAGAATATTACTGAATATAAAAATGCAGTAGGGCCTAACCAGCAATATTAACTTCTCCATTGTTGTTCGGTCGTTGTTCAAGTAGGATGATTGGTCGGTGTTGTATTTGTCCCGCCCATCCTCCACTGTGATTGGACGGCTGGGTAAAAAGTGACAGTGATGAGCACTGCCTATTGCTATTCCCAAAGTTGAAGTTAAAAAACAAAACAAAAACAAAACAACGGGCAAATCAACTCATGAAATATGGTACATACTGCATCAAAATGCAATGTCATCAGTTTGCCTAAATTAGAACACAGACCGTTCAAATGTTTTACGCACCCTTTACACATGGTAGGGAGCAGGTGTAAATTTCTTTCGTACCAACTAACATTTTGAAAATACGAACATGTTTGTGAATCCGAAAATTTACGCCAGAGCGGCTTTACGAATGATTTACACAAAAAATTTGTTCTGCTCGTGTTTCATGAATGAGGCCCAATGTGTGTATTATATATATATTAGTGCTGTCAATCGATTAAAAAAATTAACTAATTAATTGCACATTTTTCTGTATTTAATCGCACCTAACCTTAAAGCTATTAATATATTTTTATATTGTAATAATTTCACATTAATGTAGAAACAACATAAATACAGCAACCTATACTTTAAATATGTGTTTAATGACATCTTTTTATGAAGGAAGGCCAGTATCACCGATACCAATACAGCCACTGATGTCTGATGAAATAGATTTTTTTTCTTCTCAATTTTAGCCATTAATTATAGGCATTTAGCATTACAGTATAATTGAATGCTATACATTTTAACATGTATTAGGCTTTTAAAAATATAACAACTTTCAATTTAACTGACCTTAAAACAATCTTCCCATTAACCCATTGTCACATTTACCTGCCCTTCAATATATCAGGGCTCAATTTTTCAAATTTTTACTTTGCCCTGTCAAAATGCACAAAAAGTTATTGTTTTCGTTGCATTTGCATGAATAACAGCATAAATATATATATATATATATATATATATATTTTTTTTTTTTTTTTTTTTTTTTTTTTTTTTTTTTTTACTTAAGTACCATTGATGGGAAAGAGCCATGGGAACAGTCTAAACTGATTGTCTTCAGCCATGTTCCTCCTTTCAGTGTGATCTTGGAGATTTAGTAGGCTGATGATTACAAGTTGGGCTAATTAAGGGTTTGGAGAATACTCATCACAGTGCTCCACAAATCACACTGAGCTCACAGAGTCTCTAGAGCACATCAAAGAGAGCACACAACCTGCTGGAATACCAGCCTGGCTCTTTTTGTTTATCTTCCTTTTCTGGTTTGGATTTAAACATGTGCAATTATTTTACCTCCTACAGCAGGGTTTTCCAGCCGGGGGTATGTGATGGAGCAGCTCTAAAGCGATTGAGATTTCATGAAAATTAAATGTGTATATTTTAAATGTCTCTTATGCTCACCAAGGCTGCATTTATGTGATCAAAAATACAGTAAAACTAATAATATTGTGAAATATTTTTTTTTCTATTTTAATATATTTAAAATGCAATGTATTCCTATTTATTTTTATGATTAATATAAATAGATTAAATTGTTGGAAATAGATTTATACCATTTTTTGTAACATTATAAAGGTCTTTACTGTCACTTTTGATCAATTGAATGCATTCGTGCTCAATAAAAATACTAATTTCTTTCCAAAAAACAAAAATTCCCTAAACATTTGAACTGTATAACTTTTGAACTTAACTCGTGTTTTTTGTTAACACCTCTAAATGTCATGTTGAATAGCTGTGCAAATGCTTTAATAAATTGCATTTATAGGGCCTAAACAGCAGTTTTACAAGCATTGTAACCATACAAAACATTACAGCATGTATGCATTTATAGATATCCTGAAAACGTGAAAAGTTTATTCTTCCATTTGTGTATCATACAGACTGTGTTACTCAGTCCAGGACAAATGACATGTAATGACCAAAGGTCACACTGAGAATGTGTCTTTGAGGTGGGCCCGACTGGCTTAAGAGGGCAGCTGTTACCACATTCAGACCCCCCAGGCTGAAACGACATGAGTTCTGTGTAGTTGTATAGTTGTTTCCGTGTCTGCTGTAAGTGTGGGCCTGTTCTGACAAGCGCTATGCGCTGTCTGTTTGTGTGTGCTGAAAACAGGGCCGCGTCCTCTCGCTTGAAGACAGGGCCTGATAAGAGTCACTCCAGGCAGTGGAGCTTCTGTTTATTTCCTCTCTTCTCTTTTCAGATTGGCATCAGTTGGATGCTGAGTGCCAGAGGCTGGCGCAGAGGAAATTAGATAACGTGAGGGCAATTTTTGCCACCCCTGACTCATCTAATGTTGCTCTCTCTGTTGTGTTTTAGGAACGGCAGCGGCTGGAGACAATCTTGAACCTATGCGCCGAGTATAACAAGGGCGACGGGCCGGCAGGAGATCTGGGCAGGATGGGCGTCTCTGGGCTTGGCTCGAGGGAGGGGCTTAACAGACGTCCATCCATGGACAGTGTGAGCAGCGCTTCCCTGAGGGTGGCGCAGAGACATCGTGAGAGCCAAGAGGAGAACCTGAAGGAGGACAGCAGTAGCACTGAGAGTGCGCAGCAGGACAGACGGACCCTACCAGCTCTGCTAAATGGACAAAATGGACAGGTCGGACTCTTTTTTCCTTTTTTATATATTACAACAGTTGTTGTTTTATTGGGTCATTATATGTGTTTTCACCATAAGCAAAGTTTGTATCTACCTTTTAATCAATTGAAGAAGTATAGTAGTGCTGTTAACGTTAATGCGTAATTAATTTGTGCCTGTTTAACGTGTTACAAATATTTAATGCAGTTAACGCAGCATCCTTTTTTTTTGTCATCTTTTGGCTAGCGTTACATTATATGATCATGCACTTATTCATGCAAATGCTTTTAAAGCATTCAAGTGCAACAAGACAAAAGAGAACGCGCTGTTTGTGAATGTCTTGAACGAACAATAACACAATTATGGCAAAATGTCAGTTTTGTCGAGTATCC
Organism: Rhinogobio ventralis; assembly: GCA_039654625.1. Lineage (NCBI taxonomy): Eukaryota > Metazoa > Chordata > Actinopteri > Cypriniformes > Gobionidae > Rhinogobio > Rhinogobio ventralis. Next base: position 30,043,566 of record CM077199.1, on the reverse strand, counting down.
TCATAAGAGCAGTCTTAAATTAGTTAAATAAAGTCTTAAATGAACTTAAAGAGTTGAGAAAATGAGATGCGTGTGAGATCCACGTCATGCAGCAGTAACAGATCTTAAAGTGACAGCAGCCACTAATGCTGTCTGTCATAATGTCAATTAAAGAACAAAGGTAACAGAAAATTACTAAACTAAATAACTTTTGTAGCTTTAATAAGGATTAATCTATATTTAATTTATAATTCATGTAGTGCAGACTGTTTGATAACCTTATTCAATTTCTGTATATGTCCTACCTGTTAGACGGGTTTGAAGGCCACAGGTAAATATGACATTTATGATTTATGGTTTATGTGAGGATTGTTTTCAGTTCACTTAAATTAAAAGTTGTTATATTTTTGAAGACTGATAAATATAAAAAAAATTATAGCTTTCGATTACACTTTAATGTTGAATGGCTGTAATTAATGTTAAAAAAAATCTATTTCATAGAGACATCAGTAGCAGTATTAGTATCAGTGATACTGGCCTTCATTCATAAAAATATGCCATTAAACAAATATTTAAAATATACTGTCTTTAAGTTGTTTCAACATAAATTTGGAGATTAACTGTGAAATTATTACATTATATAATATATGAAAAACCGTAATCGCATTTTTAATCGCGATTAATCACAGAAAAAATGTGTAATTAATCTAATACATATATTTGTATTACTAAACTACCATTTAAAAGTTTGTTGTCAATTTATATTGAAATTAATACTAATAGTAAAGTTACTGTAAACACTTTTATATTGTTACAAAAGAGTCCTATTTCAAATAAATGCTATTCTTTTTAACTTTTTATTAATCAAAGAATCTTGAAAAATATGCATCATGAGTTCCACAAAAATATTAAAGGGATATTTCATCCAAAAATGAAAATTAGCCCATGATTTACTCACCCTCAAGCCATCCTAGGTGTATATGACTTTCTTCTTTCAGACGAATACAATCAGAGTTAAAAAAAAATGTCCTGATGTTCCTTCTAAGCTTTATAATGGCAGTGAATGGGGGTTGAGGTTTTGACTCCAGGGAGTTAATAAAGGCCTTCTGAAGCAAAACGATTTGTGAAAGAAAAATATCCATATTTAAAACTTTATAAACTAAAATAACTAGCTTCCGACAGTCGGCCGTACGCATTTTTTTTACGGCGAAAGAGTAACCTCTGACCTGAAGCATGGCGTATTGACAAACACAGAAGTGCAGAGGATAGAGCAAAACTAAACATCGGTCATGAATTAGAAGTCTAAAACGAGAATTTTAAAGAGAAATGTTGGAGGGTTATAAGATATAAGAGAAGAGAAATTTGAGCCCTATTAGTTTGAACCGTGAGAGGTGTCAAAGCTTACGCTACTCCTACATCCTACATTGCGTCAGGGGTTATTCTTTTGGCGCGACTTGCGTAGGCCGTCTGCCAGAAGCTCGTTATTTTAGCTTTTAATGTTTTAAATAATGGATATTTTTCTTACAAAAATGCATAGTTTAGCTTCAGAATGCCTTTATTAACCCCCTGGAGTCGTATGGATATCTTTTATGATGGATGGAATCTTTTTTTTGGGCTTCAAAATCATGTCTTCTATTCACTGCCATTAAAGCTTGGAAGAGCCAGGACATTTTTTAATATAACTCTTGATTGTATTTGTCTGAAAGAAGAAAGTCATATACACCTAGGATGGCTTGAGGGTGAGTAATTTTCATTTTTGGGTGAACTATCCCTCAACATTGATAATAACAAGAAATGTTTCTGGAGACTGGAGTAATGCCTGCTGAAAATTCAGCTTTGACATCACAGGAATAAATTACATTTAAAATATACTGAAATAGATTAATCATTTAAATTGTAATAATAATAATTCGCAATATTTCACTGTAGTTTTGGTAAAAAAAACAGGCTTGATCAAAAACATAAAAAATTCTTACTGACCCCAAACTGAATATAGATAATGTACATAAATTATATTTCTTCATATGTTAAACAAAATGTATTGCTTTGAATTTTAGTGAGATATATCTCAAAAACATATTTTGGCAAAAGTATCAGTTTATGTGGCATATAGAAAGAGAAGTGCATGATTTTCTTCCAGACATGTTCAGTGCAAACTGAAAAGTGTGGTGTGTATTCAGGCAGAGGACTCTCTGGGATCGGGCAGCATTGGATGTCTGGAACTGGGGTACCTGGAGGAGGAGCGGGTTCGAGTGCTGGCAAAGGTAGATGAACTCAAAGGTCGAATCACAGAACTGGAGCAGCAACTCCAGGAGTCCAAACAAGAGGTGAGCCGCTCTCATAAACATTTCTGTATAGCTAGCTAAATACACTGAAGAATATACAGGAAGTCATTTCCTAATTATAGTGGATAAGAGTACCAGGAAGTGATGCGTAGTGGAACAGATAATGTCAGATGGAGCTCTAGGGTGTGTTTATGTGGCCTGTGTGAGAATTGCTGTATCTGACGTGTTGATCTGGACAGGCGGAGATGGAGAGAGCTCTGCTGCAGGGAGAGAGACAGGCCGAGCTAGAGCAAATCGAGGCCGAGACTGAAATTATCAACCAGCTGCAGCGCAAACTCAGTGAACTGGAGAGCGCCATCCAGAGAGAAAAAGACAAGGTAGGACACTCACACCACATACAAGCACACAGAATGTAATCGACCCATATTCAGACACACATTCCGTAATAGGACATTTACCTTGCTGAAAAATCCAGCATAAACCAGCATGAATTCCATGTTGCTCCAAGCTGGTTTAGTGCTGGTCTAGCTGGCGGGCCCACCAACCAGCAACCAGCATGTAAAACATAAACCTTAAGCTGGAGACCAGCAATGCTGTATTTTTCAGCAGGATATAGATTCATTTTTTTATTTAGATGTAAAAATGTTTCCATAAAGGTGCGGTCATATTTATCGTATGTCAATAGGAATCTATTCGGTTTGTGAATTTCGTGTGATGCCGAAAAATTCCGCCATACAGATTTTGTGACGGGTTTAGTTTGTCACATGAATTCGCTGCATTGACCAACAGAGAGCTGCTTGGATTAAAAGTGATTTCTTTAGGAGCAGTGCTTCATACATCTACACTATTGACAATAGACCTTTTTTGCCCACAAAATTTGTGACCGCACCTTAATTATGAAGTGAAGAGTTTCAAATCCCCGTCTGGACTGTATTTTTGTTTTGTTCTGTTGAGCCTCTCTGGACTGAACAGCCTTTTCTGGTCTCTGACATTCCTTAAAGGCATGCCATTCTGCCGGATGGCCACTCAAGGCCCATTCTGGTCTCGATTGCCATCCCAAGGTAAAAAAACAAACCAAACCAAAGAGCGGCATTGCTCATCCAAACTAGCCAAACCTCTTCCCATTACATCTGGTCATTCTCCATTCTACAATAGAGGATCTGAAGATGATAGTCACATTTAAATGCAGTTCACTGCTTTAGTTTGGGCAGAAAACCAAGGTTCTGTCTGGTAATCAAGCATTCATTCACAAGAGGTGTTGTCTTTTTCCTCTCCTTTTGTGGTGGTTCTCATCAGGTCCTCTACAAAGCTTGGCAACACTAACAAGCCTTCATTAACCTCTAATCTCCTCACTGCTTTTTTCTGCACTCACAGTCTCTCCGTTTCTACCGCTCGCCCTCTCGACTGTTTAGAACTGTTTAGCCTAGCGCAAACTCAGGCTTTGGGATTAGCGCGCTGGCTTTGAGGGACAATAGCTCCAGTGGTGCGAGACTCGGTGACTGACAATGTGTGTCTTTTGAAAGCCTTTTCCTGCATGCTGTTTCGAAATTCCAGCCTTTATTTCCTATCCATCTTGTTCTGGGTTTCTCTTGGTATTTTAGTATCGTTTTTAGGCTTCTGGAGAAATGCTTAAAGGGATAGTTCACCTAAAAAGGAAAATTCTATCATTCTTTCTGTGGAATGCAAAAAGGGACATTTTGAACACAGTTCTCTTTTCCATGCAGTTACAGTGAATAACAGTGAAACTGAAGCTCAAGCCCAGCAAGCAATAGCCATCATTTCATCGTCTCGGTTAACTATAAACCCGATATAGTCCGGCTATGAGTCACCCACTTTTAGCCAAAATAACCTTGAATTTGTTTTCATGTCGTTTTTGCTAAAATAAATTGCGACATGTATGATATTCCATCATGGAAGCAAAGTCAACAGTGATTACAAGGTGTTTCTTTGACATGTTCATGTTCTAGATGACTAGTCTAATTCTTAGGCTATGGACATCTATTTAATTCTGACAGCCCAAATTTTGCCCTGTTTTAGCCTAGACATCATGGCTGTGTTTGGACTGCTATTAGACGTCTTTTAAACGCAAAATTGCTTGCTGGGAGCTTTAAAAAGGATGCAAAAGCAACATGCAAGTATCATAAAAGTGGTCCATACAAATTGTGCGTTATATCCCAAGTGATATGATAGGTTTGTTTGACAGACAGACCAAAATTTAAGTTCTGATTTAGAGTTGTAAGTTGTTATTAGAACCCAAATTTTGAATTAATCATTCTAAACAGTTTTTAATTTAAAAATTTCCTTTTGTGTTCCACAGAGGGGAAAAAAGCTCAAATGGGTTTGAAATTACATGAGGGCGAGCAAACCATTTTCATTATTGGTTGAACTAAGAATTATTAATGATATGAAAAGATAAAGAATTTATTCAAAGATTCAACTGCACTCTAGATTGCAATAAGGTTTGTCCATTGTCCATTCAGGTCTTTATTGATCATTTTGTTTGCTTTGATCCCATTTCCACCCATGGGGATGGCTGCCGCCACGCTCATGTTACCAGTCACTGACCGGCTGTAATTTGTACTAGATTGATCTTGACCGCAAGTGCAGTGTTCAGGCAAACATGGATAATTCCTCTATAAATGTTGCAAATGTCTTCTTTAAATGGAAAGTAGTTGCTGTCTGTGCTTAGATTTTTTTTATGTGCTTGTATTAGTCTGGAAGAGAACACAATGCATGAATTTAATGTGCATTAGAGTATCTCAACATAGACATAGAACTATCTCAGGACTAACTTTTAAAAATATATATATACGTGACCTGTGCTAGCAAAATGAATCGCAGTGAGCACATTTTCACAAATGAGTTATTGGTATTTACATGTGTAAAAAAAAATTTGGAATCAGACAAAAAATGACTGAGCTACACATGTTTGAAGTCGATAGAGTCAGCAAAGTCAGTTTTGAGAAAAATCTAGTTAAAGTTTTCTGAAGGTTCCAAAACAAAATCAACTAGCAACCAAACCTTAAACTCCCTGGTAATAACACCAAATTTGTGACACATCAAGTCAAAACCGACATCTAAAATGATAAAAAAGAAAAAAAATACCACAAATATTTGTTCTAAAATTCATATTAAGAAAACAGACAGTCTATATATTAAAACCTACTGTACCTCACAGATCTAAAATAATGTTTGTCCCCAACAGTTAACCAAACGTTCACACAAGACATAACAGATAATGCTTGCGTGAATACTCGCCAAGACGGATATTTTGAAATACTGTAATTCTGTTTATATCGGGATCGTGTGCTGTCTGAGAGGCGCCTTTGTGCGCACGCTTCGGATCTGTCAGTCAGCGCGAGTAAGATCGTTTTTCATGGACAAGGGAAAGGTACTCCTCTCAGAAAACGTACATATAAAGATACTTTTAGATGTTTAATTGATATTTGTAGCATTGGGATCGCTAGATGAGGTTAATGAACTCATTTTTGCGAAAACCTCAAAATCAACCAAAATCAACATTTTTCTCGTTTTGCCTGTAGCTCGAAATTATCCCGTACACATTCCGACGCATTTTGCCAGCACGGGTCACACATATATATATATATATATATATATATATATATCTATATATATCTATGAAATTGCAATTGCAAATCTTTCTTTTTATGATAAAAGAAAGAAAAAAGGCCAACTTCAAAATAGCTAGCGATGCCAAACAATTGAATTCCATCTAAACGGCACATACCAGCGGACATTACATCTGAAATCTTTGATCAAGAAATGCCTGAGAACAGAAGTCTGTTTGGCCCTGTTGACGGCCTACAGTCCAGTGACACGTAGTTCATAGTGTTTTATAAGGCTTAGTGTTCATCCTTTCTGACTCCACCCACTCTGTTGTGACCTCTAACCTCGAACGCTTCTGCATGGCGTGGATTTGAGCTGTGTTCTCTTTCTCTCCCCTTCCTGGATGGTGTGTTTTCTTTCTAGGAGAGGGCTAATGTTGACGTGGAGCGGGAAGCCCTGGAGAGGCTTCAGGATGGGTACAATGAGTTGAAGAGCCAGCTCCATAACTGCCCTGAGTCTCTGAGGGAGCAGTTACAGGAACAACTCAAGAGGGTCAGTGACCATCAGGAACATCAGCACTTTACCAACTGCTTCCGCCCCTCAGCCCTGGCTTCATAAACCCCACCTTCCATATACACATTCTCAACTAAGTTCTTTTGTGCCGTCTATGCACCAAATCCAGCATGATGCTCCCAGTAGAAATATTACCCCATGTTATTATTATTATTAGGAATTATTGTTACTGGGAACACCATGTTTTAATTCTTGTCTGCCTTCATTTAGTGCAATGAAGAAAGTGTCTACATTTTTTATGGGAGGTAAACTGGTGTTCAGTGGTGAAATGTTAGCATGCTTTTGACATATTGTTGAGGTTTCTTTTATGCTACTGTCTGGTGCCACAGTATTAATACCATTTAACTTTGTACTAATCTATTAATGCAGAAACTAACATAGTGCTAGTCTTGTTTTGACACCTCTCACTTCTCTCAAATGATTTCCCCTCCTAATCCAGTTAAGAGCAAAATCCGCCCCACAGTCAATTTCATTGGTCAACGCAATCACACAGTCACCAAGTTCAGAAAAATCATGGATGGATCAGATCGCGACAAATACGGTTAGAGTAAATGGTTAAGGTTTAGTGTTTGTTTCAGTGTGATCAGCACTGTGATTGACATGACCAATTAAATCTTTTAAATTGCTAAGGGGCAGATTTTGCGCTGAACTTGTCTGGGAGAAAATCATGCACTTCTCTCTCTATATACCACACAAATTGATACATTTGCCAAAATATGTTTTTAAGATGTATCTTGATTTGGTGTAAAAAAATACACAAAAATTCAAAGCAATACATTTTTTTTTTTTTTTTTTTTAAATATAAGGAAATATCATATCTATTTTCTATTTTATTTTGATTTGCATGATTAAAGGAATCTCTTTGGACAGTGCTTGGGCAGTGTTTTTGATGACTAGCCCTTTTTGCAAACAGAAATATCCCAAGGAGAGAGAGAAGAGAGGTCATGTGCTCACTGAGCCTTCAAGCTTCACAATGTCAGAAACACTTTGATGAATTGACAGCAAGGGTTTGCCAATGGAAATGACAAGACTTCCCTACATTATAAACAGATTTTATTGCCTTTCATGGGATGCTCTGAAGGGATATGTCTCAGAGATATTCCTAATTTTTCAGTCTTTCCCAGGTTTACAATCCCAACTGAATGTTTAAATTATAGTTGATGTACTTGGGTTTCAGTTGGATGTAATTGAATTGAATTCAATATGTGTGTAGCACCAAGGTTTTCAACTGGACCCCTGGGAATCCATGAAGTTACTGCAGGAAGTCTGAAATTACCGTATTGTTCCGAATATAAGATGTTTTTTTCTTCAAAATACGGGCTTATTTTATATTCAGGGTCTAGATTTTTACATGTAAATAATACACCCGCAACAATAGATGGCGCCAAATACGCGTAAATCGAGTGTGCCAAGAAATGCGGCGTGTCAGAGTGTAGTGTTAGAAGATCGCGAGCGCAAGATGATGCTTAAAAACGCTGATAGTCAAAGAAAAGCTTACCGTCTAAGAGCCATGTGACTGTCGTGTTTGCGTGCCTCGTTGACGGGACCTAACTTCCCCCATATGTTATTTCAAAACTAATAAGATTTCACTTCTGCTGTTAATGAGATTTTGGTGGGCTACATGGTTTTCACTATGAGATGGATAGCCTAATTGTTATATAATTCAGATGGGCTACAGGTTATTTTTATGGTATGCCAAAGAGTATTTATTTTTGTTTGTCCATTTTACCAGAATTTACCATACTTTCAATACAAAAATTTAAATATGAAAGCTGGTATGAAACAGTATGAAAATTATTTTCAAATAAAAGCATTTTCTTGATCAAAAAGCCTTTTTCTAAAAGGTATATCTTGAAAAAGGGATGTCTTATAATCAGGGTCGTCTTATATTCGGAACAATACGGTATACTGTATATACATGTAAAGCATATAGAAATATCTTAAGATTGTGTAGAAATATTCTCTATATTTCAATTTTTTTGTTTTGTTTTTATAAATATGGTTAATGGTCAATTGGTTTGATGTTATTTGAAATATTAATAATAATAATAAATTAATTCATATTTGAATAAAACGTTTTTTTTACACATTTTGTATTAGGGGTTCCCTGGGCTGGATAGGATTGACAGCCCTTAGTGTAGCATAACGTTCCTATCAGTTCCTCCCTGTGGCTTCTTAAGCTGACTCAACTTGGCTGCTGCGGAACTTGCTCAGTGCTGTTGTTTATGGGATGCTTTGATTGGTTATTGACCCCATGCTTGGATGCATGTGTGTGTAGGAAGCTGAGACTCTTGAGGCTGCGACAAAGCAGTTTGAGGACCTGGAGTTCCAGCAGTTAGAGAAGGAGAGCAGTCTAGAGGAGGAGCGCGAGACCATCAGCCAGCAGCTGCTGCAGGACAGAGCTCAGTACCACAGCAGCGTCGCCAAAAGAAAGGTAAATAGCATACACATATATAACAATGCATGGAACCACCAAGAGCATCTCAAACTCTTGTCCAAATGTATGTCTCCAGGACAAGGTTGCGGCATTGGAAAGCCAGGCCAGTCAGCTGGGAATACAGGCTGCTCAGGAGTGTGAGAGGCTGGTCAAGGACAGGAGCATCACCTTGCAGCTGCTACAGCAGGTACAGGAAATGGAAATTATGTATAATGTTCTTATACATTAATGTTCTTCCGCAATTTAAGAATACTAAAGAGGGGGGACTTGCACCACATTTCTCCAAAAGCTCTTCCATCTCAGTGTTTGTTTGTTCCTTGGTCAGAAAAAACCCAACTTTTTCAAAAGATTATCATTAAAGGGATAGTTCAACCTAAAAGGAAAATGAAGTTATCATTTACTCACCCTGGTGTTGTTCTAAAGCCATATGCCCTTCTTTCTTTCATGGACCACAAAAGGAGAATTTTTAGAAAAATGTCCCACTTGGCTTTTCCATATACTGGCAGTGAATTGATGTGACGGTGAGGATATTTTCCCACCGGTTAATCGTTGTTTGACAACACCGGTAATACCGGTATCACCGGCAGGGGCTAATTTGAAAGCGAAAGTAAAATGTGCATGTCTGCATGGGCATTCATAACGTTGCCTATGGAAGTTGAGCTCTGCATAAATTCTCATGCGGCCGTGCGCATTTTACTTTCACTTTCAAATTAGCGCCAATTCGAGGGCGGATTCATTAGCCTATTATTCTTAATGAAAAACACAACAAAACAGTACATTTCGTTTTGAAACCAAATCTTCCGCCTTCACCTTGTCAGTCAGCTCCTCAATCTCGTGATGAATGAAATCTGACTCCTGCTGCTAGTTTGTGCTGCGAGTCTCGTTCGGCTCATGCTGCATTAAGCAGACACCTTGAGTTTTTAACTGTAGTGTCTGTTCTCTAACTGAACTAAATTATGTTATTACTAAAACAAATCAAAACAACGGTGGGTGCGGTGCCGCAGTGGGCAAGTGATGTAACCGGTGTTGCGGTTGAACAAGCCTACAGTGAATAGCATCAAGCTTTTTTAAAAAAGATGCAAAAGCATCTCCTATGCGACACATGCCGTATATTCCAAGTGTTCTGGTGGTATGTGAAAGGGTTTGGTGAAAAACAAACTGAATTTTAATGTATTATTAAATGAAATTCTTGACCTTGGTTGTTGGTCTTCTGTGCACGTTTGTGAGACTCTATTAGCGCTGCAGTTCACTCCATCTCATCCAGAAAAACTATAAGTTGTGCAAAATCAAGACTAAGAAAAACACGACATGAAATTCAACCCATTTACAGTAACTTCTTCTCTCAGGTGAATATTATTTCTGTGATGCAAAGCTGAATTTTTGGCATCATTACTCCAGTCTTCAGTGTCACATGATCCTTCAGAAATCACTCTAATATGCTGATTTTCTACTCAAGAAACATTTCTTATTATTATCAATGTTGAACAAAGACATGCTGCTTAATACTTTTTGGAAACCATGATACCTTTTTCTTTTTAACTGATTGACTTGGAATCTGTGTTTCAGGAAAAGGAAAGGCTGGCCAGTCTGGAGAGAAGATACCAGAGCCTTACTGGTGGAAAGATGTTCCCTAAAACCTCCAGCACTATAAAGGAGGTAAGCAGGATTGTAATCGTATGCTTGATGAGCCTGTTATGCTAGGCTATAAGAAATAACTGCTGAATATCTGCTCTTCTGCTTGAAATAAGAATTAATTTGTTGGTTAGCATATCATCAAAATGTTGTTGAGGTTTTTCTGTGTATGATCTCATGTGACCCTAAAATGGTGTTTCTTTGCAAGACATTTTGCAATTCACTTTAGTGAACTTTGTAGTTCTGCTTTCTTGGGCTAGTAAAGCTATATGGTTTAGCTTTTTAGCCATATGTTCCTGATAGCATATGCATCCCATCTGCCAACCCTTAATAATTAGGTTAGCAAAACAGGAAATGAAATCTTTTAGACTCAGGATATTGGTTGACTTATAAACCTCCGCCCAGGATGTGCTTCACATCAGCGAGGCTGACCTCTTAGATGGTGACCAGCCCTACTCCTCCCCTTTTCATGCTTCCTCATTCCACTCATATCCCATCATGCCTCAGGAGGTAACTAAACTAACTGCCAGTGCATGTGCCTGGAGCATCTAAAACTGCCAATATTGACTAATATGTGCTCTGAAAACATGGCAGTACAAAATATCTCAATTTGTGTTGCATTATTGAGAGCACTTGCGTTGTTGGGATCTCAAGTTTGGAGGCTTCCAAAGGCAAACCACACTTCCTAGGAAGATTTGAATGGGGTTGATTGATTTTGTGTAGACAAGGCACTTATAAGTGATTATGTACCATTTAGTGTTGAGCAATAACTAAAAGTACTTATTGGAATAAATTGTTTTGTTTGGAAAGTAACCAATCCAACAAGTGTTTTACAGATTCACTGTGAATTCATTAGTAAATCTATTGAATTTATTGCCATTACCCTAATTTTTTTAATCACCCCAAACTTTTGAATGGTAGTGTATATCATTTGATAGATATAAAACTAAGTAGATATTTCTAAAAGTGTTGTTAGCTACTTTTTGCTAAGAGTTTGCAGAGTAGCTACTTTTTCAAAATTAATTTGACTAGTTGGGCTACTTGAAATTAACTTGTAATTTGTCATTCTTAAAGGCACAATATGTAGGATTTTTGGATTAAAATATCCAAAATGCACTAGAACTACAACAACATCCAAAATGTTGACTTGTGTACTTGCATTATCACAAATGTTTTTAAATATGTTTAAATCCAGAGAAGTCAACAATTTTAACCAGGACACGGACTGTGTCCGTGTGTCGCCTATCAATGACATCATACCCGCGTTACCCTCGATTTCTGATTTTATTTTGTAGAAACCATGGAAACACCAAAGATGCTTTAATATATTATGTGTTTTATTAGACAGGTGAGCAACTGTTTGGATACATAAATCGACAAAAAAAAAAAAATGTTATACAGCTCAACACAGTTAGTCTTATTGTTTAAATCTTGTTTTCTTGATTTACCGCGAGTACCATGTTTTACCATGCCTAATATCGAGCTAGCTAGTGTCTCATAGTAGATGCCTTTTCGTTAAGAGTTTGCAGAGTAGCAATTTTTTCTAAATTAATTTGATATATATTTGGGCTACTTGAAATTAGCGGCGAAAATTACATATTGTGCTTTTAAGAGTTAGCTGGACCAACGTTGTTCATGAATATGACAGAACTGCTCTTATGGGGTTTGGATAAGGAAACTGACAGCTGAACTTCTGTCCTGTGTGAATGGGTTGGCTGTTAACGTGTCTCAGGAGTACTTAAAGCTGTCGGATGTTTATAAGATGTATGGGAGTGATTGCCATGACATCCAGCTCGCCAACGCTTCCTCACATGGCCTCTCGCTTGCCCTTGACCCAGCTGTAACTGCCCCCCGTGAGGTATCATAGCTGCTCTCTTCTTTCTGCTTCTCTCTTCTTTAAACCTTTAGCTCTACTTACCTTATACCTTTATTGTTGTAGATATATATTTTTTTCACTATTATACATCATATACATGAACATCACCAAGCATTATAGTAGGGTCATGCTTTGAATCAGGTGCTTTTTTTTCATTTTGATAAGATAATTTATCATAAACATTCTGACAAATAATGTGTTTAAGTGTTAATAAATTACACTATGCCATCTCAAGCTTTTAATATAGTATAACTTCAGGTTATTATCTTAACTAAAACTATTAAAAACTTTTTTGTTAACTGAAATAAAGCTGAAATAAAATAAAATGCACATATTCAATGAAAAGCTAGCACTAAAATGACTAGCTAAACATATATAATAACAAACTGAACTCAAATAAAAACTAAAATAAGAATACATGTAACCAAAATAGTGGTTTAAAAAAAAAAAGAAACTAATGAAAATTACAAATTCGTATAACAGAATTAATTTTTTTTTTAATACAATTAATTTGAAAAATATAATAGCAAAAAAGTAGTTATAGTATAGTTAATAAAAACTATAATAGTATATAAATAATAATAAAATGACACTGGTTTGGATATAATTATGCTTTCATGAAATTTCAAGGTAGACATATGCATATAAATAATGTTAGAATATATTTTGCTTTCAGACCTGGGATAGATAAAAAAAGAAAACAAAAATAAATAAATGGACAGAAATGGCACCTGTTTTATAGAATGACCAATGATCTGATCTTGTTGCAATATGGCGATCTCTTACATGGTTTTGTCCTAACCAGCTGCATTTTGTCATTCATTTGGTGAATCATCATAGTGACATCTCATTGATTGAAATCTCACTCCACGTAACTGTATATTAAGCATCAGATATGTTCTAATTGGCTGTTTTCACTTTTTTACGGCGAACAAATAAACTAATTGCCTCTGGAAATTTGGCACGTTGCACCTGGTTAGGACACAGTATGAAAGATGATGTTTATATTTTGAGAAATTGGGAACTGAAACTTTATAGTTTTATAGTATACTTTGTAGAAAAAAAACCCCTTTCTTTACAGATGCTAAACTCTCTATAACACGTTGTCTTCTCTTTCCTGCTCTGCTACTTCCTGTTTTTTTTCTCCTGCCTGTGTCCGTTTGTCACTCCTGAATGTCAGGAGTATGTGACCGTCGGCCAATTAAACCAGATCTATGGGATGCCGAAGGTGGAGTCTTCCCCTACCTCACCCATCCAATTACTTCAATCTTCTCGTGCAGACTCCGCCTTCTCCTGCCTTCCCTCCCCTCATGGCTCCTCCCTCTCTCTCTCCTTTGAGGTGTGTCTCTTCTCCTGTGTTCTCTCTTGTTTGATTCCGTGTTAGGGCTGGGTATCGCCAACTACCTGTGTCATTCTGTCATTGAACAAATCATTCAGTTGCTCATTAACACTCTTCTCTTTCTCTCTCTGGCATTCCACCGTCCCACCTTTCTCTCTCCTGCTCATGCTCTCTGTACTAATGGATGTGCTGCGTGTGTTAAGCGTCAGTCAGACTGGGGCAGGCCTCAGATGCCCGGTCTAGATTTAGATCGCTGGTACCAGGAGGTGATGGCAGCTGGAGATGCAAACCAGCTCTGCCCTCCTCCCCTCCCGGCTAAAGCTTTCTCATCACGCAAGCCTGCACAGGTAACAGCCAAAAGCTCAGCTGTCATTCACCTTCTTCTGCTCTTCCACATTTTCACACTTCATCTTCATAAACCTCACTATATGTCTCAGTATGGGGTTTTGGGGGCTGGGGTTGTGAGGGCCAAGTTATTTTGTTTGTTTTGTCTTTTGGCTGTTCATCATCCCAAGGTTTTCTGCCATCTTCTGATATTGTACTATTGCCCAATTCTATTCCTGGAGATCTACCTTCCTGCAAAGTTCAGCCCCAACCTTGATCAAACACAACTGAACCTGTTAATTAACTCTTCTTCCGCCTTTGTTTTTTTTGGCCAGCTCCAACATTTTGGATCATTTTCACTAAATATTCATGGCCCCCAGAATATATTGTTATATGAATATCTGAGCATGCAATATATCAAAAGAAAGAACAGAGCCTCTGCTTTTAAAAAAACAAATGAAAAAAACATTTTATTCTAGCTTAATGATTCTTTTTTTTTAATCAACATTTGAATATGGGCAAGTTTAATAAAAAAAAAACATTTTGAGCAAAAAGTTGAGAAAATCGTGTTTTTATCAAAGACTACATCCAGATCAGATTCAGAATGATGATGATAACATGGAGGTTTTCATCAAGGTTGCGCCATCTTAGGCCGGTTTCACACTGCACGCGTTAGCAGAGCGTAAGCAGCGCATATTTTTTCCGGCGCCCATGTTAACAGATTAGAGCATTCACACCGCACGCAGAGGCGTGTCGCAGGAGAAGAGCAGAAGTGGCAGTGCCGCGATCTTTTCAGCACAGAGTCTATTTTTGCTGCACTGCTCACACTGAATTAAAGCCACAGTGCATTGTTCTTGATCAAAATGTACCTGATTAACAAGAAAAATAACAAATTTCACCATGAAATCATGTAGTGAAATGTTCCGTGTGTTTCACATTCACCATATGACATCCAGCGCTTTAAAAAAAAAAAAAAAAAAAATACATGAAAACACACCACTGCCAGAAGTTTTTGCCCACACTTCAAAGGCCTGTTTAAATGATTAAAACTAGAGGCATATCTTAACTTTAAGGTTACTTTTATCATGTAAACTACCTATATACAACATGTTATATGCATATGTGTTTTGGACAGAGAGGAACACGGTCGCATTTGCAGCAGATATATGCTGCCCATCATAAATCAAAGCACGAGACAGACAGGGGTCGGACGAGAACACCGGAAAAGGTGACAGAATGAACGATATTCGTCTGTATTTGCAATACACAAGCTGCGGTTCAGCTGTATGTGACAAACGCTGGCAGTGTGAAAGCACAACGGGTGCGCACTGCTCCCGCTCTCCATACGCACAGCTTCTGCACTGCCACCGCACTGCTTGCGCGTGCAGTGTGAAACCGGTGTTATAGCTCATCCTGGGTCGACATTTCATTTAGTAAAATTAGGCAGTTAGATTTTGATTAGCCGCGTTTCCACTGTCGGCCAAATGCAGGCGTGCTAGTGTGTGTCAGGGCCAGTTGCGTTTCCACTGTCACTTCCGGGGCTTGATCGGGCCTCGTTGGGGCTTCCTCTGGGCCAACGGCCCCGGGCCATTGCAGGCTTGAGGAGTGGTTATGAACAAAGGCACAGTTTATCTGAATCTGGAGACGACAGCGCAGCAGATAATTTCATATACCAGCTAACATCAGCATTAAAGACTTTACAAATTATTTTAGCTCAAATCACTTTCAGACAGCAGCGAGTGTTTGAAATAACTTCTGTTTGTGATCCGATGTGGATTCTGATCACTGTATAATGGGCCTTTCAACAGGATGTGAAATGCTCTGCGCTGGCCGCCGGGTTCAGCGTTAGCCCTTCAGATACAAAACGATTTGCGCTATGCTGGCCAGAGCAAAGTAGGCAGAGTTTTCAAAACTTTTAGTGGGAGTTCTATACGTCTAGTCATTTGATTGTTGTTCCACCTTTCGGTCAGCAGCAAATATGTATCTGTCCCGCAAATATGATGTATGTACTGCTAGTAAGAAGAAGAAAGAGAGCAGCAAGGAAGAAGAGGCTGAAACCCTCAGGTCCAGAGAACAGTTTGGGGTATTCAGGCTTGCAAAAGAGCTCCATAGCGTCCCATTTCCAGGTGCACTTTCGGCTCAGTAGGGAGCAGTAGTGATGGGGAGTCAACTCCAAAAGAGTCGATTCCTCGACTCTGAATAGCCTCAGAGTCGGGGTCGACTCGAGCACAGGAATGTCGACTCTGTTGCTGTGTCCGAAATCGCTTACTTGTTTACTGATTCTCTAATTCCTATGTAGTACATGGCAGTTGAGTGCACTATATAAGTAAGAAGTGAACGAAATGAAGCAAGAAATTCGGACACTGACGTATTACACCGCGTCAGAAAGCTGTCGTAAAAACTTTGTCATTTACATTTATCCTACATGTACTGTAGCTCACTTTAGAAATAGATAACATCCATAGACTTTAGTTTGTAATTATACATACCTCCGTGTCAGCTTTAGTTTAATTGATGGTATATTAATGCAATAAATATAGATTTGTTTTTCCATGATTAACCTTGTGTTCATAATCATAAAACTAACCATAAATCATAAAAAACTCACATAAAGAATAAATATCAATAAGTGTACATTATCGTATGTATTTTAGTATCTTTAACTCTCCTGTCCAAGCACCTTTTAAGCTTTTAAGACAATGATCATGTGCGTTTAGCGCCATCACTCGACCGTTAGCCTATAATAAGAATAATTCATTAAAGAATACCTTCTTTCTCGTTTATATAATTCTGACATAATATTCGACCTCGGCTGTTTTCCGTGAATTTTCCCTCTGTAAAATGTTGTATTTTTAACAGCTAGGTAGCAACATTGATACCTACTCAAGTCATCGCTAAATTGGACTAATTTGAACAGTCACACTAAAAGTGTGTTGTTTTAATAAGGGGATTATAAGACTTTTTGTTGGGGGTAAATGGATAAATGAAGTGTGTAATTTGTCTTAGGTCTGACCCTGTTTTGATGTAAAGTAAATGGAGTCGAGGAGTCGATTCCATTGACTCCTACAGTGGGAGTTGGAGTCGACTCCAAAAAACCTGGAATCAAACACCCCTAGGGAGCAGCAAGCTTGTATTATGTATAGCTCTGGAAATTCTAGCTGTTCATCCATTTTGCTTCTAATGTTTAAGAGCAAACATGTTGAAGATTAGCCGATGGGTCGTCGGTTCATTAAATGATAAGCTTTTTCCTCACAAAAGTGGTTTATTCAGCCTAGTGAAGCCTCTCCTCCATTGACATCCATTAAAAAAAATGGCCTCTTGTCTCCTTCCTGCATGCTGCAGCGTCAGCAGGCGTTATTATTTTTTCGGCTAAGGTTGCAGGCTTGCCTCAAGTGGCTTTACTTATAATTATAGACAGATGTGATGGATCAGGGTTGGATCTGAACTCTGCAGGAAGGTCAATCTCCAGGAACAGGATTGGGGACCCCTGTTCTATTGTGTCAAGAACCATTTATAGAAGAAAAAGTCCTTTTGTAAAAGGAACAGTTCACCTGAAAATTAGGTTTCTGTCTTTATTTACTCTTTTAATAACCCTCATGTTCCAAACCTGAACATTTCTTCAATTAAACACAAAAGGAGAAGTTGCTCTTTCATTTGAAGGGGTTGGGGACTAGAAGCTATATATACCTTTATATAACTATACAAACTTTAAGGAACTGACTGAATTTTAAGTCATTATGCTTTTAAAATCTTGCTTTTGACAGATGTGATCACCATTTACTTTATTGTATGGAAAAGAGCAGCTTGGGCATTAATTACTGCTTAATTAGTCCCTTTGTGCATCATAAAAAAAAAACAATTCTGCGGTACGTTTCCCAAAAGCGTTGTTAGCCAACTATTGTTGTTAAATTCTGTTGTTACAACATATTTAGTGATTCTTTGTTTCCCAAAACCATGGTTCCAGCAAACATTTGCAAACAGCATCACAAAGTTGGCTGGAACTACAGCTTTCAACAGTGGTTAGAAGCATAATTTCTTGTTAGTATGACATGCAAACTTAAATGGATCATGCTCTTGAGCAAAACAAGCAAACTAACATGCAGTAGGCTATAAGGGGCTTTCCATTTTAAAAAAAACTATGCACTGTCAAAATAAAAGTCACAACAAGCGTGGCTTACGTCACTTCAGAGTTCCTACTGCCGGTGTGAATGCAACCAGGAAAATTTTAGTTCCTAGAACTACCTGGTGTGAAAGCCCCTTTAAGTCTTCATTCCAAATCTATACAAATTCCATTCTACATCTTTTAATTTAAGAAAAGCTCAGTTTTTGAAGGGTGTGCATGTGTTGTATGAGTGACGAAAGAGGGAACCAGCGATTGATCTTGAAATAAAACAAATCAACGGAGAACAAAAATAGACTTCAGATGCCATGTTCACTATTTACAGCAAATTATTATTTTTTTTTTTTAAATATTACCTCAAATTTGATTGGTAGTGTCAACAGAATGTGTCCTCGACTCAAGGCACAAGGCATGTATTATCATCACAGTACAAAAAGTCGCCCACAGTTATGGGACCTTAATTATTCAGTATAAAGCAGTCTTTTAACAATGTTGATATAATAACAATCAAATGTTAAAGGTGTAGTTCACTCAAGTTCACTTCATTTATTACATAACATAGCAGTATAGGTATAACAGTAGCTGTCTGAGTAGTTGACTATATCATACTTAAACCATCTGATGGATTTATTGTCTTGTTAAATCTTATTTGCGCATACTCGCATTCAAACTTGCAATAAGTAAATGAAGACTGAATTTTGTGTTGAACTACACATCTACTCTGTTTAGTAACATGAAACTCACATCAAGTCTTTCTGGCCTGCAGGTGTACCGCTCTCGATTGGACAGTGATACCAGCCAATCGTCAATGAGGCCGAAAATCAGCGCCGGTCTGTCCCCCACATACACTACAGCCACGCTGGGACGCAACACTCCTGCCAGGGTAAATACTGCATTGACTATGTTAGCCTCTTGCCAGGGTGAATTCTTTCTGTTACACCCCTGCCAGGGTAAATAGTGCATTTAATCCCAGTTATCAGGATTTCTTGCATCATTTAATGTGGTAGTTTAGTCCCCTCCTTATTGTTAAATATGCTAGTGGAAATAATTGTTTGTTTTGTTTACCCAGAGTCCTCTGATGGTAGCCAACAGCACTGGGAGTCTCCCACGCAACCTGGCAGCCACCCTGCAGGACATTGAGACCAAGAGGCAGCTGGCTCTTCAGCAGAAAGGTAATAAGAACAGCAACTTGACAGTAAAATGAACACAAACAGCTGATGAGCCATCAAACTTAAAGCAGTATCTCAACCAAAAAATGTCATCATGTTGTTCCAAACCCGTGCGCTTTTTTATTTCCACCGTGATTTTTTTATTCTCATATTCATAGTGACCAGGATGCCAATTTCTCCATATCTTCCTTTGTTCTCTTCTCTAGTTTTGTTTTAACTTTTGACCATCAATCATCCTTTGTTGTCCCCTTGCCCTCAAACAGAATTCTTGCCCTCCATGTTTGCGTCATCCTCCAGTACGGACAGTCCCACAGGTAGAGCGAGCTCTAAGTAGCATTGGACTGCCCTTCATCATAATCACCATCCTCAATTCTAACATTTTGTGCACCTCTCCCCCCTCCCCCCATTGGAACGGGCTTGACAGTGTCCAAATGTTATTTTACACCCAATGTTCTTTTTTTCCACTGATGACATATGTATGGGATTAACCGTGCATGTATTGAATTATAATATCAGTGATAATCTATAAATAAATAGAATAGATAAATGGTTTCATGCACTTTTGAAAGCTGCACTGCCAGTCAAAAGTGAACTGTATTTTTTGTAATGATCTCAAAAACGTATTATTTGGCTTATGCTTTAATGTTGAAATGACTTGAACCTATAATAATAATATGAACCTAATCTTATTTCTACTTGTGAATGAAGATTTATTTTATAATATATATAATATTATTATTATTATTTTATTTTACTAAAGCTCAAGTATTAAATTTTCATTATTACTTTAACTTTTTTTGTGGTTACATAATTCCCAAATCATAGGGAGCATAAATGTTTTAATTTGTTTATTCCGTTTAATTATTCTTTTAATTTTATTTATTTAATTTTTAATTAAAGATTATATTTTTATGACACCATATTTTAGTTCCCCTTAGTTTTGACAACTTCAGTATTCTAAAATGCAATAAATGAGTAAATGAGTTTAAACTTTTGACTGGTAGTGTACAAAGGGATCTTGAATCAGAGGTATTGCTTTGGGCTGTTTATTTAGCACACATGCATTGCATATTTTATACATGTATGTGTGAGGCATATTGGAGAAAATCATGGGCAACCTGTGCCATCCTAAATGGATGTGCAATCACTTGAGTTTCAAAGCACTAAAGGGTATTGCAGCTGACCTATAAAATGCTTAGTTTGTTCAGTTTTGGGCACTCAGTTCAGTGTATCACTTTCATATATGTGTTTTATCTACATCAGGTCAGCAGGTTATTGAGGAGCAGCGGAGGCGTTTGGCCGAACTGAAGCAGAAAGCTGCAGTAGAGGCGCAGTGCCAGTGGGAGGCACTCCATGGCTCTCAAATGCAGCTCAACAATCCCTTTTCCTCAACCTCCGGGGCAGTCATGCACCACTCCATCCTGCACCACACAGCGCCCTCTTCTGGGGAACAACCGTATGACACCCTCAGCCTGGAGAGCTCGGACAGCATGGACACAAGCATCTCCACTGGAAACAACTCTGCCTGCTCTCCTGACAACATGTCCAGGTTCGACATTTCCATGTGCTTTCCTAAATCACTTTCTCAGAACACTTAGCCAATGGCTCTGTGACAGGAATTGGTGGCGGCCCCGTGGCTTTTCTCCACATGCCTGTCCCAAGCTAAATTATCAACCATCTGCTTAATGACTTTTAGTGAGTACACTCCAGTTTGAGACTCCAAATCATAGGGAGCGTATATGAATCGCATTTATTAGCATTTTATATTTTATTTTAATATTAAAACTCATATAAAATCAGTTTAATTATTATTTAATTTTAATTGTTAATATGTAAAGCAAGGCCATCTAATTTATTCTCATTTATCAGTTTATCAGTAATTGTGAGGGTTTTGAGTATGACAAATTATATTAATTTAAATATAAATAACAGTGTTTTTATATAAATATTATAACTTGTATAAAATTGTAATGTACACTACTGTTCACAAATGTGGGGTCAGTGAGATTTTTTAAATGTTTTTGAAAGAAGTCTTTATAGAAGCCTTTTTTGTATAATGCATTATAAAGGTATTCATAATGTACGTTATTATGCATTATACATTTTCATAAATAATTGTAACCAAAGTAATAATATTCGCAGACTCCTTGTTACACCTAAAATTGGTTGTTTGTCATGTTTTAATACATTATACTTTCTAAAGGTGTATTATAACTGTCACCATTATTCATGAGATCACACATTGCATTATAAGGCTCATTACAAGCCATAATTAATGCATTAAAAATACTTTTATTTTACACTTTAAGTATTACCGAAGTCTCTAATGCTCATATGAATATATTTTAAAATGTAATTTATTCCTGTGGTTACAAAGTTCAAAATTTGAAAATGTCTTACTGTTACTTGATCACTTTAATGTGCCCCTTGCTGAATAAAAATATTAATTTCTTTAAAAAAAAAAAAATCTTCATGAACCCAAACGTTTGAACAGTAGCATATATTATTATAAATTTATATTATGTGAAAAATGTGGACCACAAAACCGAATAAATAAGCTTTCCGTTATGTATGGTTTGTTAGGATAGGACAACTATTTGAAAATCTGGAATCTGAGGGTGCAAAAAAATCTAAATATTGAGAAAATCGCCTTTAAAGTTGTCCAAATGAAGTCCTAAGCCATGCATATAACTACTAATAATACATTTTTTTATATATTTACGGTGGGAAATTTACAAAATATCTTCATGGAACATGATCTTTACCTAATATCCTAATGATTTTTGGCATAAAAGAAAACTCGATAATTTTGACCCATACAATGTATTGTTGGCTATTGCCACAAATATATCCGTGCGACTTATGACTGGTTTTGTGGTCCAGGGTCACAAATGTGTAAAATAATGTATATTTTCAATAAATCCACATGGATGTAATAGCTCACTTTGTAGGAAAGCTATGAATCAGAATGCAGCGACCGTGCTTCATCCCGCCCACAAATGAACGACTTTGATGCCTGAGGCTACAGATTAGGTTGTTTCTGGGTTAAACGCACTCTGTGAAGACACGTCTTTAAGCTTGTAGGTTGTTGCTGGGTTAAACGGGCTGTGTGGAAACGGTCGTCTTGTCAGTTTCCACTTAACAGGGACAGTCAGAGCACGCATAGGACTAATTGAGCTTGCAAAAATGTCAACAAATGAAAAGGCGTCTTCCATAAACACATGCTTGAGGTTTTACTGTTTGCTTATCCACCCTTCCTGTCATAAATGAACTCCCTCTTTTTTTGTCTCTGCTCTTCATCAGTCCCCTCTCTACATTTAAGAGTAATCCATTGTACGTTTGCATACAGATATGGCAATAATGTGTCCTGCTACACTTTCATCAGACATTTATAAATAACAGATTAGCTAAATGAGAAAGGAAATAAGGGTTTAATTGGTTGGAAAACCAACCATTAAAAAGGTGCAAACACTGACACGTGACACATTGAATGGAATTGGTAATGAATTGGAGGATGTCGGAAAGCAATTTGATTTGGAATGACAGGAAAAGGAATGCTCTTAATTGTAATTCAAAGAAATTCAGTACAGTCGCATAACAGATTTTCTTCTTCACAAAAACTGCATAATTAATAAGGCAAGTCTGCTTTGTGTTGTTTGTCTCCATTTTGAAGACCTTAGGGTAAATTAGAGCATCCTGTGAAATGTTGGGGATGAAGTGCATCAGGGTTCATAAAATAAAAGTTAATTTATTAAATATAATGTAATTGATTTAAAAGCTCATTTATTGATTATTAACATTCATTATTTGAATGTTGTTGTTTTTTTTGCAATTACCTAATATAATGTGTGTTATATATAATCTACTGTTCAAAAGATTGGGCTCGAAAGATTCTCTTCTGCTCACCAAGACGGCATTTATTTAATCAAAAATGCATATATTAAAATACTGTATATTAATGTCTTTACTGTAACTGAATAAAATACTGACCCCAAACTTTTCAACGGTAGTGTATTAAAAAGCTACACTTATAGCCGTAATCATTCTATTTTAAGTGACGTTTCCTTCTTATATTCAAACTTGAATTTCAAAGGCATTCTCAATTCAGTTTTGAATGGCCCACAACTCAGTTTGACACTGACATGTTGTCTTTAGTTACAAGCTTTATCATGGGAAATGTATTTCATGATGTTGTAAACAAAAGCCTGTAAAGTACAGTGGAGCGGTGGAGCAGCAGAGCTGGACCGGGGCACGGCGGCTTTGTAAACAGACGGCCTTCAGCTGTTTCTCTCTCAGGAGAGAATTTGTTTACTTGAAATGTTCTCGAGCTGTTTGTTTATTCTTGTCTTTATAAAGCTTCAAGCTAGTCTGGGATTCTTCTCAAGAGTAATCCACTACACATTTTCTTTTTCTGTGTTTATAGTCCACATGTGCTTCATTTAATGCTTCACGGCAGATGCTTGTACTCTATGTGCAATCCAGCTGTATTTTCATATATGACGAAATGTTTCGTAATCCACCGGGTCTCAGTGCTACTGGTCTCAATTCCATCATCCACCAAAGAGATGACCAAGGGGTAAATTCACTGAACGGTTGCGCAACTACTATTTAAATGGCTGGCTGTCTTGGTTCAAACATTGTGAATTCCCCCCTCAATATAGTTGACTGAAGTTTAATGTGTTTCACAGTGCCAGTGGTATGGATGCACTGAAGATTGAAGAGATGGAGAAGATGTTGAAGGAGGCACAACTGGAGAAAGCTCGACTCATCGAGTCCAGAGTGAGTCATAGCATCTGTATACAGTCAATACAGCAATAATATTCATCTTTCTTGACTCTGTCATGTTTAATACTTAATTGTCTCGCTGCCCTCTTTTGGCCCGCAGGAACGAGAGACGCATGCCCGTAAACTCATGCTAGAGGAGGAGAGAAGAAGAAGGGAGGAGGCGGAGAAGAGACTGCAGGAGGAGACGGTACACAGACAGCAGCTGATAGAGAAGGAGGTGAAGATGAGGGCCAAAAACTTCTCTCAGGTGAGGAATCGCTGCTCTCTCCTGTGAATCTATTGGGATTCTACTAGGAAGACTGACCATTTAATTGATTCATTTTGCACAATTAATTAATTAGGTTTTTAGAAATTTTGTATTTCATATGGTTTTGAAAAACATTTATACCATTTTCAAGAAAAAAAAATATTTAACCTCTAAAAATGTAATGTAATCTAACCATCATTAAAAAAAAATTTTTTTTCGTACACTTTACATGAGGGTGCACACATAAGTTATTTGTTTTTAATTAATTTAATTGATTATATTTCATCAATCATTTTCATTAGTAATTTAATATATTAAAAATATATATATTATAAATATAATAATTAAAAATATCCTATATACAGTTACAATCATAAAAATTTACATACACCTTGCAGAATCGGCTAAATTATAGTCATTTTAACAAAATTAGAGGGATCATGAAAATTGCTTTTTTATTGAGTACTCCCCTGAATAAGCTATTGCGTTAAGCTATTACGTAAACATGTTTACATATACATAAAATTATATTGACCTTGACAGACACCATGAGGGTCTGTTTTGTTTTTTTCTGTTTCTGCATGTTGGTTGTTCCATGTAATCAGAGCTGAGTAGTAACTGATTACATGTAATCTGGATTACGTTATCAGATTCCAAAAAATTTAGTACTTGTAATTAGATTACATTACATTTTAAAATACTTGTAATCAGACTAGTTACTTTTTATTGCTTACATGTTTACATGTTATTCACACAATAGCAGTAAGTCATAATTTATTGATTCTCCCTTATTCTTCTTTTTCAAGTTTTTTATAGTCCTTTCTAAAAAAGCATATTGCTTAAATATACATCCAAAGTATTCCAGTTTTGTGAAATTGCACACACAGACCAGCCACTAGTCAGAGGGCTATAATTATAAAAAAATATGGCTATAAATAAATGGAAAATTGGGAGGCCACACAGCATTTGATCACTGGATTTACAGAAATCATTTCAATTTTAAGGAGTGTTTTCTCAACATTGCAACACTATCGAATCAACCCCTGAGGAACACATTACCTATTATTTGAATTATCAATCAGTAAGCCATTTAACCATGTATTGCTATTTCTTTGCAAGGCTTTTGTCTTTCAAACACTTTTTTTTATGTATATTTTTTTCATTATTTTAAAGTTATTTATTTTCATTAAACTCACGAACCCCAGTTTGGTAAACTCGAAATGTAATGTTTAATGCACTTCATGTTGTTGATTTTTTTCAGAGACTTTTCTCTTTGTATTTTTATATCAATATGGTATAATATTATCCTATTCAATTCAATGTGATAAATGAGTTGGGTCAAAAGTAATCTAAAATTAATAAAAAAATTAGTCAGATTATATTACATTAAATATGTAATGTAATGGATTACGTAACTAACTTCAATTTTTGTCATGTAATTTGGAATCAGTAACAGACTACAATTTGTAAGTGATCCACTGCATGTAATTTTGATTTGGCGGACAAGTTTTGCAGATATAAAGCAGGAAATATATCACATATATAGTGCTGTCAAATCGATTAATCATGATTAATTGCATCGCATAATTATTATTGTATGTATATATATACACTGTATTTATAAAATTAATATTATATATAAATATTTTATATATATTTTAAAAAATTCTTAAATATATACATGCATGTGTGTGTATTTATATATACATAATTATACACAGTACACACAAACAAGCCCCTTAAACGCAAAGTTTAATTTTGGATATGCGAATAATTGATTTGACAGCACTAATATATATTTTATTCAGAGAAATAATAATAAATGATTATGCCAAATTACAATATTTTTTATGATAGCAGGACAGTTATATCACCCTGACATTTTTACTACACCAAAAAATATCAAAAAGAATTTTAATTCAAAAATTAAAAACATGTTCCTCATAAAACAGGTGTTTTTAAATGATGGAATGAACTGTATTCTCTTAATAAATTAACTGATAGAACAAAAACACACATCATGTCATCAATCCATGTAACAAAAATATGAATCACATCTTGTTGATTTCCAGGCCCGTCCGATGACACGATACCTGCCCATTCGCAAAGAAGAGTTTGACCTCCGTTCCCACATCGAGTCCTCGGGTCACAGCGTGGACACATGCTACCACGTGATTCTCACCGAAAAGATGTGCAAGGGGTATCTTGTCAAGATGGGAGGGAAGATCAAATCCTGGAGGAAGCGCTGGTTTGTCTTTGATCGCCTTAAAAGGACGTTTTCCTACTACGCCGGTATGTGTACAGCAGCGTCGCCTTCTAACATCCTCCTTACTGTGCACTATGCTAATGCCGCTCCGCAAACGTGTCGTTACGCTCTCGTCTCCCTGAGGTTGGGGAAAGAAACGAGGGCAGAACAAAGAGTGAATTGTGGGTGAATCCAGCAGTGGGGGGATATGGATAATTAGTAATTCTTAAGCTCACAGTGGCTGCCATGATTTCCGATAGCCTCGGGTTAGCTAGGGGCATACAAATAACCAGAAGCCCGTCCGCATGCTATCTGATGGTGATGAAATCTGCCGCAATGCTGAGGAAATCGTGCTCATCATCCAGCCGTGGCGCTCTGCAAACCGTGAGCTCTCGCTCTTTATTTTTACGCCGGCTGAAAATGAAGGGGTTGCACTGCAGTAACAAGGTCACATCGGTGCTTACCAGATCATTATTCTCGAGGGGAGTGGGGGCTTATTTGTTTTTGAAACCTTCGCTGTGCAAAACATTGTGTTAATCAGTAGTTTTGTCTTGTTTTCCAGTAAAAAAAAAAATACTTGGAAATGCTCGTTTTCGGGGAACGTATCTTAATCGCTTTTGCTTTTTGAGCTAATTCATCTTGTTTTGATATTAAAAACACACTTTAAACAGAAATATTGCAATAAAATTCTTATTAAGAGAGCGATTTTTCGTAGCGTGACACTTCTGGTTCTCCCGTTCACAGATAAACACGAGAGCAAATTGAAGGGCGTCATCTACTTCCAGGCTATCGAGGAGGTTTACTATGATCACCTGCGCAGTGCCACAAAGGTATGGCCCTCTATCAGATAAGAGACCCTTGTATAAGCACAGCTCACATCTCCTGCTGTTTTTCTGCTCTGCGCTCCTGTTGCACCATTTCATTTGATCTTTTTCTGTTAGCTTCTTTTGTCTCTTATGCTGTAACTCTGCTGTCAATGTTCCCCACCCTTCTTTTTCTTCATTCTTTTGCTTTGCCGACTGTTTTCACAGAAAGGATTTTTCAATCTGAATTTGACAAACGTACGTATCACTTCTCCACCACCCTATCCTGCATGTTTGCCTAAAGGAAAAATTGCTCTAGTTCTTGCATTTTTCACACACTTGCTCCCTTGTGTCTAATTAGCATACCGCGTGCTGTATTGTTTTGAATAACTGAACTATTTGCACTTCAACTGAGGCCAATATTTACAGTGGATATTTGTTTTTTTGCATAGTTACTGAGGATGAGAAGTGTAATGTAATTTACAACCTGTGCATTTCCCTTAAGTGTTTCTCTGCTACTCCCACCTGTGATGAGAGGCTAAGTGTGTATATAATGTAATAGCCCCACAGAAGCAGTTGTGTGGTGTATTATACACCTTCAGCTTCACGTAGTATAATGTGATAGGTTAACCGGCATTAACTGAAGCCAATAACATAATTGACTTCTTGACAGTGTCATAAAAAATAAAAAAGATAATTGCAACTTTTTATTTCACAATTTAGACTTTCTCGCAACTGTAAGTTTATATCTCGGAACTTTGACTTTATTCTTTCGCACTTCCGAGTTTATAGAACTGCGAGTTTATATCTCACAATTGCGAGTTATAAAGTCTTTATATCACAATTCGGACTTTTTGAGTCTAAATTTTAAAACTTTTTCTCACTATAAATCTGACTCGTAATTGCAAGTTATAAACTCAGAATTGTGAGAAAAAAGTCAGAATTGTGAGATATAAACTTGCAGTTAAAAAGTAATTGCGACTTTCTCACAACTTTTTTTCTTGCAACTGCAAGATTATATATCCGAACTTGTGACTTTTCTCGCATTTCTGACTATCGCACTTGCGAGTTTATAACTTGCAAATCTGACTCGGAAATGTGAGTTATAAAGTATGAATTGTGAGATATATACTTGCAGTTTAAAAAAAAGCTATTGCTACTATCTCAACTTTTTTTCTCGCAATTGCAAGTTTATATCTCACAATTCTGACTTTTTTTCTCGCAATTGCAAGTTTATAACTCACAAATCTGAGTTACGTATATAGTCCGAATTGTGAGATATAAACTTGCAATTGTGAGATAAAAAGTCATAATTACCTTATTATTCTGTGGTGGAAACAAGCTTCTATAAGAATCATTTGAATAGATTTGTTTGCCTTTTGAATGTTATACTGTCTTAAATGCTCTTTAATAATGAGTGCTTTGGTGAGGAGAACTAATTATCATATTTTAACAAGCACCTCCTACTCTAATTATGCAGATTATTTAAATTAGAGATGCTTATGATTAATCAGTGATTATTAATTAAGTGGTATGACTTTCGATTAATCCATTTTAGACCAGTAAACACGCTGCACGCTGTTGCTTGTGCTGCATGTGACTTAGACATACAAGCAGCTTTGGCTTATAAAAACAGGCCCAAAGTAATCAGGAGCACCATTGCCATAATATTGTGCTAGAATACAACGTGATAACAAGCTATAAAATGAATTAAACAAGCTATCAGCGTTTAAAAAAATAGGTCAAAGGCAGTGCGTCCAATCAAACACAGCAGCATTTTGGGGCCAATTTATCTGTCACTTGATAGAAACAGCCAAATCAGGTATATGCAAACATTAATGTGACATGACCTTATCCTCCAAAACCATGAGCAAATCTAAACAAGGTAAAAGAAAATAAAAAAAGATAATTGCAACTTTTTATTTCACAATTTAGACTTTCTCGCAACTGTAAGTTTATATCTCGGAACTTTGACTTTATTCTCTCGCACTTCCGAGTTTATAGAACTGCAAGTCTTTATATCACAATTCTGACTTTCTCACTATAAATCTGACTCGTAATTGCAAGTAATAAACTCAGTATTGTGAGAAAAAAAGTCAGAATTGTGAGATATAAACTTGTAATACTACGTGATGATAAGCTATAAAATGAATTAAACAAGGTCAAAGATAGTGGGGTCAAAGGCAGTGCGTCCAATAGGTCAAAAAATAGGTCAAAGGCAGTGCGTCCAATCAAACACAGCAGCATTTTGGTGCCAATTTATCTGTCACTTGATAGAAACAGCCAAATGAGGTATATGCAAACATTAATGTGACATGACCTCATCCTCCAAAACCATGAGCAAATCTAAACAAGGTAAAAGAAAATACGACCAAGACTATATTAAATGCAGGTTCACGTCCAGTGAGGATAAACATGCTGACCACAGAGTTTGTGATGTGAATTATTAAATGCAGAGAGCATGAAGCCAAAAAAAAAAAAAAAAAAAAAACTATATCAGTTGTACTACAATAAACAAACTTCAAAATCAAATGTTTAAATCAAATATTATATGACATACATATACATATATATAATTAGTGCATATATATATATATATATATAAAATCCACTTATCCTTTCAAATTATTATCAATGGTTATAAAATTACTAAATTATATTAAATTATACCAGTTGGATTTATACTAAATATAAATGCATTAAAATACATTTATTAAGATGAAAATACTGATACTTTAAATATCAGTACATTTGTTTAATTATATTTTTAAATGTTATTATATTTATAAGTATAATCATTTTGATTGTAGTTATTAAATGTGTATTATAAATATGAATAAAACTAATATATTATAAACATATAAACAAGACTATATATTATGAAGTATAAAAATATCTGATCCACACAATAAAATTGCATTATTCATCATCATTATTAATAGCCTACATTTTTCAACTATATAATATTTAATTGGATTCATGCTAAATATAAATGTACATTTGAATGGTTTCTTATGTTTAAGACTTATTTATAAACATAAAAATAAGACTATATTATTAAGTATAGAAATGTGATCTGATCCACACATAACATTTTATTTGCATTTATATTATTAATACTTGGAAAATTATTAAACTACATTATATTTAATTGGATTAATGCTAAATATAAATGTATTAAAATGTAAAAAAAAAAAAAAAAATCAGAATGTTTCTTATGTTTAAGACTTATTTATACAAATATAAATAAGACTATATATTATAAAGAATAAAAATATGATCTGATCTACACAATAAAATTTTATCTGCATTATTCATACACATTATTATTAATACTTGGACAATTACTAAATTATATTAAATTAAATTGGATCCATGCTAAATATAAATGTATTAAAATACATTTATTAAAATGAAAAAAAAATCTTGAATGTTTCTTATGTTTATTTAATTAATAAAAAACTATATTATTATTATATTTATTTGTATACTAGTTTTAATTGTAGTTAAAATAGTGCATGTAGTATTTGGAGTTCTCCACATGCACTTTGCATGATTGATTAATTACATTTGAATCAATTTAGAAAATTCCTGAAAATTGACATCCCTAATTAATAAATAGCAGATAATGCACATGCCTCAACTGAATAGAAGATGCGCTTCATACGTAGCTCCCTCACTGATCTGATTGTGTCTTTGTGAACGTAGAGCCCGAACCCCTCCCTGACCTTCTGTGTGAAGACGCATGACAGACTGTATTACGTGGTGGCCCCCTCCGCAGAGGCCATGAGGATCTGGATGGATGTGATAGTGACAGGAGCCGAGGGCTACACGCAGTTCATGAACTGAGATAAAAACCACCGCTGCTCGCTGACCCACGCGTCAAAACGGAAACTGTTCGGCAGGGAGACATTAAATGACCCAGACCTGTTATTCCCAACAAGAGGAAAAAATTTATTTTGCTACTTCCTTTTTTTTCTTCTTCTTCTTGTGTTTCCTGAAGATGTTATATACTCACTCAGCTGCACAGACAGATATCCACCAGAGGTTTTCCACGTCTGCCTGGATCGAAAAAGGGAGCTCTAGAAGACGAAAAGACTGGGTGAACCAAACCTGCAGATGGTGGCTCACTCACCATCTACGAAAATGCCTTTTTGCCGTCAGAGATATCTTTCAGTTGCAGTTTATCTTGTCTGGATGTGCAGAAACATGTACTAGACTTTCATTTGTAACATTGGTCCCATGATTTCTCTTTTCAAACATAATGGGAAAAATGCCAAATGACATCAAGCCATTCTGGAATAGTATTGTGCTAAAAATGTGATGGGATTGACCGACACGAAATGGCGAGAGAATATTTTGAGAGAATTCTGCAGTATGTTTAAGTGTTGTTTTAAATTAAATTTACAAGAGTGTACTATTCACATTTAAAGATCCGGTATCACAGAAACAAAGACTTAATCCACCAAAGCTCACCTACCAGCTCAGGAGTCTATATTTATTGTAGAGGGACATCAGCGACTCCTGTCCAACTGTATCCCACTGTGTTCCCAGCTTATTCTTGTAGATACAGAACCACAAACACATGCACACACACACACACACACACACACCACGTACAACAGTAGAGTCTATTTGCCAAGTCCTGACAACTTGATCTTGTGATTTGACTCCCAAGGGAGGCAGCCATCTCCTATCACTGCCAGCCTATGAGAGTTTGGAATAATTGCCACAAACAGGAGAAAAAGAAACAACATCATAATCATGCAAGTCATGCAGTGCCTTGATATTGTCCCATATTTGTCACTTAGTATTTGAACTGTGACACTAGTGAAACATTGCTGGAATCACAGGCTTACGGTGCGGTCACATTAGCAAAATTTCACTTAAAAAGGTCAATTGTCAATAGTTGTAGCAACGTACGAAGCACAGCTCACACTTTCAAACCAAACAGCTTTCTGTTTGTCAATGCGACAAATTCATGAATTGCATAATTTTGGTGGGTAATTCTTTCGCCCTCATGTGAAAATTCCAATTGTGTGGATTCCTACTGAAATGACTATTTCAACGCCGAAAATTTGCCAAACAAGGATAAATGTGACCGCACCTTTATTCCATGTGATACACAGTGGGTTTTACTGTTTTAGGAGATTGTGAACAGACACATACTGTAATTTAAAAAAAAGCTGACCTTTAATACAATTTAAGGAGCTATTCAAAGGGTTTAGAAGCTCTTCAAGTATTATCAATGTTGACAGGCAGGTTATTAAAGGGATAGTTCACCCAAAAATGAAAATTCTGTCTTAATTACTCACCCTCATGTCGTTCCAAACGGTAAGACTTTTTCGTTCATATTTGGAACACAAATGAAGATATTTTTGATAAAATTTGAGAGCTTTCCGACCCCTCTATAGACGGCAACACAACGACCACTTTCAAGGCCCAGAAAGGTAGTAGACATCGTTAAAATAGTCCAGTGGTTCAACCTTAATGTTATGAAGCGATGAGAATACTTTTTGTGCGCATTACTTCTACGTTAGAACACCTGCTCACTATTGGCCACTGATTGGCCAGCTCCTGTGTCAGCATTACACGCATGCGTTGTGGTGCTTGCGTGAACAGCATCAGCCAGTAATGAGCCGGTCTAGTGACAAATTAGGTCCCCCCAGAAATCGGGTCTCCTTTAGGACCACAAGTGATACTTTTATCACTTTTATCACAAGTGATTGCTTTTAATAGGTACTCTCTTTAGATTCCTATAAAATAATGTTATGATAAATGCTGTTTCAACTACTTTATAATGACCATTTACAGTATCTCTGTATTAGTTATCTTATATACTAGCATATAGCATACAGCTTAGTTTATACACACATTTGCACATACCCTACATATATTCTCAATAATCTTTAATGTAATAATGTGTTAAATTAAGTGTTAAATGTCCAGATATTTCAGTTATAAATAAAACGAATGATGTTCAATTATTCACTTAATGGCGCAGTGTGTAGTATTTATGAGGATCTATTAACAGAAATGCAATATAATATACATAACATTTTGCGCCGCCATGTTTCTACAGTAGCCCTAAATGGACAAACTGCTCTACAGAGCGCTAGTCACTCTCTGCTCTCTCTGACGACGACATCTTTGTCCTGTGTCAGCCACCGTAGCTTCTCTATGTGTTTCGAAAGAGAGGGGTGAGCGGTGGGCGATTGCAATTCACAACCTCACCGCTAGATGCCACTGAAATTTACACACTGCCTCTTTAATAGGCTATTATTATTTATTAATTAACAGTTAATCAAGTGTAAGAAATTACATTCAGGTGGTTTTATTATGCACTAATGGGTTTTCGTACACACTATATAGTAAGCTATATAATTCGTGTATATACTTAGGATAATTATTAACTGACAATTTGGGGAGACCTGATTTCGATGGAGGACCCGATTTGTCATGACACTGGCGTTCTGACGTAGAACCCGGAAACGCTGCACAGTGTTTACTACATGAACAGCGTAGGAAGAGAAGAAATTGTTGAATGAAGTCGTTATTTCTGGGGGTTTTTTGCACATAAAAATATTCTTGTCGCTTCATAACATTAAGGTTGAACCACTGGAGTCACATGTCTTTATACCTTTCTGGGCCTTGAAAGTGTTAATAACGTTGCAGTCTATGGGGGGACAGAAAGCTCTCGAAGTTCATCAAAAATGTCTTCATTTGTGTTCTGAAGCTGAGCGAAGGTCTTACGGGTTTGATACGACGTGAGGGTGAGTAATTAATGACAGAATTTTCATTCGTCTGCCCAACCTTTTGTTTGTTTTGGGGAAAATAAAATGTTTATTTATGGTTCGCGATATTACCGAGCAGCCACTGTTAAAAAAAAGACCAATGGGTTCTGCTCTCTCCCAAACCAAACTGTATGTTCAAAATGAAAATCTACAGAGAACTCAAATCAACATGAATAATTAGTCTTCATTTTGCGTGTAAGATGTCTGAGTACTATCACACAACTAGCTGAAAACAGTGTTGTAAAATGTTGAACATGAATACAGTCACAGTTTTCCTCGCTTCAAGTGTTTTTTGTGTTTATTTGCCTAATTATGAGCTATGCTAACACACACAAAACACACACTTGCGGGAAAGGCCATAGCACAGAGGTCACAACTAAACTCGGACTTCAGATGTAAAAGGGCAAGTAATCCTCACTGCTGCAATTAACCATGCAACGCAAGCAGAAGTCTTGCATCATAGCGACTGTGTTGTTTTCATGACACCAGACGAGAGTGCCGCATGCTAAATTAAAAATCTGCTGCTAAGATATACTACAATAAGTTTAACCAAAGAAAGTTTGTAGACCAAGTTTGTTTTGATTGGACAACACGGCATAGCGGTTTCATAAATTAACCTTGAAATAAATCAATTAAAGCCATATTTTAGAAGTGCAATATGTTGCCGGCAGTATGTGAAAACACTCTTTCCTACACTTACAGTATTTCATACGCTTACAGAAGTGAACAGCAACAAAATGTTGGATTGTGTGACTAACATTTTTTTGTTAGATACTATGGGGTCTGCAAAAAGTGAATATAATTAGTGTTTTCTTTTTTGTTCTGGGGTGGAGTCAAAGCTAAATCAAACCGTTTACATATAAGCCAGGTCAAATGTGTGTGCCAATGTTCATGTGTGCATTATATTAAGTTATAGGTATATTTTGCCTTATAATACAGTTTTTTATTAACTACTATTTTCACAAATAAGGTGTACATTTTCAAAACTCTTAGTACAAAACTCCAAACTGATCACACAGCTAGTGATTGTTTCAAAACACAAGATTATTGTAATGTGTAATGAGAACATTTAGTTTAATCATCGAAACACAACAGTATGATGATCTTTCAATTTAGTACTTTTAACAATCAGTTCAACAGCAACATGTTTCAAATCACCCTTGTTGCTAAAATAATTACAGTAACACAGCTGATGCCACATTAGAAAATACAATTACATTACCTAAGTTATAACCGACATGAGGTTGTGTGCTAGAACAGAGTTTGCTGGAAAACAATAAATGTTCTCACTGTACCATATGACTGAATCTATACTGTAGTTGACCTTTATGAGAGTGAGTTACAGTAATGTGGCAGTCTCTATGGTAATATCACATGGCATACACACTGTAATGTAAAATGCTGTATTTGATGCCAACTGTCTCCCTTCTGATGCGTCTCTGATTAATCTGATATTCTAGTCATTGACTGTTTCCTCTCCCTTATACTCTAACCTGCTCTATCAGGGATCGACAGTTAAGGACTGCCTGATGGCCCGGGGCCAGTGGACGGAACCTGCCCGCTCGGGCCAGTGCTGCATCTTGACGGAAGTTGATAATTTGCGCATTTGTAAGCCTTGCCAATTTAAATATTCAAGCGCACATAGACGAGAAAGTGTCTGTGTACTCGCGCGACGCAGCAACACACATCCTAAGTGCGCCCACGCGTGTCACAGCGCGCGAATGTTCACACAAAATTGTCAAAATGCCTTTCTTGTCGAGTATCATCGTGAACATAGTCGGTTATGTCTTAAGAGAACGTAAACATGAAATTTGCCAGTCACCACCAGCATTTTTTGGTCGTTTTCACAAGTTTCATGGCCCACAGAATATTTTGTTGTATGAATGAACCTGCAATATATATAATATAATATATATAATATTCTAGCTTCATGCATTCTTTTTTATTTTATCAACACTTGAATGTGGTTAAGTTTCATAAAAAAAGCAACATTTTGAGCAAAAAGCTGAGAAAATGGCGTTTTGGTCAAACACTAACTTACATCCAGATTGGCTTCAGAACGATGATCAAAACACAGATGGAGTAGATCGAGTTCATCAACACCCCCAACGCTTCACCGTCCTGTAGCTCGTCCTGAGCCGAGATTTCATTTAGTAACATAAGGAAGTTTCGATGCGGTTTATTGTTGACGATCGCATTATTTGTCAAACGCATCTGCTTATGAGATCGCTCGTTTCTGCTTCTTCTTCACCTGTGTTTTGATCAGAAGATTATGTACTCGTTCAGGAGATGCGTAATAGCGCCCCCTGCCGGAAACACAGAGCAGGGAAGCTTTTTCTCATAAAAGACGAGACAACAAAAGACAGAGAAAAAAAATCGCTCACTGCTCTTGGCTGAACAACTTTAATAATATTTTATCTATATTACAGTGAAGACTATGCAGTGATATTTTACATTTCTGTACCTGACAATCTAGTTTAGACCTACATGAAAAACCTGTTAATTTCATTTGTATGTTTGTTCTGTTGTATTTATTTGTGTGTTGCTCGTACTTTGATTATTTGTTCTTAATTTATTATTGACTGTCTTCAACAATATTTAAAATTTATATGAGTTAGGCTAGTAGTTTCTGGAGTCATAACCTTATTTAGGGTTACATGGATAAAAACAACTAAAAACAATAACTAGGCCTATTTTATTTTATTTTATTTATTTCTTTTTTGTGGTGGGGCAGCACTGGCCCAGTTAGAAAAATCCTTAGCGTTGAGCCCTGTCTATCAAATTGCAAATCTCTCTCTCACACACACACACACACACACACACACACACACACACACACACACACACACACACACACACACACACACACACACACACACACACACACACACACACACACACACACACACACACACGTGCACACACTTTGAACATAGTGGTTTTCATCTAATAAACATAAATCACTTATGTAAAACGAATTTCATAACGTAGTTATCCATATCGGAAATTGCAAACAAATTCTATAGAATCATTATCTATAAAAATCTATAGGTGTACCAAATGATTAATTGATTAACCATTAAGTTCAGTTTGATTAAATAATGGACAAATAACTGAACAAGAAGAAATGCAAATGAAAAGTTTGATAGTAAGAGCTTTATGAAAGGCAATTACTGTGAATGAAACATTTATATACTTAGGCCCTTTTTGTGTTGCGAACAATTGAAAATTTCACCAAAATTAACTCTGATGGAAATTTCACTGTTATACGCTTGGGGGGTGCTGACACATCTTCTGAAAGAGTACTGAATCTCCTGATCAAAACACAGACGAAGAAGAAGCAGAAACAAGAGATATATGTAATCATATGCATATGTAAAATAACGCTATCAACATTTAACAGCATATGTTTAACAGCAAAATTGCCTAATGTTACTGAACGAAATGTAAAGCATTAGGGGTGTTGATGGACTCGATCTACTCCATCTATGTTTTGATCATCGTACTGAATCTGATCTGGATGTAGTCTTTGACAAAAACAAGATTTTCTCAGCTTTTTGCTCAAAATGTTGCTTTTTTTATGAAACTTACCCACATTCACGCGTTGATAAAAAAGAATGCATGAAGCTAGATTAAAATGTTTAGTTTTTTTTGTCGTTTAAAAGCAATGGCTCTGTTTTTCTTTTGATATACTGCATGTTCAAATATTGATAGAACAAAATATTCTGGGGGCCATGAAATTTTAGTGAAAATGATTGGAGGTGGCTGGCAACTTTTTTTTAAACCGCTGGCGGGGAAAGAGTTAAAAAAATGTGAAAACTGCCTTTCACATGGAGGTTATCACTAAATATGGCAGCCCTAAAAACAATTTCAATCTCTTTAGAATTCAAACTTTGAGAGGAAAAAGTTAGTGAGTATCAGTTCAGTCTTTGAGCAATATGTAGGCAATACTTATTGAACTGTTTGGTGTTTACTGTACACTTTAGTCTCTCTGAAGCGAGTTGTTTGCTGATGCAATTTGTTGGGATCGTTTACTGAAATTATTTGGTAATTCCTGGAACGCAGTGAAACTGATACCGTTGTAGTGGGCAGCAGTAGGAGAATATTCACAATTAGCATTCTAACATAATATTACTGAAGTTAACAGGCAGTTTAAAAGATGAATTATTGCCGCTAAGAAGAGAGTATCAAGAATCTGAGTGGTTTTGAAACAATTTTTGACTCTGCTTCTTTTAAAGACTCAAGGGGGAAAGCGATATACAGATATCATTGGGTGTTACAACAGTAAACAAAAAGTTTGAAAGCAGCTTTTATGTGTTGGCGATAAAATCGTGTTTAAAGCTTTAGATGCTGAACCAGTAGAAGAGGTGAATTAATACTCAACCTATCCATTCTACTAAAAATATCAAGTAATTTGAAATGTGGGTTAGGTTGTGATTTTCTGCTGTGATTTAATTCATGCATCAGAGTGCTAATGTACACTATAAGGTCTAGCTTATTCCTTTAAGATGCAGACATTTGCATATGTACAGTAATGATAAATGTAAATAATAAATAATTACAAGCCGCAAATGTTTTAGATGCAAAAACTGTCAAATAGTTTAATAGTAACTTAAATGCGTAATCAGTTCAGTGATGCTATATTTTAGATTTTAGAAGACAATTTTACAAGAAAGTTATAGAAGAACAGCCAAAACGTAAGTCTTAATTCTGTCTCTCTATATATTCCAGAGCATCCGTCTCCCCATCAGCACTTCAGATCACCTGAAAAACAACAGATCAACCTTTTATTAAAGCCACATGCATATTATTCTAATATGCTGATTGGGTGCTCAAGACAGTTCTTATTATTGACAATGTTGAAAACAGCTTAAAGGGGCTAAATGTAAGAATTTTCATGTATTCATCTTTTTTCATGGGCAATGTGTGAACAGCTTGTAATGAAACCTAAAAACTAGACCTTCACTGATTTCCTAGGTTGTCTATGAAAGCCTGTAGACTGATTTTATGCGAAGGACTAAAAATCAAAAGGATGAGACATTTACACACTTCCATTCTATGACATGAAACGAATGCTTATGTTCAAGATAATGCCGAAAGATCTATTCTGTACTGTAATGTCAATGTGTCATGCAAAGACAAATTATCGTCTCAACTTTATATTCAAACTATCATAACAGTGTAATTTTAATTACCTCATCTGTCAACATGATTCCGGTGAATCGCAGAGTTTGTGCAAACATATCCACATATCACACTATGATCAGACGCTCTCTTAACTGCTGTTTTCACACCGCTGTCATTTTTGTTGTGTGTTTATTTTGTTATTGAGAGGAAAGCACGCAGCACATACAGTATTTACATATTCATCTAAATGTCGCTTTCAGCAGCATGAACAGTGTCTGAATGTTCGCTAGTCTTTGCATCACGTCAGGTTCTGAGCAGACGTAAGCACTTTTCCTTGTGAAAAAAGGTTGGAGGTATTGCAAAGTCACAAGTATTTAGAAATCTAAGCAATTGTTGCCACTTACCATTCTCAGTTAAAGGTTTGGATGTTGACTGGTGCTCTTTTATATGTTAATGACATTAATTAGGCGGCGTTTACAAAACGGAGATTGGAAACCATTCATTGAGAAATGATTGTAATATCACATGTAGGACGGTTTCTACGCAACATTTTATAAATTAGGCCCCTGATGTTCGCTAACAGTATAACGCTGTAAAGGTATTTTCAACTTCTTTTTACTTCTAAACAAAGAATGAAAAAGAGTTTCGCTGTGAGTATATCAGGGCATTGAAGAGGGGTTCAGTCTCTTGTACATTACATGTGCATGAGTGTGAGCACGAGCAATAGAGGGTATGCACGTGACGTCACCATCGGCCGGAGTGACTGCGGTTATGCCCACTAAGTGGAAAAAAGACTTAGAGACAGCATTTGTTTTCAGACAAAAACACACAAAACCAGCACATCCCCCCCCCCTTTGCGCGCTGTCTAGGCGATATAAAAAATTATTAATAGGCCTATAATATATTCAGAATTTAAATAAAATACGAAATTGTAATGACCGACAGTGATAAATATTTATGTATCGAAATCAGGCTCATATAAATGTCAGGAAAACATTCCTGGCTGTATGTCAATATCCATGTATCACTGGGTCTTTGGTAAGTTGTAAGGAACTCTATATCGAATCCAACCTTTAGTTTAAACTGATAACCGTTTGTTTTACACGTGTTTTCCCCTATTAAATTCAGTCATGCAGCAGATCTTTTGCCACTCAGTCCAAGCTGAGGGAGCGTTTTCCGGCGAGAAGGTGACCAACGCATACTCTCTATAAGTTGCTGGCTGCAGTTCACTTAACGGCCACCGGTGTCACTAATAACAGTGTTTCTGAATTCTACATTTAGCCCCTTTCACATTGTTGTGGAAACTCTGATATTTTTTCAGGATTCTTTGATAAATAGAAAATTAAAAAGAACAGCATTTGTTTGAAATATAATTATTTTGTAGCATTATAAATGTCTTTACGTGGATTTGGGTATTCAATTATTTATATAACCTGGTCAACAATTACTGTACTTACAATACTGTTTATGCACACGGGGAGGTGTAGTCAATCACAGCAAATTCACCTGGAGGAATAGAAACACAACATAGTTTTTTTTGTGCACTACATTGTTGTGCTTGCCCCAATAAAATGAAAATGCATTATGCTAAGATTAAAGCAGGCTCGTAAAGCACAATTACCCAACTCTTACATTTACATGTATGCATTTGGCAGACGCTTTTATCCAAAGCGACTTACATTGCTTTCAAGGTACATATTCTAAATTTTTGTCAGCTCTTGCTTTCCCTAGGAATCGAACCCATGACCTTGCCGTTGCTAGCGCCACGCTCTACTGTTTGAGCTACAGGAAAGCCTTATATCATGATCTCACTAAGATTTATAAAAAAATGAAAATCTTAAATTCCCTTATATTTTTTATTTCATTATGATTTTGCTGGGTTTATAATGAAAACCCTTCCTTTGAGACTTTTTAGAGCGCACAGCGATGAATAAACACGTACTGATCTTGTAGTAATCGTTGACTTTCACCACAGCCGGTTTCAGGTTCTGCACCGATACGTCCTGCAGGAGCAGCAGGCTGATGGTCTGCATCTGCTGCTTTTTCAACTGGACAAGAACAAAAAGTTATTTTTATGCAAGATTACGAAGAGATTTATTTTCTATGGGGCACGAACGTAAGAACGTGTGTCAAGTACAGGGTTAATTTTGATTCCATATTGAATTGAACCCTTTTAGTGTCAAAATATCAGCGATCCATCACAAAAAGGTTTAGAACCCCTCAAGGTATTTGAATAAAACAAATAATCTCACCCCATCTAAATATATAATGATATGATCCTCATCCAGATCCATACGTTTGACGGTGGGGTCTTCCTTTAGCTGTGGAGGCAAAGGGAGGGCATGAGAGCGAATCAAACACTGGCTTCACTACTTGAGATCAAAAGAGAACCAGAGCCCTTCAAGTGTCACTCACAGCCTGCAGAGACGTCTCATCCGGCTTAAACCCAGACAGCAGCTTGATGTTAATGATCACCATGTTGGTCTCCACTCGTGTGCCGTTATACCTGTCATACAATCGCTCCAACAGTCACAAACAGGGTTCACAACCACACATTGTTCTGTATGTAGTCTTGACAGACAGCAAAAAGTCTATTGGGTCATAAAGTAGGTTCAATATTCATTCATTCATTCTAAAATCAAATGTATATGTTAGGTTACTAATTCATTTCCTTATATTTCACAATTAAGCAGTATAATTCCAAGTGGAATTTTTACAGCTGTCTGCAGGACTTCTATACATATATTTTATTTAGATTTATTTTTATAGACATTATCATTCAAAAGTATGATGTTGGTAAGATATTTTATTTATTTATTTATATTTTAAAGTCTCTTATGCTCACCAAGGCTGCATTTATTTGATCAAAAGTACAGTAAAAACAGTTATATTGTAAAATATTATTATAATTTAAAATAACTGTTTTCTATTTTAAAATGTAATTTATTCCTGTGATGGCAAAGCTGAATTTTCAGCATCATTACTCCAGTCTTCAATGTCACATGATATTTTTTGGAATTATAGGTCTGTTTTTATCAGTGTGATGGATGGATGGATAATTTTTTTTCATCATCACTGACCCCACATTTTGGAAAAGTAGTATATATTTTTTTATATTATTATTATTATTATTTGTTTTGCTAGTTTATAGTATTTACGTGAATAGTTAAAGTTGCCATGAAATCAAAATTGACCATTCTTATTTTTTATGTAATATTGTAATGTTTATTATAAATGATTTATCTGTGCAGTTAATTTTTTTTTTTTAAATCCTGTCCTACATTTTTTCTCATTTCAAAAGCTGTTTCACTTGGATATACGTCACAATAGGGAAAAAAAGTATAAATAATTATCTAACAAATAAAATTTTTCATTTTATGTTAAAATTATTATACTCATGAGGGCCGTTTCCATTAATTAAAGCCACAATATGTAGTTTTTCGCTGCTAGAGGTCGCTTATTCAAAACAA
This sequence comes from Rhinogobio ventralis, assembly GCA_039654625.1. Classification (NCBI taxonomy): domain Eukaryota; kingdom Metazoa; phylum Chordata; class Actinopteri; order Cypriniformes; family Gobionidae; genus Rhinogobio; species Rhinogobio ventralis. The sequence continues at coordinate 30,000,794 of CM077199.1, read as the reverse complement.
AGGCGTAGCTCGATGGAGCCTGGATTTCGTTGAGCTTTTATTATGCCGCAGACGACCGCTTCCGCTTTCCTTTTTCTGGTCATGCGTATGCAACAATACATTATTTGAGTGTGTTGAAAGTTATGTTATAATGCTTCTCTGTACGTTCGGCAGCTACTATGAGACACTTGTATCACACTGCAGTAAGCTAGATCGATATTAGGCATGGTAAAACATGGTACTCGCGGTAAATCAAGAATACCATTGATAGGCGACGCACGGACATGTCCGTGTCCTAGTTAAAATTGCTTATTTCTCTGGATTTAAACATTCTTGGAAACATTTGGGATAATGCAAGTACACAAGTCAACAAAATATATAACATTGTTCTGGTGGTTTTTGGATATTTTAATCCAAAAATCTTACATATTGTGCCTTTAAGACAGTAAGAATTGTTTCTAACAAAAGTATGGCTCACCGGACAGTGGTGGTTAACGTAAAAGCTCCGTTCCTTGTGTTGTTGCAAATGCCAGTATTTGCTTTGACGCTGAAGGCCAACGAGTCTGGAGGAGGCGGGATATTGTAGTGCAAGGCAAACTGAGAGACAAACAAAAGAAGGATTTCATCACTTGAATCCTTTTCAGTAGCTTTTAAAAGAATAATTCACCCCAAAAAGATGAAAATTAAGTCATGTACTCATCCTCATGTCATTCCAATCCCATACGACTTCCATATATGATCCATACAAGAAAGTCATACATGAGTGAGTAATGACACAACTTTCATTTCTGGGTGAACTATCCGTTTAAGTTCTCAAACTGTGCAACATAAGAGGCAGCACACAGACCTGCACAAACACACAGCCTTTGCCTTCTGCTCTGAGCTTGTATGTGCCAGTAGTTGGCTGCAGCTGTTTCTCCTGGTAAAGCAGACGGTTGTTCCGGTTCACGGTGAACTGGTTTTTCTGCACCGAGGTGGAGGTCACGGTGACAGTAATGGATCCTTCTGGATTGTAGGTGGCAGCACTGTATTTAGCAAGGGCCTGAAGTGCTACTACAGTATCCTGTTCACAGCAAGAGAAGGAGAGCAACACCACTTACAGTCAATAATGATAAAACACATTATAACGACTGAGAGGGGTCTAAAAAAAACCCTGCATGAGGTGAATAACATTACCTGGGTAGAGGAGAATCCTCCATAGGCGTTCTGCTGCTTGCTTAGCCAGTGCACTATGCCAGCAGAGTAGTTCAGTCCAAATCCAGGTAGTGAGGGTCCCGAGAGCAGCGCTAGCAACACGTAGGCACTCATCTCTACCTCCACAGAGCCCATTGGCTGTGCATTATTATTAGCCAGAGTCCAATATCGTCCAACACCTGAAGTGATAACAGTAAGAACCCATAAGACTGGAACACTGAGGTCGATATGCTTATTAAAAGCCAATATTAGTATTTATTAAAAGCTAATAATTTAGATTAGGGTCCAGAGAAATGGGTACTAGGGGTCCACAGAAAAATGTAAATAAAAAGAAAATTAAATATGTGTTTTCTCCTCTGCAACACAATAACTATCAACAATTTCTATCAACTATTTTTTTTTCTGGAGCGTACAATGTGAACACCATTGAACTAAAACAAAGGAATGAATCTATAAAATGTGTGAACGATTAAATAAAAAGTTTGTCAAAAATTAACAAGTTGAGGGAATTAATTCTTAAAAGGAAAGTTCACCCAAAAATGAAAATTCTGTCATCATTTACTCACCCTCATGCCATTCCAAACCTCTAAGACTATCATTCATCTTTGGAACACACATGAAGATATTTTATCTACACAACTACCACTTTGACCTTCAAAAAGTTCATAAAGAGATTGTAAAACTAATCTATATGAATTGAGCAGTTTAGTCAAAATTTGAGACACAATCTCTTTACATGATGAACAGATTTATTTAGGCTTTTATTCACATATAAACATTAATTAACGTACAGTTGTGGTAAATGGAAGCTCAAGCATGTTCGCATGACATGCAAGAACTAATGAAGTTCATTCTCATGTTACACATCACATTTGAGCTTTCTCAACAACCAATGAGGTTCGTTCTCATGTTACGCATCACGTTTGAGCTTCCCCAACAACCAATGAGGTTCATTATCATGTTACGCATCCCGTTTGAGCCTCCGCAAAAAAACAATAAGGTTTATTCTCATGTTACACAGCACGTTTGAGCTTCTGCAAGAACCAATGAGGTTCATGCTCATGTTACGCAGCACGTCTGAGCTTCTGCAAGAACCAATAAGGTTCATTCTCATGTTACGCATCACGTTTCAGCTTCCGCAAAAAAACAATGAGGTTTGTTCTTGCACATCAAGCTGGTTCGGTTGAGCTTCTGTTTATGTTCGCTGATCAATATTTCCTGAATATGTGAATAAAAGAGTAAATAAAATCTGTTCATCATATAAAGCGATTAAGTTTGGACTAAACCACTCAATTCACATGGATTAGTTTTATAATCTCTTTATGAACTTTTTTCAAAGTGGTAGTTGCGTAGGCTGCCAATGGAGGGACAGAAATCTCTCAGATTCCATCAAAAAAAGATCTTCAATTATGATCCGAAGATGAACGAAAGTCTTACGGGTTTGGAACGGCATGAGGGTGAGTATTTAATGACAAAATTTTCATTTTGGGATAACCTAACCCTTTAATTTGTGTTTTTTTCATGTGAATTTCTTGGCTTTAGTAAAATATATGTCAATTAATTGATTTAGCAAACGCAAAATAGAAAAGTCTTTTTAAATGGAAAAATATAGCAGTATATTTTTAATATATATATGGTATATTTATATATATTTGGAAAATATCAATTTTGCACAAAATCTAAAGGTGAATGGTACCTTGTCTTTTTGCCTGCCTGTCCAGGTTGGAGAGGAGATTCTGCCTCATCTGCACATCTCCAGCAAGAGTGAATGTGTAGGATAGCAAGGCGCTGACGTAAGTGTTGGTATTGTTACGCGAAGCCTCCCTTAGACATGCAAGGCTTTTCACCACCATGGGATCCTTACACAGCACACAAAAGACTTAATGAGTGTCTGCTTCCTTCATTAGTCACATTATCTGTATTGAGTTAAATTGATCTGTGACTACTAGAGTCCATCCCTTACTCACAGAGTTCTGTACGCCTAATTCCAGCAGCGCTGCAGTGATGTATGCAGAGAGAGTGACTTCATCGCTGACGCCACCCTGTGAGAGCAAAAGCATCATCAAAGATCCTTCCCATCTTCAGCACTTCAATCTCCTCCGTTTATTACCAATTTAACAGACATTTCCAGAGTGTGAAATCCAGGACCACCAGACTAAAGAGCCGTTTTCCTCCCATAAATGATCTATTACCTCTCCAAATCATATTTTCTTTTTGATATTTGATATTTGATATATTTATTTCTCTATTTTATATGTAGAAGATCAGAAGATTGAATCCTTACTCTATGCAGATGACATTAGAAGGTCAAAAAAAAATTTTCTTAATCACGTTCTTTGAAGAACGTGATCTGAGAATGAATTTTTTTTCTAAAATTGATTTCAGTTTTCAAAGGATACATCTTATTGTATAGCTTAAACAGTGTATTTTAAACATGAACCTCACTAAATCCTGGTAAGGTAAATACTTTTTAAAGGGGTCATGAATTGAGAAATCAACTTTCCCTTGAGCTTTTGATATATAAAAGGTCATGGTAATAAAATAATATCCTGTAAGTTTCAGAACAGAAACTTTCTTGTTAGTCAAAGAAAAGCTTTTATTAACAGCTAGCTCAGCAAACGATCGATCTGCGAATGTGCTTCCCTGTGACGTCAGAATGCAGTGAAACGCCGCCTCAAGATGAACGCCTAATTCTGTAGCCCCGCCCACCGACACGTGCCTGACATGTTAGATAAATAACATAGGCCTACGTGGAGCTAAACCGGATCGAACTTCCAAGCAATAAACATGCCAAAAGCTTCCTTCGGATTCCAATATTAGCAATGCATAGTTGAACTTTATTTTTTAATGAAGATCCATCTTACGTGGATAAGACATTGCGCGTTTGTTCGCTTCATTTCACTGTGGACTGGATTTGCAGACAGGATGAGATTAAAAAACTATGCTGTGCCTTCTGGATCTGACAGGAATGATGCAACACAATTATGTGAGTACATTTTTTTTTATATGTGATAGTATTGCATTGTTACGTTTGATATCTATTGATTATGTGTACGTGTCTAACTAAACATAACTTCCACGCTGTCACAGGCTGGAGTATCCTTTGTATTTGAGATGTTGTTGGTTCATTGTGCTGCGATTCATGATCAGACTCGGACATGTATGGGCCAAGGCTCGCAAAGCCAGACGTCCCGGGGCTAATGACAGGCTATCTTAAATATTGAAATAACATTCCTTTCTTGATGTGCGTTGTTCACTCTCTTGACTGGTAATTTGAAGGAAAAATACAATCGCGAAAGTTTTGAACATGCTGATTTGTCTGAGGTGCAGTTTTGGTGATGCACGTACTTGGCTTGTTGGTGTGCGTGCGCGCGTGTGTGTGTGTATTAGTTATGAATGGTTTGCGGTTATATCCACCGATCGGGCCAGCCAAGTAATAAAAAATAACATTCCAATTAATTGCAGGTGGATGAGAGATAAATCATTGTGTTTGTTTGATAAAGACATACTGCGAGCCCTGTGGGCAAATCATCCACATTTCTCCACATTGGAAGTTTTCAAAACAATTCCTCACGGGGAGCCGAAGCTCATTATAATATGCAAAACTGTTATCCAATCATAGCAGTGGGCGTTTACTTCCAAGTCTTCAATGCGGCACGCCCATAAAAATCCGAACGTTTCAAGAGCTAGGCTCAAAACCAGGGTAGAAAATAGCCTATTACTTATTCATTATGATGGCAAAACCATGCGAACATAATAAAAAAAAAAAAGCCAGTTCATGACCCCTTTAAGATATGTTCTATGAAAACATGTCACATTATCCTACAGAACTTGTTTTAAACATGTAGAGATATTGAAAATCAGCCAAAATATCAAATAAATTCCTACGTTTTGTAGTGAAAGCACACAGGAGTATGAGCTCACTATAGCCTTCAAAAATTAACAAGTAGTTGAATCTGAAAAAGTGAAATCTATGGACATACTTCAAATGCCTCCCAAGCACACACAGACTTAAATTACTATAAAACATGATTATCCAATAAGCCCCTACTGAACACAGCAAAAGAAAAGCTCTGCAGATACCAATGTTCAGTTCATGTATGCTGTCAAACCCTATCAAATGAAACCTTGATGGAAGGTGTTTTATAGGCTTGATAGAATATCCCTGCTAATAAAAATAACATCTGGACTAAAACTCCCTAGTCAAGCTGGTGTTCCAGGCCAAAACTCTTATAAAATCAGGAAATCCAACCAGCTGAAGTCCAGTTTAGGAGACCACCCTGTTGAAAAAAAAAACAGCATATGCTGGTTAGGTATGTTTTGAAGCATGGCAGTTGGTTTATGCTGGTCCTTGGTTGGTCAAGAGCTGGTTTAAGCTGGTTCTGAGCTGGTTATAAGCTGGTCCTGAGCTGGAGCTAGATTCTTAGGACCATCTTAGGACCAGCTAAAGCCGGGTACACACTGTGAGATTTTGGCCACGATTTGGCCATCTGAGACAAATTTAGCAAATCCTAAAAGATTCCTCTAATCCTAGGCTAAAATCTGAAGTCTTTGATCGTTACTTTGACATGTTCACCGGCAGCCGATTAATGACTGCTGTGATCAAATTTTCTTCGTTTTTCAAGACAAACTATGACCAAAATGAGCGCTAGAGATTTCTTTGTAGCCACGATTTAAATCCTGCGTGTAATGCAGCTCACCGTCACCGAACGCATCATTCATTGATGATATAAAACTCTGGACGATTTTCTTGCGTGCGTCCATTTTAGCGCGCCTCAACTATCGTACAGTCTGACATTAATGACAACTTAGATCTTACAGTGTGACATGGCTTACAGAGGGGATCATGTTCCTACAGTCTGACGAGAAACAATCTTAAAGGACTATTATAAATCGCACAGTGTGTACCCGGCTTAAGGACCAGCTTAAACCAGCTCAAACCAGCTGCCATGCTTCAAAACATACCTAACCAGCACATGCTGTTTTTTTTCAGCTGTGACCTTAGGCTGGTTTAAGATATTTTTCAGCAGCAGATAAAGGACATGAGCACGACTCTTATGATCTCACCATCATATCAATGTGGTAAAGCCTCCCAACAGAGGCGAAGCAGCCGTTGTCCTTTTGCTGTTGACCAAGCCAATCCTTTGCCTGGTTGATATTGGTCTGATCTATAAATACATACTTCTTTGCCCCACCGAAAGCCTTCATCACAAATGCAGTTAGCCTGAGGAAACAATAGAAATTGCTGTCAAATTCCCACACTTCAGTAAATCTGCCTTAATAGATTTCAGGAAGTTTCCTTGTGTGTAAAGTCCATGTGGACTAAAAACACCTTCTGACCAGAAGGGCATTAAATCCACATACGGGAAGCAGGAATCTACATGGTAAGGCCTAAGTTAAGCAACTGAATGCTTTCATTGTCTCTGTTTCAGACTCACCAGGTGTTACCAGAAGGATCTTTTGCCCCAAAAGCGCTGTAAGATCCGTCAAAATGCTTGTAAGTCAGCTCTCTTTGATAGCCTGCAACGTAAGAAGGATTTTTTTATTTTTTTATATTATAGTGGAGTTATTATTACAATATTTCTCTCATTAAGTTACGATCAGTGTTGGGGAGTAACTAGTTACATGTAACCAAAAAATGTGTAATTAAATTACAGTTACTTATGAAAATGTTAACAATTTCAAAGGGGGTTATATCTGAATATTTTCTGTAAAAAGCTAGGATATTGAATAATATTCATTTGTTTCTTTGCCTGTTTTTGATGTGCACGATGTCTCCTGCCATTTAAAGGCTGTTTAGTAAAGCAATGCTATTCTGATGCTTTTGATTGGCTCTCTTGTTTGAATTTACAGCGTCTGCCAATTACATCAATACACATTGCCGCTGAAAGCTTTAGACGACAACCGGTCTGAGATTTGCCACCACAGCGACTGATAAAAATGCATTCCAGTGCTGGAAATTGTAATAAATTTAATCCAGGAATTAGACAAGGGCGCAAATAAAACAGTTCAGTGTAAATAGGTTTGCCAATTATTAAAATGCTATCGACATCGAAGGTTTCAATGTTGAACCAGAGGAAGCATCTCCTATGATGAATGTTAACCTGAAACGCCACCTAGTGGACAACTCCCTCTATTAGTTTGTCCCGTTTGACTTGCAAAATAGAGCTATTTAACTACGAAAACAGCGATTGGTCATTGAGTCTAAACAATATTTTAGGTGGAATATAGCTTTTTGTTTTTTAGACTGTGCCTGGTTTAAATGTTTGAAAATGATTAACAGTTGAAAACATTTGTTAGAAATTTAGAAAAGTAATCCAAAGTATTTACTTACATTACTTTAATAAAGTAATTGAAATAGTTACAATAGTTACAGTTTAAATAGGGTAGCTTCTAATCTGTAACCCATTACATTTCCAAAGTAACCTTCCCAACACTGGTTATGATTCACCACTGAGTTTATTAATCAAATCCAGCTGATGAATGATGCAACAAGAGCTTTGGTGAGCTAGCTTGAAAAACGCTAAACCAAACAACTAATTGTCTGCAAGTTGATATATTGTTAAAATGTCAAAGTTTTTACTGCAAACAGTATTTATCTCTTTACCATTAAAACTATATAAATGTATATGTATTTATAAATAGTATTTACTGTTCTGTAAAATGCATTAATACATTAATGCATTAATAATCTATTATTTCAAAACAGATTTCCTCACCGCTCTCAAGGAAGGTTCTGGCTCGGTCTTTAATCTCAGGAGTGAGTTGCCCGCTGCTCTCCAAGTACTCAAGGATGTAAATATTAGGGGCAAAAAGCAGCATGTTCTGCTCTCCACAGCCGTACGGCATAGCCAACAGATTACCAATGTTCTTCAAAGCACGACCCATCAGATCACCTACGGTCCAAAGAACCAGGAGCATAAAACCATGATTAAAAATCAGAAAACCTTCTAATGAGAGGAATTATATTAATTACATATTATTTAATCTGTATATGCTAATATGATGCAGCAATGAATGTACATCATGTACATTTCCTTGCATATCTTTTGGCTCACCCAGAACAGTGACAAAGCTTTTGGCAGAATCCTTGACAAAAACGTTGGGTAGAGTGAGAGAGACGGATGTCTCCTGTGGATTGTCTAATGGAATAGAGAAAAAAATGTCAAAACATGCTGTATTTTACCACAGACAATAATTTTCTCTCATTTCTTGTAAAAAAACATGCAGGAAGGTTTAAAAGGTAAAACTGCAAGCCTTTTTTTTCCTCATAGGTATGGAAGCTTATGGGTAGCAATATTCAATTTGAAATGTAATATGCAAAATGGCAATGCAATATGTAAAATGGTAATGTATTTCTGTATTTAAATTTACAATTTCCATACCAAATGTGCAACGTTTGGAGCAAAATGCTAATTCAAATTCAATAATACATACACTAGTTTTAACATAATTTAAACATATATTTTAACATTTAATAAGTTGCAAAACGAAAATGTATTACAGAAATTATTAGATATGTTCAAGCTAAAATTGTAGCAAAATGATGTTATTGTTCGTAATTGCATTTACACTCACCGTTAAAAGTGCTGTATGTAAGTTTTTCACTTTACTAAAGCATAAAAATACCATAATATGCAGATATTGCAGATATTTAGGAAACATGCTAAATTCCCCTACTTGTTTCTCTGAAAAACAATGCTACAGCCAGTTATTCTACTTTGAAATGTGCGTTCTGTGTCGAAATGTCTGTTTTTGTTTTGGTCTGTGCGATACCGCACACCGCCAGTTTACCCAATAGTATTTCGACACCCAAGTTGCCAGTTGGCGGAAAACAGCGTATTGCAGCAGCCATGGAAGCCCGCAAATAAACTGGGTCAGAGATCGCAGATTCTACCCGACCTAAAGCCTCGGCATCCATCTAAAAATCTCTATGAACGAGAGCATATTAAAACGCAAATAAATCAACTCATCAACTTACAGTGTTTTTTATTGTCAATTGCGCTCGCTCCTGTTGATTGTTTTCAAGATGGCAACACGCGTGAGCTCGACGTCGAGTCTGAGGAGGAAACAACGATCTCCAATATTTTCAATTTGGACTGCAGTACCTATTTAGACCACTAGATTAGACACAGCTCTGCATCAACACGCACCCATGCTCAATTTTCTATATACCCTAATCATTGTTAACAATATTCTTATTTCACTTAGCCCATTGTCTGTACTTTAATTTATAATTTTTACATGTATTAATAATACATTGTTAGCTAACTGTGTGTTTTATATATGTACATTTCTAAAATACATAACTTGGACACAGTCTCCTCTGATAACAAATCACTTTAAAGGTGCACTATGTAACATTTTTTCAGTAAAATATCCAAAAACCACTTGGCCAGTGTTATATATTTTGTTTAATTGAGTACTTACAATATTCCAAATGTTTCCAACTATTTGTAAATCGTGAGAAAATTGCTATTTTAACCAAGGAACCGGGACGTGTGAGGGAGTCGCCTGTCAATTGCGTCATATCTACGTTACCCTCGCTTTTCGGTTTTATTTAGCAGAAACGCTTTACTCTTAACTGCAGCGCGCAACAAGTGTCATAGCAGCCGCCGAGCGAACGCACAGAGTAACGTCATATTATAATTTTCAACACACTCAAGTGTGATTCTGCGCTCAAACTAGGCATCATCAAACTATGCATTTGCTTTGAATCATAATACCAGGTCCATAGACTTGCACTGCAAGTACATTACTGTAAAAGTAAAAGTGATGGTCAAAATGATTATCTTTGGTAATTGGCAGCATGTTACAGACCTTAACTTCTATTAAAGCTGTAATAATTAAAATTCTTTATTGATTAAATTAGACAACACAACACACTGTAATGCTACTAACCTGTTAAGCAGATGAGTTCATTCTGAGTGACTGACTGTTTAGTTCCCTCCGCCTGAGATAGATAGATAGATTTATTTACAACTTATATACTTAGTTAATGTTATGTGCATTCTGTTAACTATTTTACAAAGACCCAAAACAATATCCAATAGCTATTATCTAAAAGTAAAATAATAATGTTTTATAATATACAATAATTTTAAAATAATACAATAATATACCAAAAATTTTAAATAATACAATAATGTGCATTGCTCAAACACAGTATGACAGAGGAATGTGTGTTAGGAAAGTAATTATGTAACGTTTTCATTCCAAGTTGACTTGTTAGCTTGGTGTTAGAGATTAAGTCACATGATTTCAGTAAGCCTGTTAAGAGTGCTCACATACAGTAAAGGCACGTACCTCCACCAGAACGCTCTGCTTCACAGTATCAATTCTGCCTTTGTCCGGAAAAGTCACCACTTCATTGCCACACAGTTTTAGGGTCTTCACCGCCTCAGCGCGCACTGTAATGTTCACCTTTCCTGTAAAACACACACCACTACACAATGATCCTCTGTGTGGATTTAAGTTACAGGAATACCAAAGTGCACTGGGGCCTGCAATAATAAACTCTGTGACAGTCTAGGCAGGATGTTTTAAAGGGATAGTCCACACAAAAAATATCATTATTCACTCATGTTGCTCCAAACCTGTAAGATTTTCTTTGTTTTATGGGACATAAAATAAGATATTTTGAAGAATGTTGGTAACCAAACAGTTTTGGTTCCCATTGACTTACATTATATGAACAAAAAATACAATGGAAGTCAGGCACATGCACAGGTAGGGCTTAACCTGTGCAGAACACAAGCCCTTTTGCCCTTACACTCCGAAGTGCCCTTTTTTGTTGGTGGTGGTGTTTTTCTTGCTATTGCTATTGCTATTGCTATTGCTATTGGTCACCCTTTACGTCTGTCTGTGTGATTTACAAATATTTAGCCAATGAAAGGTATTAAAGCTTGTGACTAAATCTTGTTGGATCCTCAAACTGTCAATAAACCTCATAACTCCACCCCCCCTCTATCGTGATTGAATGAACTGAAGTTCGCAGCAGCCACACAGCAGTCAGCAGCTGAACGAAGTCTTACAAAGGTAAATAAATATCTTGTTTGAATAGGTATAGCATTTTCTGTATGCAAGAAACAGTCTATAAAGGTTCATATTTTATGTATTTGAGGTCTGAGACATGTGTCCCAGAGAGAGAGGGCTAGCATTTGCCATCTATTCATAGCCAATAGCCTACACTTAAATAGCCTGTGCATACAGTAGCATTTCATCTTTTATAAAATGAGATTTTGGCCAAATATATTTTACAACAGGAAAAACTGAGCGCCCATAAAGCTTCAACAAACTTTGTAACTGTTGATGAGTAACGTTAATGTGATACCTCCGTTTTAATGACTGATAAAATGCACATTTTCACACATTCGCTGGTCAAAAACCCTGTGACTGCATTTGAGTTTGACTTTTGTAAAACGTTAATAATATATTGATAAGTAACACAACAACATATAATTTGTTTTTACCATCGGAAAATCATAAATAAGCACAGGTGCGCCCTGAGTGATCCTCGTCACCTAACCTTAGGTAAAATATATTTTTAAGATATATTTATTTATATTTGTTCTTTGATTTATGATTGCAGATACACTTAATTCATTAACATTTAATGATATTATGGTTGCATGTTTAATTCATGTTTACGCTGTTAATATGCACATATTCGTACTCTATACTCTCCGCTATACTCTTCACATAGTAATGTTGTCGTTTACAAGTGCAAATGGACCGCCTTTTTTCACTACAGAAGACAACAGATTATTTACAGCGACAATAACGTAGGGGTAACGTACATGATTCAAAATTTTTATGCAAATCGACCGAAGGTTCGAATCCGCCTTCTGCCGAACTCGCTCAACTCCCTTTTCCCATCACATAGAAGATCGGAAAGGCTTTTCTTTTCAATAAAAATATTCAAAAAGTGGAACTAAAACGTCTAACGTGTGTTGAATGATAAAGTGTTAGGGGTAGGTGAACAGACGTGCAGTTGCCCTTGGGGTGCCCTTTTTCAGTTTCAGCACATGCCCCTCAAAAGGTCTGTACACGGCCCTGATGGAAGTCATTGGGAACCGAAACTGTTTGGTTACCAACATTCTTCAAAATATGAACTATTGTGAACTATCTCCCTTTAAGACAGTCCTTTTTAAAGCGTGATAGAAAGCCCTGGTGCTAACATGATCAAACATGAAATAAACTTTTCAGTTTGTGGAACCAAATTGAAATTAAAATGAAATCGCTGTTTGTTTTTGCTCATAGAAGTCAAAAGTATCTGGCTTACCTAGGGCAGAAGGTGTAACAATCCACTGGAAGGTTTTGCTCTCTTCAGAACAAATACACTGAGTGTATGTGCAACCTTTACACGGCTGAGCTGTGAACTGCTGTGAGTTTGCCAGCGTGACCTTCACCTTTATTAAAAGACACAAGAGATTTGTATAGCCAGCCTACAGGAAATGGTTTTGCTACAAACGCTTGCAAAGCCACTCCAGGACATGCAAGTAAACAAATTACGGGGGCTTACCATGATGCATTTGGAGAGGTAGTTGAATACAGAGGCTTTGAGAGTGAACGTCTCCTCACGGATAACAGAGTAAGGGAGGGTGAGGCTCACAAAGAAGGGCTTGAAAGCAGTGAAATCGATGCTGGGGGCCAGTCCAAACCCGACAGGGGATGTGCAGAAAGCCCCAGCTGCCCATTTAGTGATGGTGTCCGGGACAGTCTTTGCAACATCCACAGATCCAGATTTCCTGGTGAATTAAAAAATATATAGTGCTTCTGTATAATTAAAAAAGACGGTGCTGTATATACTGTATACAGTAATCCAAATAGCAATAAACAATTTGCAAGGTATAAGATACACACCCCACAGGGATAAGATCCCATATCCAGGTTTCTGGAAAAAATTTGCGGATCTTCTCAGCAGGATTTCTCACATTTTCACCAAAACCCATTCCCAACGGGTCCGCATCAAAGGCTAACTCCTTAGCATCAGCAAATGCAAGACCTGTATGAATTGATAGTTCGTAAATCCAATCAGAAAAAAAGGGCATTTCCAAATCCTAAACAAAATCAAGTTACTTACGTTCTCCGGACATCAGGTCATTCCTCATCTCATTACAAACAACAGGTGCTTTCACATCAGAGTTGGTAGCGATTCTGATTCCAACTTCCTAGAAAAAAAGCAAGTGTTATGTGACTGTGTGTGTATGATGGATAGTGTACAGTGAGGCTCACATGACATTGGAAGACCTCTGACATAAGAAGTGTTGTGTATCTTACTCTAAAGATGTTGTAGACATCATTTTTGAGGCTGTAATTAGGGTAATAGATCCTGCGCCTGCGCCTGCTTATCGCATCAGCATCTACAGGTATGATCGGCAGGTACCGGCAGGGGATAGGCTCTATTTCTTCAATGTTGTATGGGTATCCTGACAAAATCTGGACTGGTAACATTCTAAAGACCTGTTGAATAATGATAAGATATTGATCTGTAGGATTGACATTACAATCTCCTAATAATCACTGAATTTTTTTTTTTAAATTGCCATAAGAGTGTCCATGATATAAAAAATAAAAAAAGTCATAAAAATCTAGTTTAAGGTTCTTAGAGATGTACTCGTTGTATTCATATTGTTTTGTGACATTTTCAAAAAACAATTTTCAGTTTAATAATTTAAAAAAATGTAATAACATATTTCATTACATCTCATGAATTTTGCTTATTAATAAAATTATAATTAATAAACACTGAAGAGGTTGTCAAAATATTTTTCAATATTAAAATGTTACATTTTTAAGAAATCATATCTGTAATATCATGTTGTATAACCAATTAAGTAAAAAATAATAAAATATTTTCATTACAACACATGATTTATTTTTACTTTTTAAAATATTAATAAACTGTGAAGCAGTTTTGTTAAAATATTTTTTCAATATTAAAAATATTGTTTTTTTACCAAGTAAAAAGTAATAACATATTTTCTTTACAATACATGGATTTTGTTTTTAAAATGTTTTTTAATATTTTAACAATATTTTAATACTAAAAAATATTTTAACAAAAATGCTTCACTACTTATTTATGACTGTTAATAATATTTCTAATGCCATGTGTAACCATCAAGTAAAAAGTAATAACATATTTTCCCCCACATCATGAATTTTGTTTTTAATTTTTTTTAGATATGAATAAACAGTGAAGCAGTTTTGTTGAAATATTTGTTTTTAAATATTGTTAAAATATTTAAAGAAATAATAATAATTGGTTATGCCAAACTACTAAGTTTCTTTTCAAGAATTGTATTCTTTTAATGAGGCTATTATTTTTTTCATTATAATATCTGGACAGCTGTATAATTTTTTTTACTTTATGCCCCCCAAAAAATCTTAATTAATTTTAACTGAGAAATTAAAAACATGTTTATTTAACTTGTAAACTCATCTATTAGTTATAGTTGTGATGTAAGTTATGATGTAACATACAAAGTCTGTATTGAGCTCGGCCTCAGGCCTCAACAGCAGTACACTCTGATCAATGGCCCGAACGGAGCACAAGGAGCCAGGACTGGCTTTCAGGTTAAGAGATGTCTTCTCTCCAGGTAGTGCAGTGAGAGACGAGAACTTTAAAGACACCTGTAAAAGCACAAGCACAGTCTCATCACACATTCATGATAAAAAAAAAAACATAAAAGCTTGAAGGGCACATTGAATTCTGAAATGGGATTTCATGTGGGATTTTTTGACCTTGTTTGGCAAACATTCTTCAATAGGGAAGTTCATACTGTCTGCTACTGTTTCTCCACTGGGAAGAACTGTGTAAACCACCACCTGAGCGAATGGAGTCAGAGCTGCTGTCTTCTTCAATGAGAATGTCAGCTCTCCTTTGTTTTCTATTATGAAAGAGAGAGAGACTATTTGTGAAAACAAAACAGGCACATGCTGAGTACATAGACCATAAAAATACACTTGTACACTATACAGAACAATGTAAATGCTCATTTAAATGAGATGTGTACCTTTTTCAGTCTTCAAAATTACGGACAGATGGCCATTTTGAGCCATGCTGCCTTTGGAAAGGACCTGGAAAGCACAAGGTAGATAATTGATGTCTGACAATTTATGTAATGCTTCACAGCTCTACAACTTGACTAACATTGTGATTTTTTTCATCATCATTTCTCCTAGTGTAATACAGAGTCACCCTGCAAAATGTATTGCTACAGTGGCTCGTCTGTTTGATTGGACCACACGGGTCAGCCTTCGCTCCCCACGTGCATCAATGAGCCTTGGCCGCCCATGACCATGTCGCCGGTTCACCACTGTTCTTTCCTTGGACTACTTTTGATAGATACTGATCACTGCAGACCGGGAACACCCCACAAGAGCTGCAGTTTTGGAGATGCTCTGACCCAGTCGTCTAGCCATCTCAATTTGGCCCATGTCAAAATCGCTCAAATCTTTACGCATGCCCATTTTTCCTGCTTCTAACACATCAACTTTGAGGACAAAATGTTCACTTGCTGCCTAATATGTCCCACCCACTTCACATGTCAGTGGTCATAATGTTATGCCTGATCGGTGTGTATATATATATATATATATATATATATACACTCACCTAAAGGATTATTAGGAACACCATACTAATACTGTGTTTGACCCCCTTTCGCCTTCAGAACTGCCTTAATTCTACGTGGCATTGATTCAACAAGGTGCTGAAAGCAATTTTTAGAAATGTTGGCCCATATTGATAGGATAGCATCTTGCAGTTGATGGAGATTTGTGGGATGCACATCCAGGGCACGAAGCTCCCGTTCCACCACATCCCAAAGATGCTCTATTAGGTTGAGATCTGGTGACTGTGGGGGCCATTTTAGTACAGTGAACTCATTGTCATGTTCAAGAAACCAAATGATTCGAGCTTTGTGACATGGTGCATTATCCTGCTGGAAGTAGCCATCAGAGGATGGGTACATGGTGGTCATAAAGGGATGGACATGGTCAGAAACAATGCTCAGGTAGGCCGTGGCATTTAAACGATGCCCAATTGGCACTAAGGGGCCTAAAGTGTGCCAAGAAAACATCCCCCACACCATTACACCACCACCACCAGCCTGCACAGTGGTAACAAGGCATGATGGATCCATGTTCTCATTCTGTTTACGCCAAATTCTGACTCTACCATCTGAATGTCTCAACAGAAATCGAGACTCATCAGACCAGGCAACATTTTTCCAGTCTTCAACTGTCCAATTTTGGTGAGCTCGTGCAAATTGTAGCCTCTTTTTCCTATTTGTAGTGGAGATGAGTGGTACCCGGTGGGGTCTTCTGCTGTTGTAGCCCATCCGCCTCAAGGTTGTGCGTGTTGTGGCAAATGCTTTGCTGCATACCTCGGTTGTAACGAGTGGTTATCTCAGTCAAAGTTGCTCTTCTATCAGCTTGAATCAGTCGGCCCATTCTCCTCTGACCTCTAGCATCAACAAGGCATTTTCGCCCACAGGACTGCCGCATACTGGATGTTTTTCCCTTTTCACACCATTCTTTGTAAACTCTAGAAATGGTTGTGCGTGAAAATCCCAGTAACTGAGCAGATTGTGAAATACTCAGACCGGCCCGTCTGGCACCAACAACCATGCCACGCTCAAAATTGCTTAAATCACCTTTCTTTCCCATTCTGACATTCAGTTTGGAGTTCAGGAGATTGTCTTGACCAGGACCACACCCCTAAATGCATTGAAGCAACTGCCATGTGATTGGTTGATTAGATAATTGCATTAATGAGAAATTGAACAGGTGTTCCTAATAATCCTTTAGGTGAGTGTATAAGGTTTCAATATAAACCTATACCAATAAACTAATAAATCTCTAATATTGGCTAATAACCAATATGGAACTGATATATCGTGCTTCCCTTAAAAAAGGTCAAAGAGCTTGTTGAGCAATAAAACAAATAACCAAAAAAAAAAAAAAAGAGTGTCAATATAAAACATACAATGTAGAAGAAATCCAAGGTGTTCTGGCCTGGTTTCAGTGCATTGCCCTGAATGATGTAACTGGCCACCACAGTTGCATCACTGTTACAGCTGAGCTTCTCAGGAGCGTTCTTCAACAGTAGGTAACTTTTGCTTTCGGAGTGAAAAGGTCTTATGTAGAGATGGCCTGATGGATAATAACTAAAACCCCAATAATCATTCTCATTTTCACCTCCGGTATATTTGACCTGAAAAAAAAAGTTTTCAAATCATTCTACTGCACATGTGAAATGTTACAGTATATTGAATTATACACATACTGTAAACATCAAGTTATAAAACAAAAACACTACTAACCTGTAAAGACACAGGGTTTTCTGACCACGCTGAAGTGTTGAAAGAGAAGCTGGCAGTACCAGTGCTGTCTGTCGTCAGTGTCACAGTATTATCATCATTTGCAGAGACAATCACTGTCTCATTTTTCTTCGGACCGGACTGTTGACTAGTGACCGCAACCTGTTAAAAACATGTAGAGAAAGATAATATGATTAGCTCACAAACAAGCTAACACTTCCTGTATTCAATATGGCTATGCTAACTGTTCTAACTCTATAAATATAGTTGTTAAAACACATCTGGACTGAAGAGTTGCTTTTGGAGCAGCTGTTACCTTCCCCTTAAAGACCATGCCAGGCCTGTATGTATTTGGTGTGTCCACAAAGTTAACATTGACATAATCAGAGGTAAACGTAGCTGTGGTAGTACCCGACATAGTTATCCCTGGAGGAACAAAAGACCATGTTTCATCACTCTATTTAGGAGAATTCAAATGGACAGCAGCAGTTGTTGTACACTCTCACCTGTTCCAGACTCGTCCACTTTACTATTCACTTGTAAATTTCCTCTGAATTTTAAGCCAAATTCTGTCACTTTGATCACCCAAGACCCACAGCCCGTCTTGTCAGTCTAAATAAACAAGAATGAAATGAAAACAGTAATTCAGACTTTTAAAATACAGACCCTTGTGGAACACTTTAGCATATTTTTTAAAAAGGGTAATTATTACAGAAATAATATACTTTTATAATATACTGTAATGTTTTCAGACATTTTGTACGATAATTGCAATTAAATGAAAATCTATTACAGTTTCAATTTATATTAGATGCAATTAGCTGAACTTTAGAGTGCTTCTTGAACCACTTAATTAGGACTTAAGTACATCTTTATATGTAATTTCATAATTACTGATTATTTCATAATAATTACTATTGTCTTTGGTTAAAGTGTACTGACAAATATACTGACAAAAATTATGCAAGTTGAACTTTAGCACATTTAAAATGTATTAACTTTAAATGTAAAATTGAACAACATACTATAGTTAAAATTATAATTAAGAACGTTACATGTGCTTTAGTATGTTAGCCAACATATAAAAATAAGTGCGCTTCTTTAAATATTTAAAAAAATGAAAACAATTTTTTTTAAATATGTAAAGTAAAACTTTTAATTTTAAATTATTACAAAATTAAGAGTTAAGAAACCTTCTTGAATGTGTATTCTCTTTCAGTACAGTATACTTAAGTGGCCTTTTATTTCATTCATATTATATTATCTGCAAGTACAGTTTACTTTAACATTTGAAGTACACTACAAGTGCACATTCAATACAATTAAGAGCACTGCTTTTTCACAAAAGGATAATCTATGGTGTAAAACAGCAGATTTTATATAGCATATGCTGTTTATAAAACAAGTTGTGTCAGAAATGCTGTTCACTAAGAAATTGCACAGACAGTTATTATCAGCTAATATAACATTACTATCAGCTCATTGTTATTTCTTGGACTTGGGTATATAATATAAAGATATATATATAGATGCTTGATATATAAAGATGCTTAATATGATAAATGCTAATTATTACAGTGTTTTTATGATTACAACCCAAAAGGTAACAGTTTTGTGTGTGTAGAAGGTAACTTACCATCATTGAATATGTCTTGCATATGTCAACATTTTCATTAAGAGTTTCATAATAATAGTAATTCCAGGTATGCCCACACACTTCAGCACTCACAGACCCCAGCACAGGCTTCCCATATGTGTATCTACAGAAAAAAGGTTGTTTTTTTTATCAGGCTGAACATATCACTGAAACAGGTATATGCCTTTTTTCTGTAAAGAACTGAACATTATTTAAACAAATTCTTACTTTGCACAAACTTTCAGAGTGACCTCTTTGTCCAGGGCGGTTAGAATAGTTGGAAAATCGATTTTCACTTCATATTTTGGCAGAACTAAAGAGACATGTGGAAAAAACTACTATATATATAGCTGATCAATATTGGATTAACATATAAAAGCTGTTCTCTAGTTCTGACCATATTCTTTAATTTCAAAGTTGTGTGATGTTTGTTGGTTCTTCTCGTCCCAAGCAGTGATCGTGTAGAAACCCTGAGTGGCTTCTGGAGGTATAGAGTGGAACAGGTCCAAAATTCCAATCCTTGTTGACTGATTCAACCACTGACCGATGCGATTTGAGTTAGGGTCCTAAACAACAGTGGCACATAATGAAAAAAAGACTGCATTGCTTTTGCAACTGCATTTAATTAAAGTAGCAAACAATGAACCGATTTTGAAAGATTTTATACCTGGAGTTCTATAGTTTGAAACTGCAAAAGAAAAACAGAAGAAAATAATTGCAATTAGATCAAAAGAACAATAATATATTTTGCCAGTATACATAAAATAAAATAAAATAAAATAAAATAAAATAAAATAAAATAAAATAAAATAAAATAAAATAATATTTTTCACGTAAACTGAATTAAATTTACCACTTGATTGCAAGGCAAGAAATTGGAATCCAGAGACACAATGCGAAATTTAGCTAGAGAAGAGATAATGTGAGAGAATATTAACACATGCAATACAGAAATATTCACAGGTTCAGATTAGTAAATATGAATGAGTAATAGTAATAATGCTATTGTGGAATAATTTATAATGAGAAATATTACTTGTTTGTCCAGGCTTGTAGACAGGCCTGTCTGATTGGATGAAAAGAAGATTTTGGGAGGGTTTTATGATAATCGAAGTGATTTTGTCCAGGAATGTGTTGCGTCCTCGGATTACAACATTGACGGATGTCACAGTCTCCACAGTGACTAGAGGGACCTGGAAAATACAAAATAAAACAAGTCCAACTCCATGATATAACTCCACTTATTGAATGAATACATCATCCAGACAGGACCACTAAACAATACCATAGTGAAAAGAATATGCAAAATGTAATAATAAATGCAAATTTTAGGGTTTTACAGATATGCTTTTTAACATTGATGTAACTTTATAAGTGTTGTTCAAACATAATGTATACAAAAAGCCATGATCTTTGCAATGATATATTGAGTATACCGACCTTAAACTGGACACATTTGTAGAAATCCTTTGTAATGGAGCCCTGTTGTAGAATGGACACGTTCGTATTGTCAGACCTCAAAGTTACCACTAAAGAAAGTGGTTCTTTGGGCTCATGGATCTGTGCACACAGAGTCTCTGTGCTGCCACTCACCGCCTGGGAAGTGACAGCCACCAGGTATATGCTGAAAAAAGACAAAACACAAAGAAATATAGACTTACGAGTACATTGCATAAACCATACAATCACACAAAAATGGTTTTATAGCATAAATTTTGTGTTGCATAAGCCTAGGGTGGTTTTGGGTGAATGAACAGTTGAGGAAGTGACTCATAATTTCTTTAATTGTGCCTGAAATGCCAGGTGTCTTTAGGGATGAATGCACTTGCAGTCAAAAAAAAATTGGTTGATGCATAGTAAATGTGCACTATGAATTACCTTAGCCTACTGAAGACACGCAGTGAAAAATTAGCGCTGAAAAGGCGTGGTAACCTTTCCCTTTCAGACGCAAAATTTATGGGAGGAGATTGTTTAAAGGCACAATATGTAATTTTCGTCGCTAGAGGTCCCTTATTCAAAACAAAGGTGTAGCTTAATGATGCCTTGATTTTGCAGAATCATTAAAGTCGTTTTCTTCACCTCTACAGCCGGTGGAAAAGAATACCACAGGAATATATAGGAAAATATGCATGGTAGAGCTAATGTATTAAAGATTTAATAGTGTTACTGTAGTATGAAGCAGGGTGGGGCTGAAAGCCATTGGAGCGGAAAGAGGCCGCTGGAGCGATTGCTAATGAAAGACAACCGCGACTCAAGAGCAGTGGAGCTTTTATTATGCCATAGACGACTGCTTCCGCTTCTTATGCTCATGTGTATGTGGGGTAACGCAGCATTGTTTTATCATGTCACATACATTTGAGTGTGTTGAAAGTTATGCTATAATGCTACTCTGTACATTTGCTCGGCGGCTACTATGAGACTACTATGAGCACACTGCAGTAAGCTAGATCAATATTAGCCATGGTAAAACATGGTACTTGCGGTAAATCAAGAAAACCATAAGATTTAAACAATGAGACTAACTGTGTTGAGCTGTATAACGATTCGTTTTTTGTTGATAAATGTATCCAAACAGTTGCTCACCTGTATAATAAAACACATAATATATTAAAGCGTCTTTGGTGTTTCCATGGTTTCTACAAAATAAAATCAGAAATCGAGGGTATGATGTCATTGAAAGGCAACACACGGACACGGTCCGTGTCCTGGTTAAAATGGCATATTTCTCTGGATTTAAACATTCTTGGAAACATTTGAGATAATGTCAACAAAATATATAACATTGTTCTAGTGGTTTTGGGATATTTTAATCCAAAATTCTTACATATTGTGCCTTTAAATGAATCACGCAAGGTTTGCACTAGTCAACTTAGGCCTACTGGTATTTTTGCCATTATTTAACGCCCCAAAAAAGCATGTCTTAACCCATTTTATGCCTGTGTTGTTAGTAGATCATCCACACCTGATTATCAGCGGATCTGCTTGTGACCATATGCTAATTTGCCCTGTTTAGTAAATCTAGTGTGCATAAACCGATACATAAATTCTGAATAATTAAGATTTATTTGAAAATAGCATAATTTAAAATATCTTTTGTAACATTATAAATGTATTTATTGTCACATCTGAGAAATTGAATGTGTCCTGGCCAAATAAAAATGTATTAAATATTAAGCAGTTTTCAACATTGATGATAGTAAGAAATGTTTCTTGAGCACTAAATCAGCATATTATAATGAATTCTAAAGGATATTTCAAACATGAAACAGGGTAATTATTGCAAACTTTTGTCCAGTAGTGTAGTTTGTTATATATTTAAGTAAAAATATTTTTTTTTAAGTAAAAGGTAAAAATGTATCATTTATGAGGAAAGGGGCATTCCCTTAATTCCCTGCACAAATATTCACATTTGATTATATTTTGTTTCTTCTCATTTTCAGTTATTTATTTCATGTTTAGCATTATTTAGTGTGATGTGTGAGACTGGTAGTGTTTTGTGTTTGTATGGGTAACACTAGCTCTGTCTTTAGGTTGTTACTGAGTAGCTAGAGAGGCCAATATTGATTTTAACTCACATATTTAATAGCTAAAACAAGCTAAATATTATTTATGTAAAATATGAGCAAAATGTTCCTCATAATGCTTGCATCCTCGTCAATGTATCTCTTTTTACCGTAAATATAACATGTTTACAGGGTGAGAACACTTTTGTCCTAAACTTTTCATCAGTGTTCACTGTAGTTGTGAAAGACGCTCGTCTAGTCCTCGACCGAAAGTTTTCCTCACTGCTCTACCTTCTGTTATCTGGTATTTGTGAAGATAATAATCATAAAGGTTCTTACGGATCAGTGGCTCCACTCGTTAACGACGATTGCAGCAGCAGCAGCGGCAGCAGCGGCAATAGCGACAGCAGCAGCATCATCATCCTGAGCAGTTATTCGGGCACATGCGCAGAGAACTCGCCCACTGATCTCAACATTCAAGTGCGCACTTTTATACACTTCTGCCTCCTCCCTATCGACTCCACCAAGGCAAGGAAAGTTGTGAAACTGGTATGAGAAGTTGGATAAATTGGGATAAATTCCTCCTGTGTTGTGTAACAATACATTGGAGTGATTCATTGAAGTCAGTAAATTTGTAAAGATTACTTTGACAAACAATCTGTATTGATCATTCAGTTATTTGACACTTGGAAATGTTATGCATTGCAAACAATAAAATAAAAGGTCAAATAAAATAAAATAGACACATTAAAACTTTTTTATCAGGCAGGCACCATGTATTCCAATGCCTTAAACCTTTGTTCCTCAAGTTTCACAAACTTAAACTATTAAAATACATCATAAACTACTGTTACTGGGGGTATGAAAGGACATTCTCTTCACCCATGTTCAGTATGTATTCTATAAAATAACATTCAAAATATTATATAAAAGTTGCATCCCACACAGAAATAATCAAACGTTTAGTACACTGTAAAGAATTATATGACCGATAAGTTATAGCAACAGATATGTTTACATTATCTCATCAAAATAAGCAATTTTCAAAAAAAAATTGTAAGTTATACAAGATTCAACAAATTTTTTAAGTCACTTTAATGTAATTTCAAGTTGAATTGACAAATCGCCAAGTTGATTGTAAAAAACAATTACAGCCTTAAATTTTTAAGTACAGTGTATCATGTGTAGATGAAAAGTTTTGTTAACAGTATATATTTCATGCGGAAATTACAGTAATATAATTACTTTCATTGGTTGACAGACAGATAAAGGTGTCTTAACAAGGCTTAGCATGACAAGCACAGCAGAAACAAACTGCAATATCATGTGGAAGAACATTGAACCATTAGAAAAATGCATGAAATATGCAACTAAATTGCATTCAGTTTGAAATTGCTGTCTTTGCAACCATATACAGACAATAGCAAGAGTCCTAATCCCAAGTTTGATTGTCATACATGGACAAAAACTCATTGCATTTAGTATTACTTTTAGTATGTTTCGGAGAACAAAAGGGCGTGGGTTCACACATGTATTTGGAATAATCTTAGATGGGGTGAGGAAAACATTTTTTTAAAAAGCACTACACCTCCAATACGGTGATTCAATAACAGACTGGATAATTGGTAAGGTGTATCTCTTCTCACTTCCTGCTAAACAGGTTGTAGATATTTTTTTATTTCTTTATTTTTGGATATTCATTTGTAATTTGGAGACTTGATGTAATGATTTTGCTGTGATTTTTTGTTGATGACCATGCCGAACAACAGTGCTAATTCTATTATTCACAAGTTGTTCAGTGCCAAAATGAAAACATATGTAAATATATAGTATTCAGCTGAACTCCCAATTTCTGAAATGTGACGCATATGGGTCATTTCACAACAAGGAGCAGTTTCCCAAGCAAGAACCACCCACTGGTTAAATAAAACACATTTTGTGGAGGTAAAAGATCATCAATATTGTATAGGTGAGAATGGAAATACCTGCATGAAATAACAGCAATAATCAATTTCTGTAATTACCTTCATAATTACACTGTTGACCCTTCCCTTATACCATAACCCATCCTTAAACCTATCTATACCAGCAAACCTGTCCCTAACTACCCATAGCCCACCGCAGAAGCACCAAAATTGTTCTGCAATGCAACAAACAATCTAACTTTTTTATGTTAGTTAAAGATACCTAATATAAAATGTAACCATTTTAAGTATTTCAGGTTTCTTTTTTTAATTATTGTTTTTATTGTTTAATGTTTATTTACTGCAGTAATACAGAACCATGAGATTTGTCCTCTTAACCTCAACCACACAAATATTAATGAGGATTCACATTATTATAAAGTGCTTGACTATATTGTTTGAATAAGCAGATCTGTTCATTGTAAACCATGAACAAATTTAAATAAGGACTATACAAATAAAATACAGAAGAAATATACAGTCATATTGTAAAATTCGCAATTCACAGGTACAGTTTTAGGTTATTCGATTACAGAATATTTGATGACTTTGGTATTTTTCTACATTGTTAAATTTAAAATTTGTTTTGTAACAATTGCGTCACCAAGAAGCAGCTGTGCCATGGCTCCCTCATTAAGGATTTGTACTGAACTGTCAAATGCAAGAACATGAGCAAAAGATGTGTGTGTGTGTGTGTGTGTGTGTGTGTGTGTGTGTGTGTGTGTGCGTGTACGTGCGTGTGTGTGTGTTTGGTCCTGGTAAACCCTAGATTACGGGGAAAAATCGTTATGCCCACATAGATGGCAATATTCAAAATAAAATGTTTTGGTCTCTGTGAGTGTCACATAATATAGGTGGCTATAATGAATCACACGATCACGAGGAATAGAACAAAACAATCATATAAAAATAATAAATCCACTATGGAAAACACTGGAGAATCACAAGGAGTCAAAAAAGCATAACCACACTAAACATCAACCACATGGAACAACGCACTGAGGAAACTAAGAGCTTAAATACAGAGCGAGTAATAACGTTACTAAATGAACAACAGGTGAATGTAGGCAGTAACTAATGGCTCGTTTCCATTGAGCAGTTCAGTACAGTACAGTACGATTCGGGACAGTAAACCCTGATTTGGCTTGCGTTTCCACCACCAACAGTACCCATAATTGATGTATGCATGGTGTATGCCGGAAAGTAGCGATCAACGTCGTTCTCACGCAAAGAAAGCGCCACAGTAAACAATAATGGAGGATATACAGCAGATCTTGTTCTTCCTTCTTTCTTGGCATGTGTTGCAACGTGTGTCAACTGTATATTAAAACATGGCACCTCCTGTGTTGTCATTCCCCTTGCAGCATGCGCAAGTGACGTTTCTAGCTCCACCCTTTAGGTACCGGACTACTGTGCTAGGTACCCCAACGGAAAAAGTGGTACGGAACGGTTCGGTATTTTAGTACCATTCACAACTTCTGACAATCAAAATGGAAATAACTGCGTACTGTACAGAACTGTACCATACTGCTCAGTGGAAATGAGCCATAAGGGGACAAACTGGCACACACTTGGAAACTTGTCCTACATATACTATGCCGTCAAAGTATGTACTCTTTTTGTGGAGAAAAATAACATACTTTTGAGTGTGTAGCAGAAGAGTAGGCAAGCTTTGGGACATACTATCACTTCATAAAACTGCGTCTTTAACGGACAGCTTTGTCGCTTATTTACGTGCATCCTGTCACCGTTTAAACTGCCCTGTCAATCATTTAGTTAAAATCCTCCACTGTTAACGTTATGTTCAGTTTAGTTCAGTCCCGTTTTCATTAGTCACTTTCTATTTTCTTTTTTGTTGTTTCTTTGTCTTTTTTCCCAGCCACTCATTATTTCCCTTTCAGTCGGTCACGTTCGACGTTACGCCAGAGTCATTCTGACAAATGGGGTCTCATCCGAGAGCCCCAATCACCTTCGAGTGGTTACAAAATGAGCCAATAGTACGCTGAGTACCTTGGTCTGCGGAATTTGCATCGCGGTATATATATTTGCATTGGGTATATAAGAGCAACGTGAGCAATCTCGGATTCAAGCTTTCGCTTCGGAGTCGAGCACTTCATATTGCTTGCAGTCACTGGAGTGTTTCTGAGAATGAGTCTTCAGAGTGTTGGTGTGATGGCGCGTTCAGCGGACATCGGTTCGAGCTTCCTGCCATCAAGCCAGCGATTCCCCTGTGCGCTTCAGCACTCTAAAAGAGCTTCTCCTTCTAAAAGAGTAAACATCTTTTTCAAGATGTCATTTCGCCCGTGTGCTTCTGGGTGCGATCGGTATATGCAACGGTGTGGGCTTCCTCGATGAGTCAACCTCCTTGGGCCACACCCCCCTCACAGGCACCGCACCGCAAGCTGTGGAGTTTCTGGGTGAGGTTGCTGGTCCCTCTTATCACAGAGGTCCCAGTGTCTCATTCAGAGCTCCAGTGAACGACCAGACGTCAATCGCTGCATCACAAGGCAGGCTTGAGTCCTCGGGAAATGAGGATTCGGCTGTGTTGCCTCCCTCTGGGATGCCGTTGCCCAAGTCTGATCCTGAGCTAACGGCCATGCTTTCCCGGGCAGCTGAGAGCGTCGGGCTCGAGTGGAACCCCCCACCGTGTCCCGAGCGCTCAAGGCTGGATGATTGGTTCCTGGGGGCTGCACGCGCTGATCGTCAGCGCCCCCCACCGGTTCGTTTCTTCCCAAAAGTGCATGAGGAACTCAACAGTTCATGGAGGGCACCTTTAACTGCCCATAATCATTCTGGCGCTACCTCCACCTTCACTCCCCTTGATGGTGGTGCGGCTAAAAGGTATGCGGGGATGCCCCCAGTGGCATCGTTCTGTTGCAATGCACTTGTGTCACCTGCACCCAGGCCATGGCGAGGAGACAACCGCAGCCCATCTCCGCCCCTCCTAAACCTGCCAAGCGTCAGGCCAAGCGGCGTTCCTGAGACAGGCGACCCGGTGATGGAGATGTCAGCTCTACAGGAGATGGTAGCAGGACCACTCCTTCCCCTGCAATCTTTTGTTGTTTTTGTTCTGTTCCGCTGCTGGCCCCATGGCCAATGGTACCCAATTTTCAATAAAAGAGTTGTTTCCTCAAGAGTCTGCGGATGACAGCAGGCGACGTGACACTTCGCCGCTCTTGTCCTCCTCTTTTGTAGCCATTAACCAATCAAAGCCAGCCCGAGAACGCCATGCCTTCTCACGCCCCCATTGTCATTACACGGAGTCAGATGAGTGCATGCACTCTGCCCTCGCCAGGGAACAGGTTTCGGGGTGTTCGTGCTATGATGTTGGGCAAGGATGCTCACGTCATGCCAACAGAGGTCACTACCCTACTAGGTTAGCTCCCGTTAGCTCCTGTTTAGGACGCATACTTTCATGTTTCCATTTCTTCCTCGACACAGACCATTTCTTCGGTTTGCTTTCGAGGGCCAGGCATACCAGTACAAGGTTCTTCCATTCAAACTAGCCCTATCTCCCTGCGTCTTCACAAAGGTCACGGAGGGAGACCTAGTTCCACTCAGGGAGCAGGGGGTTTGCATTCTCAACTACCTCGATGGCTGGCTGATCCTAGCTCACTCTCGAGAGCAGTTGTGCGAACACAGGGACCTGGTCCAGAGTCACCTCGCCCATCTGGGCCTTCGGGTCAACTGGGAAAAGAGCAAACTCTCCCCCGTGCAGAGGATCTCTTTTCTCTGTATGGAAATAAACTCGGTTGCCATGTTTGCGCAGCTTACAAGTAAGCGCGCTCAGTCACTGCTGAATTGCCCGAGTCTATTCGAGGGCAAGAGAGCAGTCCCACATTTCAGAGACTCCCTGGGCATATGGCATCTGCAGCGGCCGTAATACCTCTCAGGTTGCTTCATATGAGACCGCTTCAGCACTGGCTTCACAACCGAGTCCCGAGATGGGCATGGCAACAAGGCACGCACAGAATGACAATCACTCCGGCTTGCCTTCTGACCTTCACCCCGTGGTCGAACGTCGCTTTTCTACAGGCAGATGTTTCCTTAGAGCCAGTTTCCAGGCATGTTGTTGTGTCAACAGATGCCTCTGCCATGGGCTGGGGTGCCATGTGCAACAGGCATGCTGCGTCAGGCTCCTACACAGGACCACAACTCCAGTGGCATGTCAATTGTCTCGAGTTGCTAGCAGTACAGCTTGCACTGCAAGTTTAGGGAGGACGAGAGGCAGGTCCTCATAGTTGCGCCCTATTGGCCTGGCTGGACCTGGTTCTCTGAACTTGTACTCCTCGCAACAGCCCCTCCCTGGCCAATCCCTCTGAGGAAGAACCTCCTTTCTCAGCAGAAGCCAGCAGAAGGGAAAGGCTGTCTCCAAGCAGAGGTTGTCCCAGTGGATAGTGGATACTATAGTCTTGACTTATCAGGTTCAAGACCTGCCATTCCCCCTAGGGGTGAAGGCACACTCCACCAGGAGTGGCTTCCTCCTGGGCGCTGGCGCATGGTGCCTCGCTAACAGACATCTGTAGAGCTGCGGGCTGGGTGACACCTAACACATTTGCAAAATTCTACAATCTCTGTTTAGAGCCTGTGTCCTCCCGTATACTTACAGTAAGTAGGACCTGCTCTGTGTCATTTGCTTGCTGCACCATTCCACTCCACGGACTGGAAGCGTGCGCTATTTTGCTCAGGTGAGTTGCCCAGATTCTGAACCCTGGGTTCCTCCAGCACTGTTGATGTCTAACACTTCTGCCCTGTTGGTCAACTCCTGTGTTAGGCTAGGTGCCTCCATGTGTTGTGATTCCCCCTCTGGGCAATCCCATGTGTGTATTTCCACAGTAAACCTACCTCTGTAGCATGTGTCTTTCCCTTGGCAAAGACTACTCTTGCCATCTCTGACGTATTCCATACGTCACAATATTCCACCCTGCGGGCTGGGTACCTCAGCGGGCCAGAGTTTGCGATGCAAATTCCGCAGACCAAGGTACTCAGTGTACCATTGGCTCGTTTTGTAACCGCTCAAAGGTGATTGGGGCTCTCGGGTGAGACCCCATTCGTCAGAAAGACTCTGACATAACGTCTCCGTTCCCTCCTTCAGGGAACGAGGGTTATATATCTAATCTAGACATTTCTATGGACAGTGATTATCATCATAGCTGTTTGTTATTTTGTGTATTTAAGTTCCTCCTTGTGCACTCTTCATTTGTCCAGTATTGATCTTGTTTCAACTGCTGTTGGCTGCCTAGTTTGGAGTTGGTTAATTAAACCTTGTATTATATTTGCTTCATCTTCGTCTTCCTTGGGTTTAGCGTTACAGAATACCAGACCAGAAATATATTATGCCGCAAAATTCACTACTGTGGCTCAGAAGAGCTGCAACCTTTACATTTTTATGGAGTTTTGCCATCTCGCAGTTACCTGCCCTTATGATGAAAAGACCCTGAAGTAACTGTTCTGAATCGGGGAAAATTACTTGATGATTTCCATCATCCTGTTGACCTCCCAGACAGACTGGACTTAGCGAACAACGTCATTCTCACGCAAAGAAAGCGCCACAGTAAACAATAATGGAGGATATACAGCAGATCTTGTTCTTCCTTCTCTGCATGTGGCTGTTTGCACTCTTGTCCTTGGGCTCTTACAAGACAAAAAAACATTGTGTTGCAACGTGTGTCAACTGTACATCATCCGGTCTCTTTTTACCACCTTCGACAGCAGAGAGATTGTGTGAGCCCACCGCAGATGTTGGGGGACCCAATATATTATTATTATTTTAATATATTATGTATATATTATTGATTTGACTAGAACACTCTGTCTGTCAGTTGTTAAAGTCAAATGTGAAACAATGTGTACATTTACATATAAACTTCAATTTTAACATCCATTTCAAACAACATAGTTTTTTTCTGCTGGTTAAGAAGGAAAGCTCATTTATTAAGCTTAACAGAACACACTCAATGGGTGTGGAAAGTCATTCTGGGGTGCGTTTCCCGTACAACGACATTACTCACTGCTTAACTACCATAGTATGTTACATCATTGCCTCACAAATACCTGATAAACAAAATGAGAGAAATTACCTTTAAGTTAATTCATAGGTTTTACCCAGATAAGTGCTTTCTCAAAAGACTTAAAAATGACATTAATACCCTCTGTTCTTTCTGTTTAGATAAATCTACTTTACATTTATTTTGGAATTGCTCTCACTCAGTGACATTTTGGTGTGATATTTGTGATTTTATCAAAGGTTACGTGAATCCTAATTTTGAATTTACATATAGAAATGTAATTTTTGGTTTTCATGAAGGTGAAAAGAAAAATTATATTTAAATCTTATTTTTCTGTTAGCCAAATATCATATCATAAATGTAAATTTTCTAACTGCAAACCTCTTTTTTTAAGATTTAAACTTGAAATGAAAATGTATTTTGAATCCATTGAGTTCTCTAAAAACTTAAAAGCTACGAGAACAATGGCTGTGTTTAAGGACTTGGCACTTAATCTCGACTGAAAGACTGAAGGACCTTGGCGTCTTATACACTCACCTAAAGGATTATTAGGAACACCTGTTCAGTTTCTCATTAATGCAATTATCTAATCAACCAATCACATGGTCCTGGTCAAGACAATCTCCTGAACTCCAAACTGAATGTCAGAATGGGAAAGAAAGGTGATTTAAGCAATTTTGAGCGTGGCATGGTTGTTGGTGCCAGACGGGCCGGTCTGAGTATTTCACAATCTGCTCAGTTACTGGGATTTTCACGCACAACCATTTCTAGAGTTTACAAAGAATGGTGTGAAAAGGGAAAAACATCCAGTATGCGGCAGTCCTGTGGGCGAAAATGCCTTGTTGATGCTAGAGGTCAGAGGAGAATGGGCCGACTGATTCAAGCTGATAGAAGAGCAACTTTGACTGAAATAACCACTCGTTACAACCGAGGTATGCAGCAAAGCATTTGTGAAGCCACAACACGCACAACCTTGAGGCGGATGGGCTACAACAGCAGAAGACCCCACCGGGTACCACTCATCTCCACTACAAATAGGAAAAAGAGGCTACAATTTGCACAAGCTCACCAAAATTGGACAGTTGAAGACTGGAAAAATGTTGCCTGGTCTGATGAGTCTCGAGACATTCAGATGGTAGAGTCAGAATTTGGCCTAAACAGAATGAGAACATGGATCCATCATGCCTTGTTACCACTGTGCAGGCTGGTGGTGGTGGTGTAATGGTGTGGGGGATGTTTTCTTGGCACACTTTAGGCCCCTTAGTGCCAATTGGGCATCGTTTAAATGCCACGGCCTACCTGAGCATCGTTTCTGACCATGTCCATCCCTTTATGACCACCATGTACCCATCCTCTGATGGCTACTTCCAGCAGGATAATGCACCATGTCACAAAGCTCGAATCATTTCAAATTGGTTTCTTGAACATGACAATGAGTTCACTGTACTAAAATGGCCCCCACAGTCACCAGATCTCAACCCAATAGAGCATCTTTGGGATGTGGTGGAACGGGAGCTTCGTGCCCTGGATGTGCATCCCACAAATCTCCATCAACTGCAAGATGCTATCCTATCAATATGGGCCAACATTTCTAAAGAATGCTTTCAGCACCTTGTTGAATCAATGCCACGTAAAATTAAGGCAGTTCTGAAGGTGAAAGGGGGTCAAACACAGTATTAGTATGGTGTTCCTAATAATC
This sequence comes from Rhinogobio ventralis, assembly GCA_039654625.1. NCBI lineage: Eukaryota > Metazoa > Chordata > Actinopteri > Cypriniformes > Gobionidae > Rhinogobio > Rhinogobio ventralis. The sequence goes on along the minus strand of CM077199.1, from coordinate 29,968,480 downwards.
CTTTAGGTGAGTGTATATTGTTGTATTATTATGGTATGACAATGATAAAAATTGTTGTTACTGTTCTTTTATGCATTTAATAAAAAATAAAAATAAAAAAATAAATAAAAAAGTACGTTGCATCGTTGAAGAAATAAACTAGCTAGTCGCGACTGTTTCCAGAAACCGCATTGTTGCAAATCTGGTTCAACCACGTTGGTTAATGATGTCACGCAGGTGGTGGAGTAATAAACTGCTTTAAATTTTTCTCAGTTATTTTGCTTTATTTCCAGATTCAATCATAGGCTCGTTAGATACTAGAGCACGTACGCACATGCGCACTCTTCAAAAATGGTGCTTTATATCTCTTGACAAACTAAAAGACGTAAATTACATTTGTATGTATTCGAAATAAAATATATAGATTGCACTTAATGTTTTGCTCAAGATAAGGATTTATTAAGTCCACATGTCATGCAAACAAGAAACTATGCTTCTAACCACAGGTCGAGAGCTGTCGTTGCAACCACACAAGTTTGCGATGCTGTTTGCGAATGTTCGTTGGAACGATGGTTTTGGGAAACACACTATGAACTATGCTGATAACGACGGAACTTGCGACCATAATGGCTAACGATGCTTTTGGGAAACGCACCCCTGAATAGATTCTTAAGGATTCAGCAAATAATGCATGCTGGAAAACAAGCACAGCGCAGAGCTGAACCAAAGTGCTTCATATAGATCTCGCACCTGTCAGCTATCATCTGTTGAAAAGTGACAACAAAGAGCTGTCAAACACACTCCTACCTCACCTTTGTTTTGCAGCTTACATGCCTGAACACGGTCAAAGAACAGTGACAATCCCTGTGCCTTTGTTGCATGTTTGTTTTGCATTTTACACATCTAATGCAAAAAGGAGTGTTTTCCATTTTCAAAAGTAAACTGTTAAATAATATAGTATTGCACTTTGTATTATAAAAATATAACATTTCATTTTAGTGTCATTTAAACATCTTACATGTACTTACTATATAATACAATTATAGTATGCATAATTACAGGCAACTAACCCTAAACTAAACCCTAAGCTAAATTATGTTGTTAGCTGATATTACTCAGTACTTATTTGTAATTACACTGTAACAATGGCGCCTTAAAATAAAGTGTCAAAATGTTGATGTCATATACTGCACTGTAAACCCATAATGCTCAAAATGCTTAATTGGTTTTAGTAGGACAAATTTAAATTAAACAAATTAGTTCAGTCAAATTAACTGTTATGAGTATTTAGAAGTTCACAGCACTGACATAATTCAAGTAATCTGAATTGTTTAATTGTTTTGAGTTGTATGAACTAATTTCCTTTAATTTAGACTAATTTAAGTTTAACTGAAACTGGGCTAGGATTTTTTATTTCCCAGCATGCTTTGCTCATGCTTTGCCCATGGCCATTTGTGCAAGATTTAGTAGTGATTAAAGTTTTTGTTATGCTAACTGTTAATATGGGTTTTTGGAGAGTTGCCATCATGGTGACAAGTGACGCATGCTGCTTGCACTGTAAACCCTAACGTTCAAAATAATTGATTGGTTTGAGTAGCGCTAACTCAAGTTAAACATTAGTTCAAACAAATGAACTTTTATAAATTTTTAGAACTTTCCTTTTCTTATGAGTTCACAAAACTGACACATTTTAAGTAATCTGAATTGTTTCAATGTTTTGAGTTTTATGAACTTTTAATTTAGACAAACTTAAATTTAAACGAAACTGGGCTGGGATTTCTATTTCCCAGCATGCTTTGCCATAACACTCAAAAGGAACAGTACATTTTTTGTGCAAGATTAATGTTAAGTGGGAGATTTAGTAGTGTTTAATGTTTTGTTGTGCTAGTTTAGAAGTGTTTCTGTGTTTTTTGGGGGTTTTTTGTAGGGTTACAATCATGGTGACAAGTGGAGCATGAGCTTAGTTTGAGAACAGATATGTTTAATGTTTTGAATACATTATATTTTTAAGTCAAATGTATGAATTAGCTTAATAAAATATTTCAAGTTCAGAGCCATTAAAGTGTTTGATTACAAAATAAAAATCTGCAAGTTCTGCTTACTTAAACTTTACATTTCTTAACTTAAAACATTTGAGGCAAATGATCGCCAAAATTTTTTTGAGTTTTGCCAACTTATTCAAATTCTGACTTATTAGGGTTTACAGTAAAGTAAATAACTAATTTGATTTGCAAGAACTCAAAATAAAAAAAAAGTTAATTAACTAAATATTCTATGTTAATTGCTATTAAATGTGTGAGTTAGCTAACTAAGTATAAGTTAGGAGCAATTAACATGCATGACTACAAACTCAAAAATTAATAGTTCCCTTTTGTTCAGTCACTCCGAGTTACGTCAGTGACTGACGAATGGGGGTTTCGCTTAGAAGCCTATCATCTTCGAGATCTTAGAAAACGCCCAATGGCGATGCAATGCCATGGGCCTGTGGTATTTGCATAGCGTAACTCCGCCCCACCTCGTGGGTATATAAGGAAGTACACTGGCAAAGTCGCATTATGTTTCTGCTTCGGAGCCAAGAGTATCTCTTCACTTCTCAAGCCTGATACTGAGTGCGTCAGCTTCTTTGAGACGAGCAACTCTCCAGTCGGTGATGGTGTTACGGCGCGTTCCAGCTGAAGTTATTTCAGATGCTCCTGGGGCATATGGCATCTGCAGCCGCGGTCACGCCGCTCAGATTGCTTCATATGAGACCGATTCAGCACTGGCTTCACGACTGAGTCCCAAGATGGACATGGCAGAAAGGCACGCTCCGGGTCCCAGTGACTCGGACCTGCCTACAGACCTTCACCCCGTGGTCGAACCGCAGTTTTCTACAGGCCGAAGTTCCCCTAGAACAAGTTTCCAGGTATATTGTTGTATCAACAGATGCCTCTGCCACGGGCTGGGGTGCCATGTGCAATAGACATGCTGCCGCGGGCTCCTGGATAGGACCCCAGCGCTGCCTGCATGTCAATTGCCTCGAGTTGCTGGCAGTACGGTTCGCCCTGCACTACTTCCGAGCGTTGCTCAAGGGTCAACACGTACTAGTCTGGACAGACAACACGGCCACAGTAGCGTACATCAACCGACAGGGTGGTCTATGCTCCCGCCATATGTCTCAACTCGCCCGCCATCTCCTCTTATGGAGTCAGAAGCATCTGAGGATGCTTCGTGCCATTCACATCCCGGGAGACCTGAACCGTGCAGCCGACGAGCTCTCATGGCTTCAGCCACTTCCTGGAGAATGGAGACTCCATCCCCAGACAGTTCAGCTGATTTGGGAACAGTTCGGCGATGCACAAGTAGATCTGTTTGCCTCCCACGACTCTTCCCACTGCTACATGTTTTATTCCCTGAGCGAGGGAACCCTCGGCACGGATGCACTGGCGCACAGCTGACCGCGGAGCCTCTGCAAATATGCGTTCCCCCCAGTGAGCCTCAGTGAGCATTAGGGAGGACAAGGAGCAGGTCCTTTTGGTCGCCCCATATTGGCCCGGCCGGATCTGGTTCTCCAAACTCGTACTCCTTGCAACAGCCCCTCCCTGGTCGATTCTTCTGAGGAATGACCTCCTTTCTCAGAGACGGGGCGACCTCTGGCACCCATGTCCCGATCTCTGGAACCTGCACGTGTGGGTCCTGGATGGGACGCGGCAGGTTTGAGTACCCTACCACCTCAGGTGGTGGCTACCATCACTTCCGCTAGGGCCTTTTCTACCAGACAAGCCTATGCATTGAAGTGTAACCTCTTCGTCACCTGGTGCTCTTCTTGCCGAGAAGACCCCTGGAAATGCCCGATCGGGTCTGTGCTCTCGTTTCTCCAAGAAGGGTTGGAACGAAGGCTGTCTCCTTCCACTCTGAAGGTCTATGTGACCGCTATCTCAGCCTACCACGACCTCGTGGAGATGAAAAAGGTAAGTCAGCACGACCTGGTCATTAGGTTTCCTGACGGGGGCGAGGAGACTAAATCCTCCTCGCACTCCCCTTGTAACCTCTTGGGACCTCGCAGTGGTCTTATCAGCCCTGCAGCTCCCTTTGAGCCTTTGCAGTCAGTCAAGCTTAAGTTCCTGTCTATGAAGACAGCACTTCTGATCGCCTTGGCCCTCATCAAGAGGGTAGGGGACCTGCAGGCATTTTCGGTTGATGAAGCATGCCTAGAATTCGGCCGGCTAATTCTCACGTGATCCTGAGACCCCGGCCTGGATATGTGCCCAAGGTTCCCACCACTCCGTTTAGGGACCAGGTGGTGAACCTGCAAATGTGCTGCCTTTGGAGGAGGCAGACCCAGCCTTGGCACTGCTCTGTCCAATACTCCGTGCTTATGTAGACAGAACGCAGTTTCAGGACCTCAGACCAGCTCTTTGTCTGTCATGGTGGGAAGCTGAAGGGAAAGGCTCTCTCCAAGCAAAGGTTGTCTCACTGGATAGTGGATGCCATTGTCTTGGCTTACCAGATGCAGGGTCGTCCATGCCCCCTAGGGGTGAGGGCGCACTCCACCCGGAGTGTGGCCTCCTCTTGGGCTCTAGCGCATGGAGCCACGCTGACAGACATCTGCAGAGCTACAGGCTGGGCAACACCCAACAAGCCTCTCTGAGCATGTGTCTTTCCCTTGGCAAGCCATGCCACTCCTGGGGTTTAAAAATCTACCTTCGGCTGGTTACCCCAGAGTTCTTTCATATGCAGCCCCTCCGTGGGTCATATGTGTATCTTAAGTCCTCCCTGCGGGTGGGCACTTGGTGCATGTTTCCACGTGGAATATGCTTCCCAGTGTACCTTGGTATTCCTGTGTTAAGTGGGAGTCCTTTGTCTGTACTAGTCTACGACAGGGAGCTCACACTTACAGAGGGCATTGGACGACAGCCGAGTGGCGTGATTAGATTTGACCCATTCGTCAGTCACTGACGTAACTCGGAGTGACTGAACGAAAGGAAACGTCTCGGTTACGTATGTAACCCTCGTTCCCTGAGGAGGGAACGGAGACGTTACGTCCCTCTGCCACTTCCGCTGTGTAGCGACTGAGGCAAATCAGACACATAATCGCCTGTTACATTTAACAAATATGTTTTAAATGCTCTGTGCTTAGTAACAGACCTTCCCCCAACACAACAGAGAAAGGTCCTCAGTTACCCTGGATACCAACTGATAAGACGTTTTATGGCCCTAAAAAATTTAGCCACATGGAAAAGGCCATAGTTAAGACACAAAGCCTGTAAAACACACGCTTTTGCCTCAAGTTATAGACCAACCGTCTATAAATGAATATGCACCCCAGGACATTGTATGTACGCATATAACTGTCTTGTAAAGTGTCCCTTGTATGTTATTTCGTTTATGCATGTCTTATGAACAACTTACTAGTTTATGTAAGTTCATATATGTCGTGTCTCCTATCAAATTAATGCTCTCTTCACGACTTACACTTTCATGTATGTCACTTTCTCGTAGGAAGTAATGTGGGTTTGTTGCATTAATTGAAGTATATATGGGCATAGGCCCATTGAATCTTGCTTGAAACAAAGATCCATAAATCTCCCACATAGGAATTTCCCGCTGGGAAATCCCAACAATCCCATTGGGCAACTCGACCATCGAGGGTGGGATTTCTCTAAGACTCTTAAGAGAGACGCTCTCTCCTCCCTCTCTTCTCTTCTCCCTCTGGGCGTGTCATCTTGGTTGTCTATCTGGCCGGCCAACAGGCCAGGCCGGATAAGCCCTGCACACATAGCCTCACGTGTGTGTGTGGGACAGGAAACCAGATGCCACCATACGGCCAGTTGGGCCAGCAGGCCCAGCAGGCCCAACTCCTCATGGCGTGTGCAACTTCCTCAACCTCGATGGAGTCAAAACAACCATGCAAGCTCACCGTCGTTCCTTCGCTCAACACGGAAGGAAATGATAGCCACTGCAAAGCCATCGGATGGAACCATCAAGACTTTCTCCTGCGACCGTACATCTGGACGCCTTCCCGGGCAAATGCAAGTAATGTACTAAGAAATACAAGTCGCTGTGTAGTTAGTAAAACTGTAAACTCCTTTGCTCAGACAAATGGCATGGCATTGCATCGCCATTGGGCGTTTTCTAAGATCTCGAAGATGATAGGCTTCTAAGCGAAACCCCCATTCATCAGTCACTGACGTAACGCCTCCATTCCCTCCTCAGGGAACGAGGGTTACATACGTAACCGAGACGTTCTGCTTAAAACATCATAACTCAAAAATTTTATGTAACTGATTACCTCAATTTTTTTTTTTTACCTCAAAAATTTTGTTTACAGTGTGTATCTCTAATTCAAATAAAATAATAAGTACAGTAAATAATTGTAAAAGATTATAATTAAGATTATGTAAAACAATAAACAGTTTAGAGTACTATATGCACTTTAGTAATTCAAAAGGAGGGACAAAACTGAGGGACATAAAATGAGCATTTGCTCATTTTATTCATTTTTTTACACACTTGCACACACCAATTATGTTTAAAAGTCTGTGTTGAATAAAAAGCTTTCAAAACTGATTTTGTTTGTCATAATTTTCATAATATTACTTATAACTCTGGTGGATATAATAATGTTACATCTAACCCGGACTATGGGGTGGATTGTAACATTTCTCTCCTTGTGTTCGAATCAAAACCACACATTTTCTCTTTGTGCTGCAAAAATAAAAGCTGTCATTTAATGGCTGACACTTGCAACCAGTTTTAATCACACTGAACACACTGGCTTAAAACAACTCCAAGATACAGACAGAAATGTCAAAAATGTTACAACCATCCCCGATCTCCCCTATAGATTTTATCTGTACAAAGTCAGACTCCTCTGTCTGTCCACACTAAATAAAATAGTGAGTTGGCAGTTGTCTGATCTGATGAAATAAAATCATTCATCTTTCTCATGCAGAAAATTTGTGATTTGTGTGTGTGTGTCTGTTATCACTGTAAACAGCGATGAGCAAAATATTTTAATTTTAAACCCCATATTTTCTAATCAAACCCTTCAAAATACAGTAAAGACCACACTCCCGCAGCGCTTTCAGGTCTCAAAATCTCACAGACTGATTACTCAGCCTTGATATATTCTCTCATTTAAACGCTATTTTAAAAAGAGAAAAATTATCATAATTTCCCACTAATTACAGATGTAAGAGTATAACTGGCACCTTAGCAACAGAATTTCTTACAACCCATGTGTGCATTTCTAATGTTACCCCAGATAGAACATAAAACATTAATGGGGGCAGGATTCTTTGCAAGCTGGTGATGAAATTATGGTGTAACCTTTATCAATGTACCAGAGTCTTCATGGCAGCGAAGCAAGGATGGATATCACAAAACAGCTATTCTTACTGCAAATGTTGTTATGATGACAAATCACAAAGAATGAAATAAAAAAAAGTTGCTAAAAAATAAAACATAAAAAGATTTTCCTCTGACAAATGTGAAAGGCACTATTCTGCAGTGGAGTGTCATTGATAGATGTTGGCACTCAGAATCCGAGAATGACCTTGTTCTCTTTCAGAAAACACACGATTATAATGTATATTTTACAATATACATATTCTACATGAGCATTTAGGACATTCTAATAAACTCTCCAGAGACATGATGCACTCAGATCATACAGATTGATCATCCATTGCAATAAAAAAATCTATAGTAAAGTTGAAGAAGATCAAAAAACCAAAGACCCTGGTAACAGGGTGAGAAACGCAGACAGAGAGCAGTATTCATTTTGACTTGGCAACAGGAGAAGATGAGGTTCAATCAGTTTTATTAGTTTCACACAGCGAGAAGTGTGCAATGAATCCAAGCATGAGGTCGTATCAGAGTTAAGGTAATGGAGTCAAACTGAAATATCAGATATGTGATCTAAAAATTCATGCTTTAGAAATTCTATATTTTTTCACAATTTAAAAAGATTAGCTAAACTAAATTTAATGTAGATAATAATGCATCAGAATTCCACTATCAATTTATTACATTTTTAAATTTTTATTTTTAAATCATTTGCATTATTTTGTATTTTCTACACTTTTTGGATTCTGTGACAGTGGAAATGAATTAAAAAGAATGGGGTTAGTCACACTTTTCACTACAGTGAATATTTCTTAAGGTTTATTTCTACAAACCTCACAGTCGCAAAAACAGCTTTCCACCATTAATGGCAAAGAAAAAAAAGATACAGTTTATTGAACATGTTGTCACATTGAAACCTGCTATTAAACCACCTATAAGAAGCTTTTCAGTAAAATGTGCAGTAAAACAATTATGAAATGCAAAACGAAGATAGTTTTTTTAAAGGAAACTATATATATATATATATATATATATATATATATATATATATATATATATATATATATATATATATATACACTACCATTCAAAAGTTAGGGTTAGTAAGATTTTGTACTAATTTTGCAAGAAGTCTCTTATGCTCCCCAAATCTGCCTATATTTGACAAAATAAAAGAGACATATTGTGAAATATTATTACACTTTAGAATAACTGTTTTCTATTTGAATATATTTAAAAATTTAATTTATTCTTGTGATGGCAAAGCTGAATTTTCAGCATCATTACTCCAGTCTTCAGTGTCACATGATCCTTGAGAAATCACTCTAATATGCTGATTTGCTGCTGTGACAGTTCTTCAAAATTTTGAAAACAGTTATGCTTAAAATTTTTGTGGACAACACTTTTTCAGGATTCTCTGATAATGATCAACGAACAGCATTTATTTGAATTAGAAATATTTTTTTTATCAATGTAAAAATGTCTTTATTGTCACTTTTGTTCAATTTAATGCATCCTTGCTGAATAAACATTAATTTATTTAAAAAAAAGAAATGTAAATCTCACTGACCCCAACATATATAACCTATCCATCTAAAATAAATGTGAAAACTTGCCCCAACCTGACACCCCTGCCCTAAGAACAGTTCATTCATTCTATAGTTGATACCTGTCTGAATTTATATCCATCAGCTACAGTATACATATAATGATATTATAATTTTAGTTTTGGAGGACAGAATTCATCCACACACACACACACACACACACGTACGTCTGGTTTACTATCTTTGTGGGGACTCTCCATAAATGTAATGGTTTTTATACTGTATATTTACAGTAACCCTACCCATCACACAAAACTTTCTGCATTTTTACATAAAAAAAAAACCTCATTCTGTATGATTTATAAGCTTGTTTCCTCATGGGGACCTCAATTTAGGTCCCCACAGTGACACAAGTCCCCATGAGTCTGTGTGCATTCAGGTTGAAGTCCCCACTGGGATAGAAAAACATGTACGCATACACAATCGAAGACTGCTTTGATGTTTGAAACCAACATACAAAACCACAGCTAGAGCAACACATACAATCTTGTAATTGGACTTCTGACTGAAAACCCTGTTGTTACTGAGATACAGATGTGACAACTTGCCCCGATCTCTGTTATACAGAAATGGAAGTGTGGTGAAAATCTAAACAAGCTAATGAGTGTTTTTACAGCAACAGTCTTGACTTTTTTTTCTCTTTTGCAAACAATGGTCTTAAAGATGAAACCTCATTATACATGTCCAAAGCATAAACGGATCAGGACAAATGTGGCAACAAAGTTTCAACTCGGGCAACATTCCAGCAGGTCTGATGCAACAGGGCTGCAACAAGAGTTACATCTCCATAGTGTAATATAGTGTCCTTCCCCGTCGCATGTGGTTAAATAGTGCTTTACAGGGGTCTCTGTGCTTAGATTTTGTGCTTAGATATACATCTAGTCTGGTTTAGTCCAACTGGACCCACTTTAATAATCATTAGGATTTACTTACCCTCTACATTTCAAAAGGAAATGCGCGTATAAAACGCGTATGCGGACATCTTTACTCGAGATCAAGCGGAGAAATCACATAGCTCTACTGATTGAAATGTGGACTGAGGCTGAAGTTCGGATTGAACTTGTCCAGTTGAATTGGACTCGGCGCTGAGGGGCGAGGCGGCGGATGGATACGAGCTCGTGTGATGCGGTTACTGTTTGGTTTGACGTGACACTCCTCTCTGTTCTCCAAAACTTTTGAACGATTTATCGTGTAACCGATCAGTCTCGACATCAAATGAAGAAGAGTGAGACAATGTTCTGTTAAATTGAAAACGTGAGCTCCTCCACTGCGATTTACTGCGCTTACAGAAGCTCTTCAGACCTGACCACCTCAGCACGATGGAGTAAGTGTCAACTTCCATTCAGACTTTTATATGAGCTACAACTTCCTGTGACAGTGTATATCTCAGTTTAACTAGTTTTCAGAGTTTCTGAACTAGAAAATAACCTGCAGAAATCTATAGAGATGGGTCATCATGACATTTGTTATAGCTTTGTTTGAAAGAGCATTTAAAATGCAGAAATTGCTTAACTTAGTTTTTACAAATCTTCTGTACTGCTCACAAGCTTCTTTTCGAACAATATAGTGTAAGGCTCTATTTTCAGGCACTTCTGATGTTTCTGAGTGGATTTATAAAAAACTGTATCTTTTATATTTTTTAATTAAGTTTAATTAATATGTATAGAGTATAAACATGCATCTGAATTTTAAACTGTAAAAAAAATCATTTTTGAAATTAATATTTGGCATACATTTGGCATTGAACTTGACTAGATGCATCATATTACAGCATACTAAATGAGCGAAAGGTCATATTATTTTTTTAGATTTTTATTATTATTTACATTATTAAAAAATATTGGACTCTATCGTATCAATTCAGTCAATTTAACTTGTACTTATTAATTTTCATGATACTCTGTGAAACTGTGCATCTTTTATTTGGGGGAAAAAGGAAATTTTTGAGTTTGTACTGTTTTTATTAAAAAAATTTAACACTTGAAAATATGAATTAACAAGTGCGTTTTAATTTTTTTTTTTTTTTGTATTTTAATATAGGTTTCAGTTTTTCACATCTCTTTCCTGTATGAGGCATTTCTTCGATTCCCATGCGTTGTACGCAATTCATCATTACAATCGAAACACTGCAAATTGTGGCGGCATATATTATTCCCAGGAAGACTCCCCTCATTCGCACAGCCGGCTTAAGAGCTCCCTCTTTCCTACTGGCTAACGAAGGCCAATCATAGGTGGAGGGAGGAGTCTGCACAGACGTAGGACTAAATTGGTAAGCAGTACGACACTTTTATTTTGTCCGATTGTTGGTGGGAACCGCACTGCAGCGTATGTGTTAATGGCGTACAGTAAGTAAAGCAAATATTTTGGTGATCCACATAGTTTCATCTTTTTTTTTTTTTCAATTTCTACTTGCATGTATTGTTTAACAGGAAAATACATACATTTTCATAGTTCAGTGTTATATTTGCATCCATGCATATGTTGAAAATATTCCATCTGTATGTTACATCTATAATGCTGAATTGTTTTTCTCAACAGATTGGATGACAAAAACTTTTGACACTTACCCAAACTCAACTTCCACGGAATCGTCTCCTGGTTCCTCAATCCCACCCTCACCTCTGGAGCATGACGTCCAAATGCCCTCCGACTTGGAGGTTATGACCACTCTTCTTAAAGAAGAACTGGCTCAACTGGAGGATTATTACCTGTATGAATCAACACCTATGAAATTGGAAAAATGGCAAAAATGTGACAAAAGCTTACAAGCTATGGCCACGCAGTCATACTATCAGTTACCCTGCGCTTCATACAATGCAAACCAATCTGAAACAAATCCCAGGCTGGTGTCCCTGGCGACTGGAGACCTCGACCTACGAGGCTTCTGTGGGGGCTCTATGAGCCGACCGAAAATGTCTAGACCCGGCCCCTACAGCTACATTCGGACACACTGCAATAGCCAAAGAATATCAGCAAACGGATGTAAAGATGTGGAGGTGTTTGAGAAAGAAACGTGGACTTTCAAAGGGACTCATTCAGGTTATGCAGAGTTGGCTTTTGACCAGTGCTCTGTCGATAAACCCTTTGCAAAGAACCACGCCGGTGCAAAGAAGGTTCGAGAATGTGCTATACTGTTGAAGGAAGAAGAAAAAAGTTGCTTCACGGAAGACGTGTTTTACAGAGCGGAGATGATGAGAAGTTACGATCTCGGTGGGTCCCTGGAGCCCCACCACAGGAGAGATGGCCAGAGCCATGGGATGAAAATGCTCGGCCATGACGGGATTGCCATGCCGGTTTTGCAGTGCGCCGAGAACGAGAGCTGTCCACCGTATAAACAATCTGAAGTAGCCGAGTGTTACTTCCATCAGATTGCTGCCAATTTAGAGCCATATCATGGCTACATGAATGAAATCGATCAGCCAATCAGAACTGGGGCTGTTGATATCCAGAATAATGACTACTTGCACCATGAATGCCTTGGGGATCAAAGCTTTGAATGTCTGTCCGGTGACAGTGTTGGGTCCTCTTTGGAGTTGCCTGTCCAGAAACCGCTACAAAGGTCACGGGAAAGTCAGTGTGTGTTTAAACCAGATGTTAAAGTAGGTTCCTCGGAGAGAAACCATGGAGAACGCAAGCAGAAGAAAAGAGACCAGAACAAGTCTGCTGCCCACAGGTACTGTAGCCTTTTCTTTTTTTTTATGGGGACAAATGAAAGTAGTTGCCTTGGTTAGTTAGTCAAGGGGTTCCCAACCACCCATGCATGTTTTGCATGTCTCCTTAGTCAAATAAAAACTCTAGAATTTCAGAAGTCAATTAAGAAAGCATGTTTTTGTTTGGGATCATACAAGCAGACGAGCTGAACCATGCTATTTTATTCCACAAATGTTGCCAAAAAAACAATAGGTACCGTCAGCGTAAGAGGGCGGAGCAGGACTGTTTGGAGGAGGAGCTTCATGGTTTGGAAGGGCGGAACAGAGAACTTCGGGACAAAGCAGAATCTGTAGAGAGAGAGATTCAGTATGTGAAAGATCTCCTGATTGAAGTCTACAAGGCTCGCAGTCAGCGCTTAAAAGAGGATTCCAGTGCCTAAACCGTCTCTTACCAGCATTTCACTTATACCAGGCTCTGACAGCATGTTTTTATGCTCCGAATAGTTAGTGAAAAAAAAACAAGAGCTCATGTATTAAAATGGTTTTGTTTTTCCAAAGCGAAAGCCGCATGGTTTTATGAAACTGAGAGCATAATATCTGAAGCACTGTGATGATAGCCTAGCTTGGTATTTCAATTTACAGCGATATATTTAATGAAAAGCTGCCCATCAAGATTTGACTGAATTTCACATGGGACATTACATTTCTTCAACCCTACTGACTTGTTTTAGTGTACAAAATAAGATATTCTGTACAGGCTTGCTCCATTCTTTATTTATCATGAAATATCATGCTTAACTCAACAGCACAACATAATGAGAAATTGTAATAATGTAGCGACACGGTCAAAATTTTTACTATTGTGATAATGCAAAGCACTGCAATGTAAAATGTCACTACTTTTTGCTTTATAATTTCATGTATTTCCTTATGTTTCTCCTTTATTTGTGAACTATCTCATGTAATTATATTTAGAATACAGGAGAGCTTTTGCAATGATATTTAAATTGCTTTAATATATATTATAAACTAAGGTTTATAGCATATTAATGACTGATTTTTTGGCTCAGGTATGGAATGCATGTCTAATACATCGAAAAGCATGTTGGGTTACAATTTATCGCATGACCCAAAATAAGAAATGATTGCTTTTGTGCATTATGACAATATGTAGAATTTTTATTTTGCCCATTTGTTTTATTCTCATTAACATTGTGCTTTAAAATATGTGCTTTTTTTAGAATTATTGTGTAATCAGTATGAGATACAGATTGTTTTTATGCAGGTTTGCGAAAAACAATCACTGTCATTTGCTACAGGACTTTAAAATTCTGAAGAATTTGAATGATTTCAACCTATTTGAACAGGTGCACATTACTACAGTAGTATACTGTGCTTCTGAAAACAGACAAGCGTAGCAAATCTGAATGCATTTATTTCTGCAGGTTCTAATGCGTTTCAGAATCTACCAACACTTGATTAATAAATACAAATTATATTGTGCAGTAATTCTTATTTTTGGTTGATTCAAATGTCAATAAATGATTCTTAAATATTTTATGAATATTGTGATGAATAATTATTTAGCTTGTTTACACACAGACACATGCTGATAAATGTTCAAAGAGATAATACAAAAAAAATAATTTAATTTAATTTCCAAGCAATTAAAGGGCAAATATCTGATAATGATTTAATTCGAAAACATATTTTATACATTATAAAATACAAACGTCTATACGGCTATACATATTTACAGCTGTTGAACTAACATATTTACAATTCTTTAGCATCCATTTGATAAGAAAGGATCATATAATTTTTTTCACGTATGTGACGATAAATTCGGCAGTCCAGCTTTTCCTCTTCATTAGTGTTATATATAGCTTTATAAACATTTATTGTATTTTTATTATCATTAATAGGTCTAGTTTTATTTATTACATTTTCAATATTCAGGCTAATGTGCTTACAGTATTTATTTTTTAGCAGAAAATCGACAGCAAACTGAAATGATGCACTGTTTTGACAAGCTTTTGATTATTATAACCCATTATAATTATGAGTTCACCATCAAACCTAGCACATTAGACATGTAGCTTGTTGTAATGTGTGATGTGGCCTCACGATGGCATCAAAGGAATAAAAGAGACGGCAGGCAACGTTGTTCCTGTTTGGTGAGAGAAACCTTGCCGGTGTATTTCAGTCTAGATCACAGCGTCAAATATGGCCTAGACTCTGGTGTATTACAATTGTTTATGAACAACATACAGTTGCAGGAAAAATTGTGTGCTCCTTTAATTTACCATGGATTTCTGCATAAATTGCTCTTAAATTTTGATCTGATCTCATACTAATAGATAAATAGTTGATTTAAACATCACGCAAAAAGCTTCTGTTCATATTACAGGGTTGTAATAACTACCTTCAAGAATCAACTATAACCAAAACTCCAAATAAAGCCTAATTCAGCAGAATCGAATTGTGGTAAGTTTTGATGTGGTGACATTTCATCCTTGTTTTTAAAAACGTAATTTCCGTTTTTATTTTGTGATTTTTCAGTTTCTTACATTTGAGTGAACTAAATTGATGCATCATTTTTAATAGGCCTAATATTATAAAATATATTTGAAAAAAAACAAAACAAACATGTATTGTGTAAAAATATGATTAGCTGGGACAAGTTTACTGTAGCCTACCCCAAGGTCATCTTACCTCAATAATTTGGCAAAATGGCCGCTTTACCTTCTTTTTTCAATTATTTTACCTATACTGGATGGTGCAACATCATGTACACAGTTATCACATACCTAACGTATTATTTATTAGTTATTTTCGGGGTGTCTTAATACTTGTTTGAGGCAAAGTGTAAGTCAAAGATGGTGGTAAAGCGGTATGAGCGGTAGACTCGGGAATAATTGCAAACATCCTTATTTTTGTTTGATATTTTGACTGTCTATTGCTCTTTAAATTAGTGCTGTCAAATCGAATCAAAAATTAAAGTTTGTGTTTACATAAAATATGTGTGTGCCATGTATAATTATGTATAAATACACACACATTCATGTATATATTTTTTAGATATAAAATGTTTATATATAATATAAATTATACACTGTAAAATTTGCTGCCTTAAATTAAGTACTATCAACTTGCATGTTTAAGTCAATTCAACTTAAATTTCATTAAACTGACTTTTAAAAAAATGATTTGAATCTTGTATAACTTATAAAAAAGCTTAAAAAGCTTAACATATTTTGATGAGTTAAAGCAATGTAAAAATGTATGTTGATATAACATTGATCAAACCATTTTTACAGTGTATAAATATATATACAGTATACATGCAAATATTTCTTAAATATATACATGAATGTGTGTGTATTTTTATATATATATATATATATATATATATATATATATATATATATATATATATATATATATATATATATATATATATATATATACACACATACACACACACACACACACATACATACACAGTACACACACATATATTACGTAAACAAACTTTGTTTAAATCTGAAGATGCAGGCCAAGGTTTGTGCAAGCCATACAGTTAGTTAGTTGAACAATACTAGTGGATGAATATTTTCACATTATTTTTCAATAATAACTCCCCCTAGCCCTCGAATGAAGGAGTGTCTGTGAAATATTTTCAGAGAAAGAAGAACATGGTGGATTATTTTTTAAATATATTAAATCTTAGCTACATTCTTCATGTTTAATTTCAAGCACACCATTTACTAGCAATGGTGTGATTAAAATCAAAAAATTTTCTCTGGAATTTCAAGTACAAGTCTTTTGCAGATCACACCTGCCGTCTTTATTTCCAGTGCTGGAATCTCATTCAGCGTGACTGATGTGACTTCTGAAAACATAGTTCTGGGGAATGCAAGTTGAGACAGGTGTGCGTGAGAAGCTAAGAGGTGTTAACTTGTGGCCCTCAGGGCAAAGGGCATTTCAATCAGCAGTCTGTTTACCTTCCAGCTGACTGTGCTTGAAGGTATACAAGAAACTCCACTTCACAGAGCTGGTATCACTACAAAAAAAAAAAAAAAAGAGAGAGAGAGAGAGACAGAGAGAGAGAGACAGTGTGTGTGTGTGTGTGTGTGTACACGCAGAGCTGGTACAATATATGCGCGTTTAGACACACCCCACACATCCTTCAGCAGCAGGCTGCCATTGCCTAGAGTAAAAGTGACTCTTATCATTTAACAAAGGGCTAGTTCAGCCAAAAATACAAATATAAATCTGTCAGTTATCTGCCCTATCATTTCACAAGGGATAGTTCAGGCAAAAAATCCCAAAAATCTGTCATAAGTTAAACGCCCTCATGTCATGTCTCAGGTTTCAAAAGCAGAATTGTTATTGTTAACTAAAACTATTAAAATTTAATCATTTTATTTGTTAATTAATATAAAGATTAAATCAAATTAAATATTTGATGAAAACCTTAAAATTTAATTACAAATGTTATATATATATATATATATATATATATATATATATATATATATATATATATATATATATATATATATATATATATATATATATATATATATATATATATATATAAAAATAATAATAATAATAATAATGACAAGTTATTCCAATTTGAGCTAAAATTAAATCTGAAAATATAAAAATAAAAGCTTAAATATATTAATAAATACTATAACAGTATAAATACTAAAAAGGAGTAACTAAGGAGGCCACATCGTACCCTGAAGGAGTTATATGGGGCAGAAGTGCTGAGCCGTAGCCAGCAATGCAAAAGGGGGCTCCAACCCACTAAGGGGGGCTCTCCCAAGGGAAAGACAAGGGCTTCCGTTTAGGAGCAACTGTGGAAAAATATATGGGATCCTATCCGCACTCTCAAGGAGGGGCTGTCATGAGGAGCATTAGTTCTGGGAACCAGGTCTGGTTGGGCCAGTACAACGCAACTAGCAAGACCTGCTCCTCCTCCTGCCCCTGACACTGCATGCCCGTTTCTACGTGGCCCTCCAGCCCGTGGCAGAGGCATTTGTGAATACCACAGCATGCCTGGACACCAGTTCTAAGGGCACTCCGGCCTGAAGAAACAAGGGGTCTGCCCACGGCTGAAGGTTTGGCGACAGGCCGGTGTGAAACTCACCCGGTGAGTGCCGTGCTGCCAAGCACCCAACCGTTGAGGGTAGTGAGAGAGGAAAAACTTATGCAGTTTTGGCCCCTTTGGCATTCCATATATTTTTGGCACCAAAGTAGTTCCATACTTCCATACAAAGTAGTTTTCCATGCACATCCGGGAAAAAACCCGGGAAAGCATGGCTGTAAAATCTGAATCTGATTCACACCCTTACAGTGGGCTCAGTATCATCCTCTTTCCCTGAGCACAACAGCCCTCTCTCCGATGCAGCGTTTGACATCTGATCTTCAGCTGGAGCCCCGAATGAAATGCTAGGTTCTCCCATAAGAAGGACCAGCAAATCCATCCAGAAGCTGCACAGCTTAAAGTGCGCTAGAGGGGGAGGGGCCCTAGGGGGTTGGTTCCCCGAAGGAGAAGCCCTAGGGGGTTGGTTCCCCGAAGGAGAAGCCCTTCCTTTCCTCAGGTCACCTGAGCTTTTTTACCGAAGTAGACCTTTCCTATCGACCACCAGGGAGGGCGCTAAAAATCGACCCCGCTGCAGTGCCCTCACTCCAACACCAAACGAGGAGAGGTCCACTCAAAGAGCTTGACTCGTTATAATGTTAACACACGCTTTGTAGAGAGTGATTTCAGGACAAACCATCCACCACTCGACTCTGAAGCAAAAAGCTGATTTGATGCAAACACCTGGGACTCATTTATACCCGTGCTGCATGGCAAGAGCAGCTGGTGCAATTATTGCATGCCAATGTGCATTGGCTTGTTTAGTTACACTCGAAATAGACTGGCTCTTGCTAGCGAGATTCCTATTCGTCGGTCTCCGACGTGGCGTCGGAAGTGACAGACTGAATGGGAACAATACTTCTTTCAAGCCTCAAAAAAAAGTAACATAAAAGTATAAATAAATTGGTCTGTTATAATCCAAGTCAGACACCAGCTTTGTGAGAGGAAGACACTCTTCCCTTCAAGCTGTGTCCAGATCAACCAGTCAGTAAGCTGAAATTGAAAACTTGGATCAGTCTCTTAAACCATCATGAACTTACTTGGGAGAGCAAGATTTTCAGTGTGCAACAACTTAAATAACAGTCATAAAACTATTTATGGTTCTTTTTTGTCATTTTGGGAGTCCTACAACCAATGAAATTTCAATGAAAAGCAGCTCTGGACATTATGTCAAATATCTTCTTTTATGTTCCACAGAAGAAATAAAAATTGTACAGGTTTTTAACGAAAGGAGGGTTTGTAAATAACATATTTAATTTTTCTCTTCTATATATATATATATATTTGCATGAAAACATACAAAACAAACAGCAGTAGTCAAATTTCCCCAACAGCATGTATATGAAACAGTGTCTATAACCACAACAAGACTTACTCTCTCTCTCTTTCTCTAGAACAGGGTCAAGATGAAAACAGAGCAACAAGATAATTACACTGGTATCTCATCTGTACAAACCTGCCCCATAATGCCTCAGGCACAGACCTGCACAAGATATGACTGATGGGAGTCCAAAAACTCATAATTTAAGTTTATGAGAACTCCCCTTCCCAGAGTAATGCAAAAATAACTCCAAATACCAATAATACAAAAATCTCTTCTGTAGGCATGATTATAGATAATCGCAGACATGGCCAAACAACTTTTGGTTCCACAAATCTTTGACATTTTGGCAATGTTCAGACTGCAGGCAAAAGTGTCCCAAATCATATGTGACTCAGATCTTTTCTTTTTTTTTTTTTTATATATATATATATAAATACCAGTGTGAACTAGCACAAACCACATGGAATCTGATTTGGGCCACTTTTGCCATGTGCAGACTGCCGGCAAACAAACAAACAAACAAACAAACAAAATTGCATAACCAGATGGGTTTTGAAAGTCTGGAGGGCAAAAAATAAACAAAATCAGATTTTTTTTCAAATCAGATTCAAACCACATATGGAAGTGATTTGAAATGCGATTCCAATCAGATTCTTACAAATGCGCCTCAGTCTGGATGCTCTGGCTGCTCAAATCGGATTTTAAACTGTCTTTTGTGTCACTCTTAATGTGACAACAATAACATCAAAACCGGTGACAGAAATAGCAGAAGTATTAATACAGTTTTCAAATGGTATGTCCAAAGTTTTCCGCACTTTCCTGTGCGACGGAGGAGTTCTGCACAGCAACTTGACAGGGCGCTTATTTGGAGAGCAAGATGAAGCACCTCCATTTTTCCTGAATCCATTTTGAAAGCCTTGTCACATACATGGGTACTACATTACCAAAGCAACCTATGCAGATAGAAGTTATATTTGATCACTTGCAATTAATAGCTACATTCACACTGTCAGTCCGATTATTTGTGTATCAGATTTGAATCCGATCTAGAATTATTGACGTCCACATTGACTACGTTCAGACGGTCAGTCCAAATCCGATTTTCGTCCATATCCGATTGGAATCTGAACGGCCAAAAATCCCATTCAATCCCCCGCATTTCTGGAAGTTTCAGTCTGATTGCTCTGATTTCTCGTGGTTTATAAATAAATGCTTTAAATGCTGATTTCAGTGTCCTCCAGGTTTAAATCCGTATGAC
This sequence comes from Rhinogobio ventralis, assembly GCA_039654625.1. NCBI lineage: Eukaryota > Metazoa > Chordata > Actinopteri > Cypriniformes > Gobionidae > Rhinogobio > Rhinogobio ventralis. Next base: position 29,948,175 of record CM077199.1, on the reverse strand, counting down.
TGCACGCCACGCTGTCTTGTTATTGTTCTTTTGCGCATGCGGGTCAGTTTGGGACCGTGATCAGTTCACACTCGAATCTCATATTGGCCACAAGAATTTAATTGTCTTAAGAATGTCCAGTACAAACTCACATACATCCTAACTCTTATACAAAATACTGTATTAACTGATACGAGTACACATATAACTAAGTATCTATAACTAAAAGTTTGGAAAGATGACCACGAATGAATAATCAAAGCATCTCTCACAGAAAAATTGCAGCTATAATTTCTAATTTATACCCGCTCCCATTAATATGCATGTGTCTATTTTGTTTTTAAAACCATATTCATGTTAAAAAAAATAAAAATAGGTCTTACAATAAACAAAGCCCTAAATATGTCATATACATACAGCACCCATATTACATTTACTATATAAGATATATGCATCACCCTCTGTGTGCCCATGTAACATTAACGGTTACATGGCATAGGTTTAATAAATGTAAAACAGAAATGAGATCAATCAAAAATATAACATTTAGGATAAACTAAAGAATATAACTGTTACCCATTACAAAAATATGCTAAATACAGTGTTGTTGGAAACACATTATTACCCAATGCAGAAAACAAAGGGTCACTTAAATCAGGGATACACACTCATGACTATTGGATTATCAATATTACAAAACACAGCATTAAGAAACATGTGAGGAACAGATTTTACAAAGTAATTAATAATAATAATATTATTATTATTATTATTATTATTATTATTATTAATTTGTTACATTTATATAGCGCTTTTCTGGGTACTCAAAGCACTTTACATATAGAAGGGGGGAATCTCTTCAACCACCAGCAATTAAGAATATTTTAAAACTTCTCACCTCAAATACTAACATATACCTTGTAATTCAAATTATATATTTGAATTTTTTGAGAAAAAAAAAAAAAAAAAAAAAGGCTCATGCTCACCAAAGCTGCATTTATTTGATCAAAAGTACAGTAAAAAGCAGTAATATTGTGAAACATTACTAGAATTTTTTTGTATTTGAATTAAACTGTCTAAGATGATTTTCAGCATCATTATTCCAGGCTTCAGTGTCACATCATCCTTCAGAAATAATTCTAATATGCTGGTTTGCTGCTCAAGACACATTTGTTATTATTATCAATGTTGAAAACTGTGCAAAATTTTTTACAGATTCTTTGACAATTAAAGAGCAGCATTTATTTGAAATAGAATTTTTTTTGTAACATTATAAATCTTTACTGTCACTTTTTGATCAATTTAAGGCATCCTTGCTGAGTTATATTTATTCATACTTTTCTTATTGAACAATAGTGTGCATTAGGGATGGGCGTATCGATATGAAGTATCAATATATCGATACTGATGTGAGCATCGAAACGTATCGCTAATCAAATAAAAATATTGATACTTATTTTACCAGTAATTTAGTTTATTTAAAAAGATTATTTAATACATACAATACGAATAACCTATGTAACTGAATAGTTGTGTAGTATAGGACTATTTTCCTGCTCATCTGAACCATGATCTGAACGCACGCAAATGCTGCAAGACAGAACCAGTCAATCACAGAGAGAGCGTTCGCTCACTGATGACACTATTTAAACAGAGCTGCTTTTCTCAAAACTATCATAAGAAACCATTGATGCTTTTTTAAACACAGCCCAGAACAATACTCATCAGAACACAGAAAACATCTGCAATTGTAGCCTACATAGTGCAATTACACTCTTTAAATTTAATGTTAAAAGTTGATACTGATCATGTTCTATTCTGTAACTAATGTTAATATAAATCATGTCAGAATAAAAAGGTTGCATTTTATGGGTGCAATGTCCTGTCACTGGCAGTCTCTTATGAAAATGAACCATGGTTTATTTTTTACTACAGTGACCATAGTTCAACTAGTATTTGTAAATTTCCATGGTTATCACTACATATAAACAAATTTTAACCATGGGTAAACAAAAATATTATCTAATAAGTTGCAATTAAGGCATATTGAATGTTAAAATACCTTTCAAATATAATGTTAAGTGGGTATCTTTACCCATTTTACTAATAATTAATAATTAAAAAGTTCAGTATAGAAGTATCGTACTGGTATCGATATCGGTGATACTGGCCTTGAAAGTATCGGTATCGTATCGAAAACAAAATAAGTGGTATCGCCCATCCCTAGTGTGCATCATACAGAATTCACTTACAACTTTGCAAAAGGGAGAAAAAAACCCAGCAATATGGTTGTAAATTATATTAGGAAATGTCCACATATATTGTTGTGCAAACATAAGCAAAATGCAATTTTGTGCAAACTTTGCGCATTTTGTGCAAAAACTGAATTTGTCAATTTTGTGTCCTAGATTCAGAGAAATAGTGTTGGTACAGTTACTGCATTTTGCCATTGTACACCAGTATATGCAACCAAGACAGTCTCCTTAAAGGAACACGCCAACTTTTTGGGACTTTAGCTTATTCACTGTATCCCCCAGAGTTAGATAAGTCCATACATACCATTTTTATCTCCGTGCGTGATCAAAATTTCTCTCTCATTCCTGCGTAATAATCCATGAACTTTGCTGCCGTTCCATGGGTGCAGCAGGGGCAATGATATTATGCAGCGCCTGAAAATAGTCCCCAGCACGCTCTCTGTGCAAGCAGGTTGTCACGTTGGTTATGTTGACGGAAGTTAGCCTATTTTCAGGCGCTGTGTAATATCATTGCGCCGCTGCACCCATGGTACGGCAGCAAAGTTCCTGGATTATTACGCAGGAATGAGAGTATAGTCCCTAGCCATATCAGTCTAGAAAATTGCAACTTTTAATTTTCCGTGAGTCTTAGTACATGATGTAACTATACACATCTCAACATATATTTAGGAAAATGTTGGCGTTATTTTGTCACTTATTGAGCAGTAGGCTAGCTGGAGCCGTTTACCTCCAGTCTTTGTGCTAAGCTAGGCTAGCGGTGGGTGCGTCAGACAGAGTTATGGCATGCACGGAGATAAAAATTATATGTATGGACTTATCTAACTCTAGGGGATACGGTGAATAAGCTAAAGTCCCAAAAAGTTGCCGTGTTCCTTTAATATCAAAACTATTTACTCTTGGAGCAAATAGAAAATGTGGCATTCGACAGACTCATAGGTCTTACCACCTTTTTTCCTTTTTAAAACATATTGCTACTCAAACGTAACTAACAGTGGAAGTTTCATAGAAACCAGCTACTGGGCAACCATTGTGTTTTTGCGCAGTGATACACCTGACTTTGCACCTGAACACTTAACAAAACCTATGGTTGCATAATACATAGCTTTACCATGCCCTGAAGACTTTTCTCATTCGCTTCAGAAAAAAAAAAAAAAAAAAAAAAAAAAAAAAAAGGATAACTAAAATATATACAAGTCTTCATTGGCAGGTTAAAGCTTGTATTCACTCAAAAACATTTACCGTCAGTTAACAGCACTGCCTGGCCAGGCAGAGAAAACAACTCTTGCTAGAAGCAGCTGCAAATGAGCCAAACCACCATTACTAAATCATGTTGTTGCTGGCCTGAAAAAAAAAAATAATAATAATTCAATAATCACAAGTTTAAGAATTAGTGCCGTGAACAAAACATGTCAGATATATTCATGCCTGGAACTGTGCTATGTAACAGGTCAATTTAACACCATTTTTAAATAGCCCATCAGTCATCTAATATTAAACATGCCTCACACCTTGATTTTATTTGACTGAAAGGCAGCTGCTTTTTCACACGGCTTGGAAGCGACACCTTTGTTCATCGTACTGAGGCGACCATGTTCCTATAAGAAGAAAAAAAAAAAAAAAAATGAAACTCCTACGCAAGTGAATCATGTTGGGGCAGCGTCATGTACCCTCCACATGTCCGGATGTCTCATGTCTCATTCTGTCTCATTCTCACCGCAGCGTGTATATAGCACTCCATTTGAAAGAGGCACTCTAGTGTTTCCATCATCTGCTGCTTGCGAAGACTGTGCAGTCTAAGAAGGCCTGCAGACTCACACAGCTCCAGTTCCCGCACAGTGTGGTTAAGAGCTACTGCTGCACACTGTAATGCACTGAGCCCTGCAAAGAAAACACCAGCCTTCTAATAAATCCCTGTATAGAAATACACTTCAAATTAGCCATTTTGACCAAAAAAAAACTTCAATGTGTGAAAGCTCATAGCCAAGATCCAAAGATAACAAAATTTGGCTGGTAACTTTAACAAGAACTACAACATCTTTAAAGAGTTAGTTCACCCAAAAATTTTATTTCTGTCATTAATTACTTAATTATGTCGTTCCAAACCCATAAGACCTTTGTTCATCTTGGGAACACAAATGAAGATTTTTGATGAAATATCACACATAGGTTTCTGAACCACACATAGGCAGCAATGTCATTGCAACTTTCAAGGCCCAGAAAGGTAGTAAAGACATCGTTAAAATAGTCTGTGACTCCAGTGTTTCAACCTTAATGATATGAAGTGACGAGAATACTTTTTGCGCGCAAAAAACAAACAAAAATAACGACTTTATTAAACAATTTCTTCTCGTCTGTGCCAGTCTCCTAGTTTACGTTGTAAATACAGTGCAGCTCTTCCGAGTTCTACGTCAGAACGGCAGCTCACCATTGGCTAGCTCCTGCATCAGCATCCCACGCATGCGTCGTGGTGCTCATGTGAACAACGTCTACCAATGGTGAGCTGGCGTTCTGATGTAGAACTCGAAAGCAATGCAGTGTATTTACTACGTCAACAACGTAGGAGACTGACACAGACGAGAAGAAATTGTTGAATAAAGTCGTTATTTTTGTTTGTTTTTTGCACACAAAAAGTATTAAAAGTATTCTCGTCACTTCATAACATTAAGGTTGAACCACTGTAGTCATATGAACTATTTTAATGATGTCCTTACTACCTTTCTGGGCCTTGAAAGTTGCAATGACATTGCTGCCTATGTGTGGTTCAGAAACCTCTCCGATTTCATCAAAAATATCTTCATTTGTGTTCCGAAGATAAACAAAGGTCTTACGGGTTTGGAACGACATGAGGGTGAGTAATAACAGAAATTTAATTTTGTGGTGAACTAACCCTTTAAAATCACATAAACCACAAGAATTAGCCATTGCAGTTTTTCATCTGACATACAAGTGCTCTACTAAAATTACGTGCTATGACTTTTTACAGCCTGAACTAAATTAATAATAATTCTATACAAACTAACCCACACATCATTTAAATATTTATTTTTCTACGAAATAATAATTTCAATGGCCCTATAAATTTGATTAAACCATCAAAATGAGGAAAATATATTTTTATTTTAATATATTAAATATGAGGGAAGAACAAAAACTCAGTTATGGTATTTATCTGACAAAATTATTTGGCAAAAAAAGGCTTCAACTACAATACAATCAGTTATTAATATTTTGTTGGTTCTCTCGTTTTTGCATGTGTTCTTAATTTCGGTGTATGACAGCCTATCCAAAAAATATGTTCGCACAATTTAAGTATTATTTATAGCTGGTAAGTTTTTTTTTTTTAATTGGTTCATTGGTACAACATTTTTAAAATGCCAACAAACTTTCAGCTACTAGCCCAGAATAAACCACATGACTTCTAAGTCTCACCTTTGTAATATAAATTCTGATTATAAAACATAGTAAAATGAGGCACCTCTTTCTCAACAGGATTATGAAGCAAGTTTGTGACTAGTACTACTGGATTCTTTCTCAGCAGTATGCATGCAGCCACAGCCTTACTGGAGCAAAACATCATAAAAGATTTGGCAAATGCGAATCCGGATGACTTATATGGAAATGGATGGGGAAATAACTGGTTCCCTAATGCACATTTACATTATTGTCACAAACAAATGAAACCGAACATACCGTTTGCATCCCTTTCCTCCAAATTAACATATACGCCAATTTTCATTAAACCTTTCAGGACCTGTCAAAAAACATTTACAGTATGAGTGAATAGTAGGATCTGTATGCTAATATTCCAGCACCACATAAATTTACCTCCAAGACTCGAATATATCCATTTTCTGCACTGAGATGGAGACATGTCTTCCCATAGTGGTCCTTCGCATTGATATTTGCACCAAGTGACACCAAATCAGCCACCATGAAGTGTTGATTCTTCTGTGCAGCAAGATGAAGTGGAGTCTGGGAAGAAAAACAGGCCCATGCAACATTTATGCATGTTTGTTGAGTGAAAATGTGCATGTATGATTGTTTGTCACCTTTCCCTCTGAATCTTTGATATTTAGTTTCTTCAGAGCCACCATCCTTCTGGCAATAACATACACAAGGGATCTCTTTCCCTCCTCAACAGCTCTGTGTAAAAGACTGTGGAGAGAGCATGAAAGCAGTCACTTTCCATTGCATGATCTGTTTGCCTTTCAATGTCAGGGTATTACTAATTGTAAACAGCTGTGTTCAATGGGTGGAGTACTATTGGCCTATTCCAGTGAAAGGTAAACTCTGCATCATCTTTTAATGTGTCTGACAATGTTGTCATTTCAACTGGTGTAGTCTTTCAGGATGTTTGTCAGGTTTGTGTGTGCGGCCATATCAATAACCATTGTACTAATCAATTCTGTATGCGAGAGGGCTTGTTTGAAGACCCTCTGTGCCATCTTTGTTGGTGCTGAAATGCTTCAAATTTCAACTGGGTTCCTACGCGAGCCATTAATCTCTTTTATTCCGCCCTGCTTGAGGAGTTAATAATGGGGTTTGTCATAAAGTTGGGAGCGGAAAACTAATGTAGCCGCTTATTGAATGCGACAACGACGATGGCAGACCCAATTTCGCTCCTTCTGTATTTCATAAAAAGTTTCAAGTGATAAAAGTGGCACTACAAAAAGTACCCTTGCAATTCTTGGTACTTGAAGATTATTTTAAGAAACCGTGTGCATTTTCTTCATTTTTATAAATTACAGTCGCACTTTGAAAGATTACCCATTAGCATCTGCATGAAGAAACCATCTGCAATGGCTTCAGTGAGTTCTTGAAAAGTAAAATGATCTTACATCCTTCCGTTTTCATCCACAGCAAGAAGCTCTTGGTCAGATATCTCCTTCAGCAGATTCTCCTCTCTTTCCATTTGAGTCCAGAAGAAGGTCATATCTCTCCACTCCTCCTGCTGAGAATGTGGCCATGGTGGAGACTTCATCTTTTGTGGAGAAACCGCCCAGACATCTGGGTTGGGACTGGCATGGAATGATTCTTGTGGGGACGGCACTTGGTATTCGCATGAGTTTGCAGGAGAGCAGCTCATTCCATACAGACCATCATACCTGTAATTATCTAACTCATAACTGCTATATTCCTCCTGATTCTCCAAGAAGACATCAGTACCCTGGCTGTAAGTTGGGGAAGGGTAAGAGCTGCACACAGAATGGACAGGGGAGGTTTCAGAGGGTACGGAGTAGCTTGGAGACCAAGGTATCTCATTCTCCTGACCGTATGTGTTCATTAACCCCTGATGAGATGCTTCTTCAACCCAGAACTCTGAAGAGCATGAAGCTGAATGGGTTTTGTTTGGTGATCTGTATGACTGACAGGTCTTAAGATCCTCCTCCAACACTTCTACTATAATCGCAAGCTCCTCCAGACCCTTTGTTTGATGTTTCTTCTGTAGCAGAGATAAAACATTTCACAACCTGCCTATGTACCAGGTAACAGAAGTTTCCAGAAAAAGAAGCTATAGTTCTGCAGACGTCACTCACCAGAAAATGTCTCCGGTTTCCACCTGTGGTAACTCGTTTCTTATCCCCTTTGGACCAAACACATTGCTAATTAGAAACGCGATGAGGTTAAAATGGTTATGCTAACATTTACATATTTCAACCTTACCTTTAAATGTCTTAGAATGTTTCCCCTAAAAAATACAGTCAGACCATGATCAACATGCCACAATATGATTGTAAATAAGACGAAGAGAAAAAAAAAAAAAAATCATACCTGCAGGTCTTTGGGCTCAATACCCTTGGCAATCCGTATATTTTTAAGCATGTCCCTTACTGGCATTTTCACTCTAACTCCGAGGTATTTTTTTTCAGATGTGGACTTGTGTTTTTTTGGTCCTAAAGGGATACAGGCCTGTTAGCAAAGCATTGGGCTATATATGAAACTACATACTTCGATATTTCGCAATGCAATTATTCTGAAATGGGATGGGACATATCTAATGTGACACTAACATCACACAAACCCACCAAAATTCATTTTAATAGAACGGATCATATTTATGCTCATGTTAACTGTATATAGAAAATGCATTGGTATGTATTAACTTTCATCATGACTTCAGATTGCATACTTTTGAGCAGCATAAAAAACTATTATAGTGAATAACAATATAAAAAACACCTAAAAGTCTTCTAACTGGTTATTAAATAGAGATAAAAACTATAATCAAAAGATCTTAAACCAATCTAAGGTGGTTTTGTTGGTTTTATTAGCTAGGTCATACGACCATATTAAACCATCTAAGGCCAGCTTAGTCGGGTTAAACCTAAACCCAGTAGGGTCACAATGATTAATCTTCTATCAAGGCTACCCACCTGTTTGACAGCTCTTCTTGGCGTTCCCTGAGGGGTTCTGCCGGCCACTTGCATCTGAAGGAGGTTCTGCTGGCAGAGGTGACCCGTCGCACGAATAGTCGCGGAGTTCGGTGTCTTTAGGCAGCGTATCGTGCCCTGAGGCTTTTACATGACTGCTCACCATCCTGTTGGCCGGTTATAAAGCTTACTATAAAGTGCTACGCGTTTAGAATGTTATGATAACAAACATAAAGTGGTCGAGTAATGGGCTGTTACCTGCTAGTCCTCATTTAACAGGTGTGTAATGTCAGCGGCAAAGTGTTTTCATTACCTGACTTGAGGAGGCGGGGCAGTCAAAGCATATCACCTGAGTTTTATCATGCGAGAACAGTGAACCCATGTGGAGCAAAGCTGTTCAGTCGAAGTTGTTTTAAAGAGAATTTATGATAGATAAATGAATGTAATATATTCTGAACGATTCTGAGGCTTATACAAGTATGTGAACCGCTTGCAGAATCTGTGAAAATGGGAATCATTTTAACTAAAAAAGAGAGATCATACAAAATGCATGTTATTTTTTTATTTAGTACTGTCCTGAATAAGATATTTTACATAAAACATTTTTACATATAGTCCACAAGACAAAAAAATAGCTGAATTTATTAAAATGACCCCGTTCAAAAGTTTATGAACCACTGATTAATACTATTAGTAATATACTATTGATTATTAATATAGGATGCATTAAGACCCAGGGGGTGAAAACTTATTGAATTTGAAAATTAAGGTAAATTGTACTTAATTTGTCTTCTGGGAAACATGTAAGTATCTTCTGTTGCTACTGAAGGGCAGTACTAAATGAAAACAAACAAAATTATTATTTCAACAAAATAAGAAAAATCTCCATCCTGTTCAAAAGTTTTCATCCCCGGCTCTTAATGCATTGTTTCTCCTTCTGGAGCATCAGTGAACATTTTGAGTCCCTCAGTTGTCCTCAGTGTGAAAAGATGGATCTCAAAATCATACAGTCACTGCTGGAGAGGGTTCAAATATGCAAAAGATGCTGGAAAAATGAAGAATTTGCAGGACCTGGAGGATTTTTTCTGAAGAAAATTTAACTGCTCAGGACAAACAAGAGACTCATGAACAACCATCACAAAACAAAAAAAAACATCCAGTTAACAACACACAGTATTAATAATGGTTCATAAACTTTTAAACGGGGTCATTTTAATAAATTCAGCTATTTTTTTGTCTTGTGGACTATATGTAAACATTTTTTATGTAAAATATCTTATTCAGGACAGTACTAAATAAAAAAATAACATGCATTTTGTATGATCTCTTATTTAGTTAAAATTATTCACATTTTCACAGATTCTGCAAGCGGTTCACATACTTTTTCTTGCAACTGTATAAACATTAAGTAGGCTAACAATTATTTTTGTGTATATGACTTTCTTCTTTCAGATGAATGCAATTGGAGATATATTAAATAATGTCCTGGCTCTTCTAAGCTTTATAATGGCAGTGAATGGGGGTTGAGATTTTGAAGCCCAAAAAGTGCATCCATCCATCATAAAAGATATCCACACGGCTCTGGGGGTTTAATAAAGGCCTTCTGAAGTGAAACGATGTGTTTTTGTAAGAAAACTATCTATATATTTATAACTTTATAAACTAAAATAACTAGCTTCCGACAGACGGCCTTCGCAAGTCGACTTGCACCAAAAGAGTAACGTTAACCCTGAAGCTCCACTTCTCTTATATCAGAATCCTCAGACATTTATCAAATTTTCAAATTCTTGTTTTAGACTTCTAATTCGGTGTTTTGTTTTGTTCTATCCTCTGCGCTTCCGTGTTTGTCAATATGTGTCAGGTCAAAAGTTACTCTTTCGATGCGTACGTCCGTCTGTCTGAAGCTAGTTACTTTAGTTTATAAAGTTTTAAATATGGATTTTTTTTTATTTATTTTTTTTACACAAACGCCTCGCTTTGCTTCAGAAGGCCTTTATTAACCCCCTGGAGTCGTATGGATTACTTTTATGATGGATGGATGCACTTTTTGGGCTTCAAAATCTCGACCCCCATTCACTGCCACTTATAAAGCTTGGAAGAGCCAAGACATTATTTAATATATCTCCGATTGCATTCATCTGAAAGAAGAAAGTCATATACACCGAAAAAAATATTTATATTATTAATTAGTTGAATTAATGTTTATATAAACAAGAAGATAGTCATATACACCTTGGATGGCTTGAGGGTGAGTAAATCATGGGGTAATTTTCATTTTTGGGTGAACTATCCTTTTAAAAAAGCAGACGAAAATGTACAAATCCTGACAAACTTGTGCAGCACAAAACAATTTTTTTTAAATATATATATTTTTATTTGCATTATGACTCCTTGGAAGGCAGCATGGGATCTTCAGCCTCCAAGTTTGAACTGTAAAACTCAACCTATCCCATGACGTCCAGAGAGGTGGAGCTGGATGCCATTTGACTCTGCAATGAGCACCACTTGCTTTTGCAAGTATATTAGTTTTTTGTTTTTTTTACAATTGCTAAGACACATTTCTCAATACTTTGGTAATTTTTCTTTCAAAATTCTTCACACAGTTTTCCTAACCAACTTTCATCTTGGCACAGCAGTTAATTTCACATTTAAAATGCACTAAAACTATCAAAACACTTCATTCATGTCTCAAATCAACTCATTCTTCCATAACACTATAGTAAAGGTTTTCAACCAACAAACACACTTTGTCAATCATAAAACACAGACCTAAAAAACACTAACATCAGATAGAATTATACAATGATTTATTTTGTAAAATGTCTTTACAAGAATGACACTCTGTGCTTATAATTCACTCCAGTATATGTTACAAAGCTCATGTTTACATTACAGTACACAATTATTCCTACTTTTGAATGGATGGTAATGAATTGAAAGACCTGTGTAGGTGTTCAGTTACATCTAGTTGCTTTGATAGTATTTGATTTTTTAGATTCAGAATATATTTCAACATGGTATTACTGTAGAAATATTTTGTTGGGTTTTGAATTTAAGTTTAACAGTTTTGAAAATAGAATGTGCTAATTGGCCTGTTTTGGTGGTGTTTGTGTCCAGAAAAGAATGCATGTCAATTGAAAGATGTATAGTCATTCAATGCATTTTGTGCCAAAGCAATGATAAATGCATACTGATGCTGTGATCACTGTGTGAAGAGTATGTCCTAGCGGTTGTAAAAACGAAATCATACACTGACATCTACCGACGACACACACACACTCTCTCTACAAAATGATTCCCTTTACTTTTTATCAGTTCATCCCCGCGATACTGCTACAATAAATCTGGAGCTGGTATCTGCCATCAAAGAAAGTAAGAGTTTAACTAAGAGTTTTAGGTCGAAGGCAGAAAACATCCTGGGCAGGTGGCCAATGATATGCAAAATATGGTTATTATTAATTCTAATATTAATAAGAATTTGGTCACCTATGTTTAAAACTTGCAAGCAGCCGTGGCTCGTCTATGCATCCAAACATAAACATATATATAATGAATTTATAAAAAAAAAAGTGTAAATGTGACCCTGGACCACAAAACCATGCAGTAGCTATTTGTGGCAATAGCCAACAATACATTGTATGGGTCAAAATTATCAATTTTTCTTTAATGCCAAAAATTATTAGGATATTAAGTAAATATTAGATTTTCAAAAATTTGTATCTACCAAATATTGTCATATCCTAACAAACCATACATCAATGGAAAGCTTATTTATTCAGCTTTCAGATGATGTATAAATCTCAATTTAAAAAAAAAATGAAATAATTACAGTAACACAGGCTACAGATGCCACATTAGAAAATACACTTACATTACCTAACTTATGTAACTGAATCCATAATTTCATATATCTAGTGTGTTATCAAAAGGTGTGATGAAATATGACAAAGCCATGAGGTTGTGTGCTAGAACAGAGTTTGCTGGAAATACAGTAAATGTTCTCACTGTACCATATGACTGAATCTATACTGTAGTTGACCTTTATAAGAGTGAGTTACAGTAATGTGGCAGTCTCTATGGTAATCTGTTTACAGTATCACATGGCATACATGCTGTAATGTAAAATGCTGATTTTGATGCCATCAGTCTCCCTTCTTCTGAAACAACCCAGCATTTTTTAGAGTGTAATGTGGCATCAGGCTGTATTACTGTAATTATTTCAGCAACAAGGGTGATTTGAAACATGTATTTTGCATTGTCTACTGTTGAATGAACTGATTGTTTAAAAGTACTACATTGGAAGAAGATCATACTGTTGTGTGTTGATGATTAAACCAAATGTTCCCATTACATATTACAATAATCTTGTGTTTGAAACAATTATTAAGTGGACTGAAAATGTGTATAACTGTAATATGGCCATGCTATAAGGAAAAGACAGAGCAATCATTTATTTCTAACAAAAAACAAAATCTCTCAAACTCAAAAAAAGTTCCAAACAGTTAAGAATAAACCGCTCAGATTAAGGAATTTAAAAAAAAAAATTTTTTTTAATCAAAACAAAATGATTTTGCCCACATTTGTCCCGAAGGCCCTTTTAGGATTAAACTGAATGAGAAGAGATGCAAATGAAAAGTTTGATAGTAATAGAATTATGAAAGGCAATTACTGTGAATTAAATATTTATATACAGCTCTGGAAAAAATTAAGAGACCACTTAACGTTGAGAAATCAATGTTAAGTGGTCTCTTAATTTTTTCCAGAGCTGTAGATGAAACACTTATTTAGTTGGCATGTCTGTTCATCCTATGTGGATCATATCATATCAAAACATGCTTATGTGAATGTGTTTATTGTATTTTTGTTCTGAGAATAGACATGACTTTTGCTTTCCTCACTGGAATTCCTACAACCTGCAACATTCTAAAACAACATTCGAAGGCAATAAATACAAATACATTAAAGCAATTCTAAGATGGCATTCTGCGTTTGTCGTGTGTACTAAAGTCTGTCAATCATTATTAGAGCGCCACCCTCAGGCTGAATAACGCAAGGACATTAGAATTCTGCCAAAAGTGTGTCTGATGTGTTCAGCGCGTCTGTGGTTCAGCGATTAGAATATTAAGTTTACAAAATGTTGATCATAAACTAGCGCTAGCCTAAGACCCAGAATCTGCCCTACCTAAATAAACAGCTAGGACATTCATTCAACAACCCAATATTCTAGTTTGTACAAATCCATATAAGACATCTGCCATAGCCTATGCCTGTAATAATCAGACTGGATCATTTTAAGGATTTATTCGAAATATAGGCCTATGCTACCGTAAATGGACATTCATTTAGCCTATAGCTGTTATTCACTTATCAGTTCCTTAACACTTTAATGGCAGCTTTGTGTTTTTTAAATAGCCTAATAAATAGCCTAGTAGCTACTATTTAAATCCCAAGTCCCCTAGTCTGAAACCAAGACACCGATTAAGACCGATCTTGAGTAGCCTATCTTTACTCTCAGAGTAGAGGACTCGGGATTTTATCTCAAGACCGGTCAATACACAACAACGAGGATATCACTAAATTGTCTGATTCATTTGTTAACATCATTAATGTGATTTGATGTAAAACTTAGGCTACTGCCTTGTATGAGATCTTGTTTTGTATGAGATTTGTATGAGACTTGTATGAGATCAGCTTCTGTGCATGCATTATCATTTATTATCATAAATAATCATAGGATATAATTAGACTAGAGCAAGAGAGCTGTTTTCATGAATATGGGTAAGATAAATAATATTAATGTTAAATAAATCTGAACATTATTTATGCAGGTGTATGTACCAATTCAGATGCAGCTTTTGTGCCACCTCTGCAACACAACTATTAATTTCATTGTTCATGATTTTATTGGTAACAGTTATATGGTGTCGTATTATTCTAATTGTATTTATTGATAAATATAAGGCATTTTTTAGACAGTAGATATGGATCTTTTAGATGAATTTGAGGAGTGCTGGTCTGGTCTCGGTCTCGATTTAGGTGGTCTTGACTACAACACTAGGTGCATTTTTTAAAGTCCCAGTAGACAGGAATCATTGTATGGTATGGTTTTGTTATAGCTATTGTAACTAATTAGAATTGTATAACAAAAAAACATTGATTTCTAATTATTCATTCAATGCAGCGCCCTGTTTCGCTGTATTACCACTAGGTGGCAGTGCTGCACCGCCCTGCAGGAGCCAGTGCATAATCCTCTGAATCAATAAATGCATGTTGGGATATAGATTTCTAACTGTATAACAAACAGTTTTATACCATAGTTCCATACAGGCCTTTCATAAGGCAAGGTACTTAGAAATATAATTAAAAGCTGATATTTATTCTTTTTAATATCAGTTATTCAAAACCATAGCAGAGATATCAGAGATAACATTTTATGCTTATCCTTCTGGAGACATTTAGCCTAGAGGTTTTATACTTTGCTTTCAATCATTATATCAGCGAACCTAATCTCACATCTATTTTGTGCACAAGTTCCTAATATATCAAGTAACACCTGATATGCATCATGATGTGGGCCAGCTGTTTTTTTTTCCTTGTACATTTTATTGTAAAAAAAAAAAGAAAAAGAATTCCCTAGAAGTGTCTGAGTTTAGAGCGGTCTGGGAAAGATGGCTTAATATAGCATGGATAAGTACTGATGATCTGCATGCAACATTCCTGACAACATAGATCTACAAACAACGACATTGGAGCAACGATTAATCTTACCTCCTTATCTTGTATACATTGTTAGCACAAGCCCACACTTGCTGCATTCTAAGTTGGAAAATACGGAGCCTTAACTTGACCGTAATTTTACAAACTGTTATTCAAAGATGTATAAACTCATTCACCTCATACTGAGTTCAGAAAGTATTTAAAATCAAGAATTTAACCACATAATCAGTATTAAGAGGGGGGCCAAGACTACTGAGAACCCCGTATTGGTTGACTGTTACCAAATATTCAGTATGCTCTTCTTGGACATTAGTAATGATGTATAATTCATCACCTTGGTGGTTTTTTTAACGGGATAAAGGAGAGAAATTAAACTCCCAACTGCTAATTAAACGATGAACAAGGGAATTCCAGGACCATGACTTGAAAGTTCTTTGGAGGAACTGGACCGCTCCGTTTTACGAAAAGCTGTTGTTTAACCAAGATAAGCATTTAAAAAAAATCCCTGGCAAGAAACCACTTGCTGTTTATTCACAAAAGAGGAAGTATGTCAGGCCCATTAAAACAGAGACTGCAAAGTTTATGTTTTTCTGAAATTGTTAGCTGTTCAGTACCATTTATTGGGTTAATGCTTAATCACAGTGTTACAGTTTTTAATAACAATAAATCCTTGATTTAAATGACTGGTTTAGGCTAGTTGGGGTTAAAAAAAAAATGGATACACTGGAAAGAACACTTTCTCTTCACTTGACTTTGTGTTGACTGATAGAAAGAAATAATGCCGTTTTAAGGCTCCATTAATACTGCTGCAAAGATCAGATCATGTTTATCAGATCGAAACTCCTTCCCATGAACAAATACATGTCTACTCTACTTGTCTCCCGAGTCACCAAACTATTAGTCACCAGAACAGGTGAAAAGATATCACCACAGGTGCAAAATTTCAGTGCATCCGTTTGGTACAGGTCCATGTAAATGGGGTATTGTTTTATAAATTAACAGTGCAATAGGTGATTCTCTACAGAAACATTTTTGTTATGCTGGTTTGTCATATCCTGATAGCAATCACTATGTTAAAGGGTTAGATCACCCCCCAAAAAATAAAAAATAAAAAAATTACCCCATGATTTACTCACCCTCAAGCCATCCTAGGTGTATTTCTTTTAGACGAATAAAATCGGAGTTATATTTAAAAAAAAAAAGTCCTGGCTCTTCCAAGCTTTATAAATGGCAGTGAATGGTAGTTTCGTTTTTGAAGTCCATAAAAGTGCATCTATCCATCATATAACTGCTCCACACAGCTCTGGGGGGTTAATAAAGGCCTTGAGAAGCAAAGTGGCGAGTTTGTGTAAGAAAAATATATGCATTTATTTACAACTGTATAGACTAAAATAACTAGCTTATGGTGAGAAGGGAGTAAAAGTTAAAAAAAAAAAAGTGCTAAATGTATTCCCAGACAGCAACATGGTGTCGGCCCAGATCCGTCCCATAACCGGTACGCGTGGAATCCACATGTACCACATTTGGCCCGGATCTGGGCCGACACTATGCTGCGGTCTAGGTTTTTATAAATATATATTGTCTGTGGAAGGCATAGGACCATAAAAATGTTCATTTAACCATTGCATTTGGTCTGAATGAAATGAGGTGTTCACGGTCAGTCAATGCGTGTTTGCATACCACTGCTCAGCCTGTTCACACAGACATCATACGTCATCAGCGTGTTCACATACACGGTGTAGACAGAGCGAGAATGCCAGGCAAACAGTAGTTTACATTCGTTATTGTAACACTCTTACTCACTGTACTGTAAAAGTCTTCTCACCGGTGAATGACACATGATGTAATCCAATAACATCGTTTCTGGTCTGTGCGGGTTCATTTGTTTTTGAAGAGGTGTGGCTTTGGACTGCAATTTTCAGGGAGGGTGGGATTGTATGCTTTCAGTGCTAGCAGGCTAAAGTTAGCATTTCCCAGATCAACTACTGATTTAGACAAATTAATGCATAGATCTTACATAGTTCTGGCTTTGGCAGGGATGGATAGGCCTACGTTCTGCTCTATTACATCATCTATTGCTCATTAAGTCAATGCAGTCACCAGGTTTGTATGATAAGGAGATAATTATTTCTCTTTATGTAACCACTTTTTAAAGGGGTTGACACCACTTTAGGTAACATGTAATAGGGGAAAATCTTGAAAATGTAAAGTTCAGCAAATACAAATGTTTTGGAATAACAATTTGTAATTTTAACCCACTGAAGGCAAGTTGTAGTTGAACCCAAGTGCAGTTTTATTTAAATAAGGTGATATAAACAGAATCCAGCAATGACTTGAACTTAGCATGACTTGACTAAAACAGACTTAGACTTAAACCATAAGCAAACTTGACAAACTCACCAACAGAGGTTACAGGAACAATATTAGACAAGGGAACATGACAAACATGAGGGCCTAAATACACACAAGGACTAATGACTGACAAGACACACTTGTGAACAATGATCAAGACAATAAACCAATGACAACATGACACAAGAAACCAGGGAAGCACATGAAATGGAAATCACAATGGAAATCACATGACAAACCAGGAAACATGACATTGAACATAACAAAATAAGAACATGAACATGAAACAAAACCAAAACACTAGACATTACACAATCTGATAAAGACAAATGCACCTGCACTTTTTGGAGAGAAACCTTCAACTTAAAAACTAGCTTTAAATGATGAAAATAACACGTTTATATTAAAACTAATAATTTGCTTTGTACAATGCTCAGTATGTATGGTGGTAATGACAGCGGTATTGGAAATATCACATCTGGCAAAGGCCAGTCAATTTTCCATTTAAAAATGAGAAAAATATATGTGAACAAAATGCAAGTTTGGGCACTTATGATCCATATACAGCACCTGCTGCAGTATTTCAATCATTAAAAACAGCAGGACATTCTAAATCTCTTAATGTGAAAAACACCTAGAACTTAGTACAAAACTGGCAAAAATGACTGGCGGGTAATGGAGGACAACCCTATTTTGCCCTCCAGGTGGGTGTTCCTATAAGGGTGTGATGTCACATGAAAACTATGTAGCTGAAGACATTACTGTATCTATACCCATTTATAAACACTTTACTTTCTTGAAAATAAATTTCAGCACAGCGCTATAACAGCCATAATGAAATGACCCTTCACAAAAGATAATGCTTTACAATGAACTGTGTTAGAGAGCTACATGACAATTTATCTGTTCAATAAAATACCTTACTCACTTGTTGAGTAATACAAACAAATCTCCGCGTTGCTTTTGCAACATTTCAAATCTCTCAGTTCTCACCATTTCTGAAAACCAAGCCAATGTTGATTCTCGTTTTATTTCAAGTTTTGTTGCATTCTCTGTTTGCCAGCAGATTCTCCTCTGTTTGATTTGGGTGCTCCATGTCGTCAACCTTTCTTGCTCGTTGTGACAGCTAACCTATGGTACTCCCACAGCATAGTCAAAGTAGCCGGAGCAACTTTTGTCTATTCACAGATATGACAAGACACGCATAGGCGAATAACGTATGAGTAACTGTCATAGGCCAGTAAGAGCTGTGCATGTAAACCTCACTCCCCTGATCTCAAGAGGTGCTCTAATGACTGATGCTAGAGGCTGCAGTCTTTAGTGTGCTTGTTAGAGTGCCTGCCTCCCACGCTGGAGACCACGGTTTGAATCCCGAATGGAGCAGGTCGAGTAGGACCAATTACATCTGGTGCTGTTGACCCGGATGGGAGTGAGGTTTATAGGGGTGAGTGTAACTGTCGTATGCAAGTAAAAGCTGTGCGTGTAAACCTCAGTCCCCTGATCTCAAGAGGCGCTCTAGCGGCTGATGTTAGAGGCTGCAGCCTTTAGTGTGCTTGTTAGAGCGCACATCTCCCACGGCGGAGACCACAGTTCGAATCCTGCTCGGAGCGGGTCAGTAGGACCGATTACATTTGGTGCTGTGACCCGGATGGGAGTGAGGTTTAGGGGGGTGAATGTAACTGTCATAGGTCAGTAAGAGCTGTGCGTGTAAACCTCACTCAGGTCTCAAGAGGCGAACTAGCGAATGACACTAAAGGCTGCGGTCTTTAGCCTCCTTGTTAGAGAGCCTGCCTCACACGACAAACACCACGGTTCGAATCCCCCTCGAAGCAGGTCAGTAGGACCGATTACATTTGGTGCCATGACCTGAATGGATGTGAGGGCTGCAGTCTTTAGCCTTCTTTTTAGAGCATCCGCCCCCATGACGGAGACCACGGTTTGAGTCCCGAATGGATATTTGGAATGGAATTTTGAACAAAAAAAGCAAGTGTACCTTTAAATTATGGGAAAAAAAGGAATTAAGAGACAAAAAGGGATTACAATCTAACCTTTAAATATGATATGCTTAATTACTAATAAATAAACCCTTTAATATTATCTTAGTGGACAATGTTCACCCTTGTAAATACATGATTAATGGATGTAATCAGTAATTTCATTTCTAGTTAATCTTGACTATATAATAAAAAAACATAACCAACAAAATGTCATCTAATGCCAAACCATTTCATCCATTTCAGTGTTTGCTTCGACCTATTTTTGTGAACTGGAGCTCTACTACTGAACAAATGACCCAAGAGCAATAATTAACCATGATCAGTTCAAAGACACATAAATGAAGATGAATGTCTACCAATGATTGACGATGTTCCATTTGCGATAAAAAGATGATTAACTTATAAAAAAAAGTCCACTGAAGACACAGAGGTCAGTGATGTTAAAGTTCTGCCAGTTCTGAGATGTTTATCCAGAAGTTTGAAACAATGAGGCAGGGAAGAAAAACAGGACATATAATGTGCATCTATTTATCAATGCTAAACTGCAACTTTATATGCAAGAGAGGATGAAAGGGATTTGATAATCGTAATTTTGAGTCAGTTGAGGCATTTAAACACAAATTGTTTCACAACAGCTTGAGGTGTTTTATCTTGGCATGTTGCAACCAAATGTGGTTAAAAAACCTGCTCAACCATAATATTGAGGTGTCAAGTGAATCCCTGTTCACAGCAAAGTCAGCTTTTCATAATTGCCACTTAATTAGACCTTCGATACCATATTTATTGTACTGTTATGACTTTGCGTTTAACAAGAACTTTATATTGGCATTTCCCTGCAAAAATCTTCCTGGTGTATGTCAGAGAAGCTTCATTCATTCATTTAAGACAACAGGAATTTGGTCCAGCCGCCTCAGGCACTGCACTCTGCTCCTGTCTTCATCCTTTTGTTCAGTTGCTCTCACTCATTCAGTCTCTCTTAACCCATCCCTCCCACCCAGCCCATCATGACACTAGTGAATCTACAGTGTGGCTTTGTGGCTGCAGAGGAATCTTTTGACCTCTTGTCATAAAAAACTTTTGGCTATTGTTGTATTGTGTGTTAAGTTTTTCAGGATGCTTTTGTTACATATCTATTTAGATGTAGCTTTTACTGCAGCCTGAGCATGTGCAACTACATGCCCCTTTGTTCTGCAATACTAACAATACACCATATGAGACAGGTAATCAATGGCTCGATATTTTTTTCTCTTCACAACAGGTCATGTCCATACTTGAGTTCAGTTGAGTTCAGTACACAGAAAATGCATTTGTCAATCTCTGGGGATTAGCTTTGGGTCCCCTGCCCGTGTCCACCATGAGACAGTGCACGTGAGGCATGAGCCGTGCAAGGAGAGCTCACGTGAGACAAGAGCTGTGTCTGTTCCTTCATGTATCTGTTAAGTTTGTTGATAGAGTTGCGCTGGTTTGTTTGTTCAGCAGGCCCTTGCCTGCTCTGGCACTCTGAGAAGTGGCATGTGCACACAGGCTGTAACCTCGCCTGGCACACGCGCTAAGATTTCATTCTGGCCTGCAGGCGAAACACTAACTTTTTTAAGCAAAAAAATGCTGATGTTTGTGTTGTGAATGTCTTTTTTCCCCTCAAAGAGGATGAGATTGATATATTATTGGTTCATTTACAGTGTTCTGTAGATACAGGAGACCACCCCTGGGGGGTTAAAATGAGGTTGTTACGATACCAAGTGATACTAGTGAAAATACACTTTTTTCAATACCAGTTTCAATAGCACAGCAAAAAATAATAAAGTAAGAAATTCTCAAGCAATTATTGAAGACAAACAGTCAGTAATAAAATAAGAACAAATGACAAGCAATGCAGATGCTTGGCCCTCCACTACTCCCTGTTGTTGTGATGCAGCAGGTGAATTTAATTGGCAGCAGGCTCAATAGCAAGTGATGGGGGAACAACAACAACAAATTGCTGTGCTCAACGCCAAGACTGATTTTCTCTCTCAAGCTCATGCTTCTGCTCTGCAGCATCCAATGCACCCTCCTGTAACAAATTTGCATTATTGTGAATTTTTGTCTCAATTTCCAATACCGCTGTCATTACCACCAGTCTCTCAATGTAAAAGATTTTTACTGCAATGTTGACTGTATTTATGAACTTGCTGACCGGGAAGGCTTTGAAATGGGCCTCAGCAGTTTAAGAGGAGAAACTGACATCATGGGCCCTATCATACACCCGGCGCAATGCGGTGCCAGGCGAGGCACAAGTGTTTTTAATGCTAGTTCCAGAACGACGCAGTTATTATTTTCACATCCAGCGCCACGTTGTTTAAATAGCAAATGCATTTGCGAGGTGTGTTTAGGCGCATTATTTTTTTGTTATTTAAAGAGTGCGTTAGTAATATGCGTTGCAGCTGGAAGGGGTTGGAACTCAACAGCATTAAAAGCTGCAGTTAGCCAAGGTCTCAACTCGGATGTTCTCACTGAGCTGAGATGAACAACTTACACTTCACTCACTCATAGATCTTGCCATCCGTCTAGACCTATTACTTCTGAATCGTCCTCTATCTACACATGATGTTTTATAAACAAAGTTTGGGAGGAACATGTTCAAATTACCTACCCAATTAGTACAAGAGATGAGGCCTATATATATACATAGCCAACTCACCTAGGTTCCTCGACAGTTTTCCTGCATCCCACTACCACCCCGTCTCCTCACACTTGCTTGGTTAACTATCCTAGTCAGATGATACTCAGGGTTCGGGCCAAAATTCTGAGATTGGAGCCCTCCTCTTGGACAGCACGGCAAATAAGCATACATTTTATTATACACTGGATGTGCTGGAGGAGACTTGACAGACTGCTTGACTCATTGTCCATACATGATCTTGACCAAAAATGTATGCACCTCTTAATGAAAATAAATGCTGTGATGTTATTTCCATCAAGAGGTGCATACATTTTTTGTCCAGATCTTGTATTGACAATGCAAGAGTCGAGCAGTCTGTCACGTCTCCTCCAGCACATCCCAAAGACTTTCAATGAATTTAAGGTCTGGACTCAGAGGTGCCTATTCATGTGTGAAAATGATTATTCATGCTCCCTCCCAACCATTCATTCACAACCTGAGCCTGATGAATCTTGACATTGTCATTCTAGAATATGGCCATGATGTGTCTTCCTACATGGTTGTTTAAGAGATGAAAAGCTACACACTCCATCAATTAGGGTTGGAAGAACTGTTGCCAAATATATAACATGCTAGAAACATTGACTCTTAAGCATTTGCCAATTTAAATCAGTGGACTTCTGTGACATTCCCACAGTTTTATATGTGATTTATTTAGTAGTGTTGTTCACCACAAGTAACCTGGTCAGAAACAGAAATGGTGCACAGATGACAGTTTTTTTTTAGTTTTTTTTTTACTGGTGGTAGAGGTAGGCAGTGTTGGGAAAAGTTACTTTTAAAAGTAATGCATTATAATACTGCGTTACTCCCTAAAAAAGTTACTAATTGCATTACTTAGTTACTTTTTATGGAAAGTAATGTGTTATGTTACTTTTGCATTACTTTTTCTCACCTACGCTGGGCTTGCTTGTTTGTTTTTCAATAACAACAACAAAAAAGTTATATTTTTGGCAAATTTAAAGCCCCTTTACACCAAAAGTGAATGAATGAGCCTTTCACGACTGTACAGTAGAGGGCGCAGCTCAAACAAATGGTTAAAGTGGATCATCGAAGGTCAGCAGCTATAAGACATTGGTTAATAAAGTGAAATTAAATACATAAAGTATATTTGTGTAATTTAATATTTGATTATTGCAGGTTTGCTTAATATTCTGAGATTGCATTTCACTGTTTTTATTAAATTTGAGCAATTTTTGCGAGTGAGATAAGTTAATGCCTGCTCACATTTATTTTAAAACTACAATAACCATCATGTTCACACAGCGCACATAACACCTCTGTACTTATTCACGATTTCTCTCAACATAGGGACAGGAGAGCTGTCAGTCAATAAATGGAAAAACAACGTAACTTATTTGAAAATGTAACTCAGGTATTTTGTTGTAAATTTAAAAGTAATGTGTTACTTTAATAGTTACTTGGAAAAGAGTAATCTGATTACGTAACTCAAGTTATTTATAATGCGTTACCCCCAACACTGGAGGTATGTGACATGAAAACAAAAGTTTCTAAGCAGTTGTACACAACAAAAAAGTTCTTTACATTCAGAATTAAATCTATCTGGACGATAGATTTAATAGATTTAATCCTGATAGTGATAGTTCACTGAATGGCTAATTTCACATCTATGTGTACAACATTATGTGTATTTTCAAAATAGAAAATACTGTATTTGTATTTATAAAACAGTTATTTCCAGTCCTTGATTCTGATTGGTCAATAGCTGTGTTTTATTCACAATAAAACACAACTACAACCACTTCACCCAACAGTTCTATGTGTTATACACAACACCCTTAGCATCCACTCTAAGCAACGTAAACATATGTTTGTTCTCATTGATATTGTTCATTGAAGCTTAGAGTAGAGTATTGTGAGAGAGAGAGAGAGAGAGAGAGATCACGTGAGCGAGTGTATTACCTGTATTTAGATACAGCATTTTCCTTCAGGTCAGTCCTATGTTCATAATAATAAATCTGTTTAAATGTCCGCTGTGATATCTTGTCCTTTTAACAGTTAAGGTTTTAACAGTTTTCCCATGTCCTGACACTCACAGCGCTAAAGCATTTGTCAGTTCTGTCTTGTTCTGTGTTCACAACAAGTTTCAGTCATTTTAATATAAAAGTCTTCACTGCTGAGTGATTCACTCATGAAGACAGTCTTTGCCGCCATCTAATGGCATAATAATGTAACTTCTGCTGCGTTCACGGTTAGGTAAGTTCTGCACAGTAGTTGGCATTTTAATACATTTCAACTGAGAATTTTTGTATGTATGCCGATCTCTGTATGTATACTAAATATGCAAAAGGTTTGCTGATAATAAAACATACTTATTTTTGAACATCGCTATAAAAGATGAATGACTTTTCAAAAAATCTTGCTTTGTATCGTTATTTTTTCAAAACGGTATTTTTAGCACATAGATCACTAAGAATGGCCACTCCATCTTTGGCAGAGGCCGTAAATCTCGACCCCAGGCTGTTTTGTGGTATTTGCCCTCATAGTTAAACATAAACAGCAGCACGTTGTGTCTGCAGGTGAGTGTGTGACAGTGACCTCGCTCCCCTCTGCCCCCATCTTGTTACTGCTTTCTGGCGATGCTCCAGGTGAAAGATGAGCGAGGATAAGACTTTTTCTCTTCATCCTTCATCGTTACTCTCAACATGTCTTTACAGAAGCTAAACCTAAAACCTGAACTGAACTTGTAAATTAGGATGTTCAAGTTGCCTGAAGCAAAGCTGTACTTGTTCAATCACTTCCTCTTTTCTTTAGTCACAACTTTCAAAATAAATTGGCATATGTGATTTTTAACATTACACAGTGTCTACAAAGACATCTCAGCAAGCAATTTTGCATTTAAAAGACGTCTAATAGCCGTCCAAACACAGCCCTGATGTCTAGGCTAAAATAAGGCAAAATTTGGGCTGTCTGTGAAAATTTAATAGACGTCTAACCATAGCCCAAGAATAGACTAGTCATCTAGAACATGAACATGTCAAAGAAATGAAACCCAACACCTTGTAATCACTGTTGACTTTGCTTCCATGATGGAATATCATACATATCGCAAGTTATTTAGGCAAAAACGACCAAATTCATGGTTATTTTGGCTAGAAGTGGGTTATTCATAGCCGGACTCTATCAAGTCTATAGTTAACCGAGACTGAAATGACGGCTATTGCTTGCTGGAATGGTTGTAAAGACAACAATTCTAAAGATCAAGACCTTATTTCCTCTCCTGACAGAACTCAACAGCTCTAGGTTGTGCTAGTAAAAATATCTTTTTCCCACAGAACTTCACAAGGTTTCATGCTGTACTCGAAAATTCACAGTAGCAAGAAAAGATGTTTCTTCAATAACTGAGGCCTATTGAAAATTGCTTCTTTGCATTGAGCCCACACTGTAGTTTGCATTAGAGAATGCTCTCATGCATTAACCGTTGGCACTGTTTATCTCATTTACACTTTGTTTCTCATTTAGAAGGAAGATCTGTCTTCTCACACAAAGGGTAAGTATTTTTTAGCTTTTTCCTCATTAATACGCCTTTTCCAGTTTCAAATATTGATGAGCTGAGAACTTTGAAAATGCTTTAAGAAATCCCTTAAGTGTCAGCTTTATTTGAGCTATAACTGTGCAGTCTTGAAGTGATTACATTCTAGTAAAGCAGATGTATTTTGTTATTTGTTAAAAAAAAGCTGTTCCTTGTTTTTGTTGCTGAGTTGTGTGATTATTTGTGTAATAATAGAAAGAACTGAGCTGAGAAAAGGAACATGATGAGCTTCATGGCTTGAGTGATCAATGAAGCTCAAAGTGTGTGCAGGTGTTTCCTTTAACACTAATAAATTGACTAGCGTGGCAGTTTCAGATAGCGTACATCAATTCTCAGCAGCCTAATTTTGGACTCTTTAACAACTGCACCCAGAAAGAAACTACATTCATTTATTGTAGTAAAGTTAATATAAATCATATTTGTAATATACATTAACTGCCTCTGCATAGAGCATGTAATGTAATCCTCAAAATAATGGGTGTCTAGAAACATCAATTATTTATAAAAAAGAAATGAAAAAATATTTATTTGTGTCACAGACATTTAATTAAAATAAAACACAAATTCACCAGTTTAACAAGACCTTCTCTGCTTTCACTAGCAGTTATGGCCATAGAATTTGCGCTAAGCTGAAACTTTAAATTCTGGTAAACTGGTGGTGCTAAATAATGAGGATAGTGGCTTCCCTTTGTGGTGACATCACTTGAATACTGTTGCTTTTATAAGGCAGCCCACTCAAGCGACCACTGTACAATTATGAGAGGATCTCAGGAAGAAAATAGAAAAGGTTTTTGATTAGATATCATAAGAGTTAAGAGATTGTTACATATCAGAGTGTGCACATGGGGAAATGTAAGTACAATTTCTGAATATCAATACAATTTGCACATTTCACATGCATTATGTTGCTGTATGCAAATGTAAGATTATTTACTTATGAAAATTAAATGCACTGCAAAAGCCTGAATCATCAAGAAAATATTTTTTCAATTAAATTCAGGACTGACAAATTGATTGTTGCTGTTTTGCCACATATATTCTGATAAGTGCAGTGAATAATTAATATCTCAGTGTTTGCCTTTTATTCATCCACACAGATTATATAAACATGTGTTCATTTGACACTGGGAGTTTTGCTGTGATATGTTAACACTGGGGCCTGTTCTTTGGCCTTTTGACAGAAACTCTAAATGTTATTTTGGGGTCATTTTAATATCTTGAAAAATATACTTAACATTTCAGTATCACATTGATACTTCATGACTTTTCCTAATCTAATGAGAAGTTTTTATAAGCAACATTTCACTGAACAAAGTTCCATTACTTTTTTAAGGGGATATAAAACATGAATAAATGCAATGAATTATTACATGATAAAATTATCAGACTGGTGTACAAGCTCAAGATCTACTTCTGGTGTTTCTGAAGTCAAATTAACCCCTAAAAGAAGAAAAATGGGTTACACTTTATTTTAAGGTGTTATTGTTACAGTGTAATTATATATTTAAATACTGAGTAATATTGATTACATGTACTTACTATAGTGTTAGGGTAGGATTGGGTTTGTTTGAGTTGCATGCAAGTGTGCATAATTTACTGCTATTACTATAGTAAGTACATGTAACATGTAACAATGAATGAAAAATGTTACTTGGATGTATTCTTCATGCAAGCTTCAGAAATCAGGTTAGTTAACAATAAAATCAACATTAACTGAAATAAAATAAAATTATAAAAAATATGCATTATTGCAATATTGCATTTCTCGTTTTTGTTTAGTTACTAAAAACTAAAATTCAAGTACATATTTAAAAAATAGAAATGACCAAAACACAACAAAATGACTAAAACTTTAAAATGTGAAATATATATTTTTTTCAAATCTAATTCAAAATATAAAAACTATAGTATCTCAATGATACTAAAATAACAGACAGATGGACTTAAAAAAAATTCAAGGGGAAATTAGGGGTTCGTTTTTTAAATGTCCATTTTTAATTCCACGTGCACGTCACTGCGTCACTAAGATCTTATTTAGCATATTAAATGTAAATGAGCAGCAAATCATGTTATTCTCAAGAATTTAAACGTGGCGGTTCCTTCCTCATCCCGCTTAAAACTCATGAGGTGATAGGAGGTTATCACATTTATTGCCAGTCCTGCTAGGCTGATGGTTATTACAGTGGCTTAATCTTGATATGTAAAACTCTTCAATTGCCCTCCTCCTGAAAGAAAAGACTTCACAGCTGCATAGCTTCCTCTTTTTCAGCTTTTTAAATCATGCTGTGCTTGTATTGCACAACTGTAGCGGCCTCTTTGCTTTTATTGTTATATATTTAGAGTTACTGTTCATCTGTGAATGTTAAAAACGGAATTAGTTTCTGTTAGAAATGCATAAATTACAAATCCCAAACAATGTCCATTTTGTGGGAGTGCAGAAAGGATTTTGTATTGTTTGCAGAATGACAATATATCAGACATTTATTAAAGAAAAAAGACCTGACGGTTGTTTTGTCAAGGTTACGGAGAGTTACAGGTGGTTAGTTGTCGGCCTGTTCTAACAGAGACCGATGTGTGTCATGAATCTATGATGAATGGTGCAGAACAGGTACATTACTGATTCATTATTTGGTGATTAAACATTGAGACTTTAGCCTTAAGAAGTAACAGTTGTGCGAGAATGGGGTGTGGAGAGTGTGAGCGATTTGTACGCAAACAGTGTTTCGCAAACAGGGAAAACGATATCAGATTTTCACATTAAAGGAACGCATTCAAGCATGTGAGACTCACAAATGATTGTATCATGAGTCACAAATCGTGCCTTGATGACGCATTCATTCATTTATCAACTTTATCAACTCAATTTTATCCAGGGGTGCATACATGAAACGGCTAGATTTATTGGATTTTGCCAATAAACTTTATTTTGTGTTTTTTTGAAATAGGTATGAGCACAGTTAGGCAATCAAACATCACCAAACAATCACACCTCCTTAAGTACACAGTGTGCACTGCAGGCAGCTTTCTTTAGTATTCACTGTTAGCCAGCAGCTGCATCTGTGTAGGTTCACGCAACTCAACTTATGCCATGCAAAAAAAAAAAACCCTGCCTGTTCATGTAAAAAGCAAATATATCTGTACTGTTAGAATCAATCACTTTATGCACTCTTAGAAAAAAAGGTTCTATAAGTCTTAAGGGTTCATATATTAGGGGATGCCATCATGGGATCATTTTATGGATTTCGTTTTAATTAATTAATTGTTTTATTATTTACTTTTTCTCATTTTAATTACATTTTATGAATAAAACAGCTCATAAACACTGATAAAAATGATTTTGTGGTGAAGTAAATACAAAAAAAAAAAAAAACATGTAATTTCTACATGAAAAAGTTGGGTCAGGCAAGAAAAAAAATTCTAAACTACTCCTAAACTTTCCCGATACTGATGTTCCCATCATGCACTGGGGCTTGAATAATTAATAAGGTTGATTTTCACTGTTTTCCAGCTGTATTTACACCATTTTATCATTGCTTTTGTTGTTAGGTTTAGTACTTGCCATTTTGTGACATTTGCCTCCAGTTTCACAGAGAAGGCTTAACCTAGTCCCAGACTTAAATGCATGTTTGAGCTGTTTTAACTGAAAGCAACTTGCACAGAAATATCTTAAAATATGTCAGTGGCATTGTTTTGTCTCAAGATGTACACTAGTAATGTTTTTTTAAGGCATGTTAAAGTTACGATCCATCGAGTGTTACCATCATTGTGTATTGAGGTCTCTGTTCAGGTGCCGCAATATTTAGATATAGTGTGTACACAATATCTATTATATTATTTGCTTAGATGTGTCTAAGTAAAGCTTACACTTTAAAAGTGTGGTTTAATTCAGTTATATTGTTTGAGTACTGCAACTTCAACTAGAAATTACTCAAACTTTTACTGGCCAAGTTAAAAGTACTTATTTTCTTTGTTAATTTTAATTAACTTAGTTAAGTAGAGTTTACTTAATTCCATATGTGAAATTTACTTAAAAATCTGCGTGCAAAAACTTATTATAAATTATAAACATTCACTGTTGTTTTCAGTGAACTGGCTTTATCACTATATATATATGAAAGTATTATGCAGTAATTTAAGACATTTGTCATTATATAGAAACTTCACAGCATAAAGCGATTTATAAAATTGAGTTAAGAACCCTGTGTGTGGGCTCTTCATGGACGGGTGTAATGCATTACTGCAAGTAATTAAAAATGTTATTTAAATACATATCTCTTGAAAAGTAAAGGGATTATTCTTTATTTTTCTGTTAATTACAGTTCATTCCGATGTAATTGCATTAAATACTGTATAGAACAATTATATATATATATATATATATAAAACAATAGTAGATTTAACATCAAAATTTAACATCTAATGTTAAAATGTATGTTTTTAATGTAACCTTCTCCCGTTAATATACTTTGCTCATTTCAAGAATAATTTATGCAATTTGATATCAGTCATTTGAAAGAATTAAAAATTCAGTTTCATTCATTAAAGCAGTTTTATGTCAACCCTTGTATTGTTCAACTGGTCAAGGTTGATGTGATATTTAGAAAGTAATTAGTAAGAAGTAATGCAATAATAGTACAGTAAACTAATTACACAGATGTAATTAATAGCTAGTACTTAATTACTTTTTTTAGAGTAACTTACCCAACACTACATGAGCTCACCTTTGTGACATGCTGGTTCGAAAATATGTGAAATAAGTAGGGCTGTCCCAGACTAAACTTTGTTCTATACTCGACTAGTAGTTGTTCATATAAGCCATTTGTCGAATAAGCACTTTTATTAATTAAATTACATAAATATATATATACTGAAGATAATTCTAAATCATAGCCTGATGATATTACCCTATTCCGCACTCAAGCGCACTCAAAAAGCTTGCCACAAAGAACCGGCAAAAGTAATGATTATGAATTTGTCAAAAATAGCAAGGAGACATTTTAATTGTTTATTAATAAACTCTAGAGTTTATAGCGATCATGAGTGGAGCGTTTTTCTGGAAATGCAGAAATAAGCCATAATTTGTAACTCTTTGGTAGATTATACATTTATAATTTCTATTACATTACTACTAGGCCTACTGATAAAACTCTCTGGGGTTTTATTAGTATTATTACTAATAATATCTCTGGGGGCCCTAAAAAGTGTGTGGGCCTAGAATCGTTCTAACTAAAGATTTCTATTTCAAATAGAACTTTTAAACTTTCTATACATAAAAGAATCCGGAAAACAACTGTATCACGGTTTCCACAAAAATATGAAGCAGCACAGTGGATTTGAACATTGATAATAATGATAATAAATGTTTCTGGAGCAGCAAATCAGCATATTACAATGATTTCTGAAGGATCCTGTGACACTGAAGACTGGAGTAATGATGCAGAAAATTGCAATTATAAGAATAAATTACATTTAGAAAACAGTTTTACTGTTTCTACTGTGTTTTTGATTGGGCTGTTTATGTTACATTTTATATTTGTGTAATCAATTCAGTTAGCATTATGTTTTTGTGTGAATAATGTGCACCAAACATGAGCCATAGTACATGGATAGGCCCGTTTTATGACCTTGGTGTCATCTTGCGTCTATTTTACCATCTGTTTAATGACTTGGTCATCGGCATATTTTAAAGTTCAAAGCAGATTCAAGTAGTTACAGTAAGTTAATATATTAACATTATATAAGTTAATGATATATGTAGTTATGAACTGTAAAATGTTCCGCCTCCCATAACGCTTAGGGCATCACAGTAACTTGGTATTTATTACTCTGTATCAGTGTTACTCATTGCGCGGCTCGCCCAGCTTAATTTGCGGCTTGCATGGCTGATGCAGTCAATACATGCATTTCATAAAAACAAGCAGGGATAACATAACCCATTAAAAACTCAACGTGTCTGCTCTATTACAAATAATTTATATATATATATATATATATATATATATATATATATATATATATATATATATTATTATTTTTTTTTTAATACCCCAAAACAGCGGCATTACAAGATGGAAATATAGACTAGAAAGGATATTTAAACTTGCTCTGCCCTTACGTCCATGACTCACTGCAGTTTTGTCTGTCTTTCTTTTAACGCTTATAATTCTGACTTTATATCAAACAATTCTGACTTTATAACTCACAATTCTGACTTTATATCTCGCAATTCTGACTATAACTCACAATTCTGACTTTATATCACACAATTCTGACTTTATATCTCGCAATTCTGACTTTATATCAAACAATTCTGACTTTATAACTCACAATTCTGACTTTATATCTCGCAATTCTGACTATAACTCACAATTCTGACTTTATATCTCGCAATTCTGACTATAACTCACAATTCTGACTTTATAACTCACAATTCTGACTTTATATCTCGCAATTCAGACTTTATATCTCACAATTCTGAGTTTATAATTCACAATTCTGACTTTATAACTCACAATTCTGACTTTATATCTCACAATTCTGACTTTATATCACACAATTCTGAGTTTATAATTCACAATTCTGACTTTATATCTCGCAATTCTGACTTTATATCACACAATTCTGACTTTATATCTCGCAATTCTGACTTTATATCACACAATTCTGACTTTATATCACACAATTCTGACTTTATATCACACAATTCTGACTTTATATCTCGCAATTCTGACTTTATATCTCAATAAAGCTTTTAACGCCGAATGTGCTCTTATAGATCAACACGTTCTCATGAAATGCGTATCGATAACACGAATTGTATTTATCAAGCAATTTATACGCCAAAATTACTTTTTACGTGCATATGATACGCATTGTCAACTAGGATTAGTGGTGTGGGTTACGCGCCAGCATCATGAGCACACACAGCGCGCCAGAATCGAGTTCTCTTTCGCTCTTAAACAAACTATAACACAGAATTTTGCCTAAATGTCCGTTTTGTCGAGTATCCTCATAAGAACAGTTTTAAATGAGTTAAATAACGTCTAATGAACTTAAAGAGTGGGAACGCGTGTGACAACGGTAGAGGGAGGTCTTAAAGTCACAGCAGCCACTAATGATGTCTGTTATTAATGTTGATCACTCACTGCTCTTGACTTTTGAAGAACTTTTATAGCCTTAATAAGGATTAATCTATATTTAATTCATAATAAGTTTGAAGCCTAATACATGTTAAAAAGCTTTCAATTACACTGTAATGTTGAATGGCTATAATTAATGTTTAAAATTAGGGGAAAAATCGATAGAGACAGAGACATCAATATCAGTATTAGTATCAGTGAAACTGGCCTTCATTCATAAAAAGATGCCACTGAACAAATATTTAAAATATACTGTCTTTGTTTTTCTACATTGATTTGATGATTTACTGTGAAATTATTACATTATAAAATATATTAAAAACGAGTTTTAAACAGAAAAATGTGTGAATAATCTAGTTAATTTTTTTAATCTATTGACAGCACTAAAAGAAAGTTTACATTAAAAATATATTATGCATACCCACTATCTATCTTTTGTATTTATTGCATTGCATATTGTATGTTCAGACTGATAAGTAGACATGCTATTTATGACTGGATTTAACTTTTGATACTTTGCAGTAAAAGTGGCTCTCCTGTTAAAAATAGTGAAGACCACTGCTCTAAATGTATCTGTATGAAGGGGATGAAACAGATGTTCGGTGGTCACGTTCCGACAATGAATAATATCCATTCAGAAACCAGTGGTACTCTAGTGATACTTCCTTAAAAAATGTTCACATGGAGTTTCCTAACATGGAGAGACAAGTGTAAGAATTTGCTCCGGGGTTTCAACACGTCAATTGTGGAGCTGTCAGTGTAGTTCTCATGAAATCTACTACCAACACGTTCCACCATCATGTGCTAGCTGAGGCATATGAGGACACAAGAAAATGTAGTTTTTAATGAAAAACAGCCATGCAACATAGTTATATCTGACTGGCTGCTTTATTTTAATAGGTTAGGAAGTGGGATTAGGAAGTATAATTATTACTGCAAATAAGCAGATTTCAGTGTCATTCAGACTTACGAGGTCCACACTATATCACTAATGGCTGAAATTGTACAAGAAAGCAAAAGTTTGAGTGATTGCTGTCTTACAGTAGCTTTGTATGTCAGATTACACCAAAAAAAAGATGAAAGGTCCAAATAAAAGAGGTATCTGTTGAATGACTGAAACTTTCAACACTTTCTGCCACACCTTGTTTAACTTGGCATGAATAAGAAATCCCTACATGTCTACATGATTTTTAAAGTGTAATAGGAGTTATAATAGTGCATTTTTTTATTGTAGCCTACACGTTCATGGTGTGTTTTTTGGTATACAGCACTGTCAGAGGCTCCCGTATCCAAGCCGTACCAGGGAGTGAGAGTCAAAGACCCCGTGAAGGAGCTGCTGCGGAGAAAAAGAGGAAATGCTGCCAGAACGACACCTCCCAGCGCAGTAGGAACTACAGCATATGTGTGCACACACACAATAAGATACATGCTTTTGATTCTAAAAACAGTCAAACTTAACATGATCTCATTCATTACTCAAGCTTTTTTTTTTTTGAAACGAGCCCCTTGGGTTTTGTGTCATAATTGCAATTGTTAATATGACAAATATAATTCAGGTCATAGCACTTATAATAATTGACTGAATAATGGGCCCAACTCTGAAATTGATCATAGGATTGCGAAAGATTGCAAAATCAATGTAAGCTTAAACTCAGCTTGAATTTTACTAGGCATTACTGAGTGCAAGAAGGCAGGCTCTCCAAACTTCAAGGGGATTTTGGCCTTATATAATCCAGGTGTTTTTCTGTGACAGTTAAACTATTCCCCCACATAGCCCGAGGGGTTGGGCATAGGGCCTATGCAAATCCGTTTGTGGATCTGCCAAGAGGCTTGCCTACCAACCTTATAATTGTACTTGACAACACATGAAAACATAAACACACACTCTGCAGCCATTAAATTCTCGTAAAGTTAAGTTAAGTTGAACTCTTTAAAATGTCTTTAGTAAACTTCTTGTGACTTCGACTCTCTTGTAATGGCATCTTGATTGTGTACAAATGCTCTTCAAGCTATTCTGCAGAAGCTGACGATGTGCAGTAATTGCTCCCAAAGGGCAATGAGCAAAACCATGCATATAAGAGCTATAGATATGCGCTAATCTTTGTCTGTTTTAGGTTAGTTAGGTTATCTGTAAGCCAGCCCCTCCACGTGCTCTCTGCCATTTCATTCAACACCGCTCTCAGAATGAAGATTTTAAGCAGCTTTAACTTTATTGGGCTGGGGGCCACAGCAATAAATGCCTTCTAATCTACCAGGTGTAGGTCTCAGACAAAAGTCCCTGTCATCTGTTTAAGTAGAATTTAAGTGGAACCACTTGCCCTGACATGTAAATCATTTTACAAAGGAATCTCATTGTGATACACCTTAATTGTTTTTGATCTTTTGTGTAAAAACATAAGGGGTAATACAAGTTGGTTGTTATATAAACTGACTTGAAGACAAGTGACTGCACATTGTCCTTCTTATTAGATGTCTACTTACCAAATAAGCACAAGTTTGTTGCCCTTTTAATGTTTTCATATTCTTGCTAGGCACTCTTGAGATTCTTCTGTCAAATGTGCTCACCATATATTTAAAAGAATACTGAAGTTTTTAGCTTTGAGGCTAAGTGTTTGTTGTAGCCATGTTTTTTGTATATCCCCTGATTGTAGAAAAACAAAAAGGTCATGGTTTGGACCCTCAGAGTGGAATAGTTCTAATAATTGTCCATGTAAAGCAACCAGAAAAATGTTTGTTTAATAAAATAAAATGTAAGCAGGGTCGAGAATGAACACTTTTCAAGCATTAAATGCGAGTAAAAATCTATAGATTAGATTATAAAATTGTATCTATAGATTAGATTTTATATCTAAAATCTAAAAAAAAAAAAAGACTTATGTCTGTAACTAGTCTGGCCAATGTAAGTGACAAAAGCAATTCAAATTAAAGACATGCGAGCCATCTACTAAAGGTAACATATCACATATTGTGCGTATTCTGCTCTTACTGAGTAAGAGCTCACTTCTATCAAGAGACTCGCTTCTATCAATTCCTGTCTTTCCTTGAACTGTCAAAAATAAAAAGACAAATAATAAAACACATTAATAAACTATAAAAAAGAATCAAATATGTAACATATACAAAGTTCTGTAATGAAACTCTAGATGGCCAGGCTGATTAACTCAAACACTTGCAATATCATTCTCTATTGGGCACAGCTGATTGGTTCCTGCTGTATCAGTAGCCGATGAGCTCGCTGCTCAACCTACAAATACTTGGTTAGCATTTGCCTTAGCAGTGCAGCACACTTTCAGAAACCCTCTACCTTCCCCAGCTCCACCTGCATAGATCTGCTACGGGTAATTCATGTATGCTATATTGTACAGCAGCAGCATGTCTTACTTGCTCAAAGCAGCGTGTTGTGTATGTATTGGCAGTAGCAAGTCCTGTACTACTACAGATCTATTCTGCCAAGACCAAATACATCAACATTGTCTTACCCATTACCAAGCCAAACACAGCAGAGAGTTGTCATGACAGTACTATTTTGATTTTTTTTTTTTTTATATATATTATAACATTATACATAAGTAAATTAAACAATATAACAACTGTATTTCTGCTGTTATTTTTCAAGGTAATGGTTCCCAGCAACTCTTTGCCGTCATACACACACGCTGGTAAGTTACATATGAAAATTTTTGTTTTTCATTGATTGCGCAATGATTTTTCATGCTCTTATTCCTCTCTAAAAGGGAGTTCTAGCTTTGTAGAAGCCAACCAGAGTGGTTTTAATGATTCATTAGTGGATGTCAGTGGGCTTTGCACAGGATGGATTGCCCAGACCACCAGCACATCTGCTCTCCAGCCTTTGGGCCACTGGACTCCCCCAGACTGCCAACACCACGAAACTACCATCCCGTCCCACACTGATATGTACGTCCAGCCGATCTGTCCCAGTTACACTGTGGTGGGCCCTTCCCCCATGCTGACGTTTGCGCACACACCTCTCTTCACCAACCTTGCGGTGAGCCACAGACTGATGCAAAGCTACTACTATTGTTTCAGTGCCTAAAGGTGTTCATTTGTCTCTTATCTGGTTCCCTATTAGACCGTGAGCACTTCAAGCTCAGCCCTGCCTCCGGTGGAGATCCCAGACTCCTCCTTGACATATATTCCTTGGGCTCAGCCTTTATCCACCATCTCCAGCACCGTCATGCAGGCCCCCTCTGTGCAAGCAGCCCTGTCAGCCTCCCAGCTCTTCCCAGTGCCTCTGACCTTGCCAGTAATCTCACCAGAACCTGAGCCTCAGCAGTTGGAGCCTCCCCAGGCCCCTGAGGGCACTCTGGCCCTTGAGAAACTGTTGGAAGATGATGAGGGCCACAAAGAACCCTACATCTGCAACTCCTCACTGTTTTCAGAAGATATTTAAGATATTTGTGGATTGGCACTCTTTTTGCGCAGCTTCTTACCTAGTCAAGATTTCATGGTGGAGCCAATGTAGGCACAATATGGGCTTGAGGTATTGGTCCTACATGGGTTTGTCCATGGGTTCTATATAGGCCCTATCTGAATAAGCCCCAGTATGAGCCCTACATGGGTTTGTCCTTGGGTTCTATGTAGATCCTATTTGAATAAGCCCTAGTATGAGCCCTAAATGGGTTTGTCCTTGGGTTCTATGTAGACCCTATCTGAACAAGCCCCAGTATGATCCCTACATGGGTTTGTCCTTGGGTTTCCATGTAGGCCCTATTTGAATAAGCCCCAGTATGAGCCCTACACGGAGTTGTCATTGGGCTCTATGTAGATCCTATTTGAATAAGCCATAGTATGAGCCCTACATGTGTTTGTCCTTGGGTTCTATGTAGACCCTATCTGAACAAGCCCCAGTATGATCCCTACATGGGTTTGTCCTTGGGTTCTATGTCGGAACCCATTACAAGTATGGGTTAGTTGAAATAGGGCTGACACGGAACCCATGGACAAACCCATGTAAGGCCCATACCTCAAGCCCATATTGTGCTTACACTGGCTCCACCTTGTAATGTTGGCTGGGTATGGCCACAAACACACTGTAAAGTTTCAGGAGTGACAACTGCATTTAAATACAGAAGGTAACCTGTAACATTCTGCAATTTGAATTAAACCACTGTCAACAGAGACATTGTGTATTATTTATGCTGGGAAGGCTGCTTAGCGGAGGACTCCTTGCAATGTTGCCATGTCCACTTATAAGCGTTTCTGTGCTTGTTGTTTGAGCTTGGCTTTTAAAGCGATAGTGTATGGAATAAAGAAAAGTGGGTCACAATATTTTGATGTTATTTTCAATATAAAGCTTTTGGATTTATTTCGGTCTAATATGGGCTTGTCCTTGTTTGCAGTTTTTTTCCTAGCACCCACACAAATGACTCAAGCCTTGTACCTCTTTCCCTGTGCGTTTCATACAAAAGAGAGATGTCTGGTGCGTATTAAAAACTGAATTAACAACTAGTTGTTCAAGCCAGTTCTGTACACACTGCATAGAATTTTTGAAAATTGCAGTTGTCACTACCTGAATTTTTTGAGAGCTAATTTGGTTTTAGAATTCAGTTGTCACTCCAGTAAATTACTTAACTATGTGTACAGAAAAGATTTAGCTGCAATGTGTATGTGACCAATATGTAGGATTTGCTAGGGTGATACTGATGTGGAGCATTTAATACAGCATTTTGGCAGCTCTTATGAAAAATGAAATCTGGAAGAAATAACAAATCTGGAAACAACTGTGAAGGGATAGATTAATGTCCTTTTTTTTTAGCTGGCTTGCGTAGCTGCAGTTTAACCCCCTGAACCCGAAGAACGCGCATGTGCGTTTTGCTGGATTTTTCCTCATGACAGTGTAAAACAACTTAAAATACTCCGTCATTTTTGGCCTCACAGACATGAACGATATGTCTTTACAAAGTTTAAAGTGTCTACTTTTATTTATGTACTCTCAAAATAAAAACTAAATGTTGTGACTTATTTTTTAATTTTTTTTTAAAACATACAGATCTAAAACTTTTGAATGGTACTGTAGGTCTAAAGTCTTTATGTAAAGAAAATGTATAGTCAGATTACTTCCTCACATTCATTATAGTTCCCTCTGTCACATTCCTCATTCATATTCAGGGAAGGAGTCGTTGACGCCTCAGGTGTGAATCACAGCATTATTCATGACGATCCACACTCTCCCCGCATACAGCCATTCTGACAATAAGTGTCTTACAAAAGTCAAATGACTATATTGTTTTGTATGAATGAGTGATCAAAATGGTCATCCAGTTCTGAAAAGCCTGAATGTTTAAAGTGTGTTATATGGCCTGATTTCAGTGATTTAACATTTTTGTTTTTTCAAAAACTACGCATAAACATTATTTTCTCAAAATGACAAACTTTTATGTACATGTTGCTTACATATTACTGTAGCCCTGTTTGTGCTGAATACAGTGTAATCAGACTTTATACATTAATATGCTTTAAAGCAACTGAAAAAAACACAAATGTCAGAGCATGTCAAACTTCTTCAGGGCCACAAAATATCCTTAGGGTCCAGAGGGTTAAAAAGTGTGCATGAATCATGTAGCCTGTTTACAATGGTTAAAATGCTAACATTAACAGAGTGCTCTTCCTTGAATGCAGTTCATTTTAATGTCAGTTAGAATTAGAAAGGCATCAGTTTCCTGAAAGTTGGAAAGTTAAAATCCCCTGTCATTTTATATACCTGTGACCTAGTTAACATGTTCCTTAATGAGATCTTTAAACAAGGGTCTGCTCTGTGCACGCTCAACCATGAAATCTGCTTTTTTTAGAGCTTCTGTACATGACATATCTCCATCAAACGGGTATGAAAATAAAGCAAACATGCATTTGCAAGCATTTTAGTATGTGTGTGATTTGGTGTTAATTTGATGTTTTTCAATTGCTAATTTGGCTTTTAATTTATATTAAATTCAATTTCAGAGAGAGCTTTTCACAATACATATTGTTTCAAAGCAACTTAACAGAAAAATGTATGTTTCTACATTACAATTTAAAGTAAAGTAATCAGAGTTGACTGTGCCAAAGTAATGTCCATACGTCTGTCGCCACCGTGGCTTTAGGAAAACAGAGCACGGTGGGCAATATGCATTTAAGTATATAAAAATAAGAGGACTACATCAGTCATTTGTATTTGCCACACTTCCTGCTACCAGCTAGTGGTGCTATGACTATAATTACATTTTGGCATGTAGCTGTCTTCAGACCAGGGCACTTATCAAACATGTGAAGTTTGGGGCAGATCGGACATTGTATGCTTGAGTTACAACAACTTCCTGTTTCATGATGATAATAGCATGCTTTAGCACTCAACTAAGTCTTGCTAGCATGTTTTAGAATGTTTCTAGCATGTTTTAGAATGTTTCTAGCATGTTTAGTACTCAGTTGCATATTTTAGTATGTTGCTAGTGCATCACAGTGTTAAACATCACTTCCTGTTGCCAGTGGGTGGCGCTATTACTTGAACTGAATATTTTCATGTAGATGTGTTCAGGGCAGGACTCTTCTCAAACATGTGAAGTTTGGGGCAGATCAGACATTGTATGCCTGAGTTAAAACAACTTCCTGTTTCATGGCATTAATCGCATACATTAGCACAACCAAGTGTTGCATGATTTAACGTGTTTCTAGCATGTTTGGTTCTTAATGGCATATTTAAATGTGTTTCAGGGAGTGAATTACAGTGTACAAAATGCTATTTCCTGTTGCCAACAGGTGGCGCTATGACTAACTGAATATTGGCATGTAGATGTCTTCTGGCCTGGACTCTAATAAAACGTGAAGTTTGGGGCAGATCGGACATTATATGCCCGAGTTACAACAACTTTCATGGCAAAATATAAAATTTTGTGAGGCCACCACAGACACGCCCTTCTGAGAAAACTCAAGATCTTCACAATTTAACGTTGCAAAGGCCTTTAGTTTCATGAGTTTTCAAGCATGTTTAGGCCCTCAAAAATGTGATTTTGGAGAAGAAGAAGAATGGACTGAGCCATTCCAATAGGGTCCTCACACCATCAGTGCTCTGGCCCTAATAATTATCATAGCTGCTGTTCACAACACTTCAAGCAAAAGATAATCAATGTGCATTTCATCTGCTATAACTGGGGTAAAATATTATATGTGCATTATGTGAATGCTTGGATATAGAGATTTTTTTCTCTATACTAGAGAAGATAGTGTCCATACTGCTAATCATTTCATTAAGTTAATTTGTGTTTATGGGAACAATGAGCAGTTGAAACAGTTCAGATAGGTTATTTGAGAATCTAATTCTCTTATTTGAGAATTTATTGTTCTTAAACATATGTTTGTAAAAAAAAAAAAAAAAAAAAAAAAAGAGAAAAAAAGGTTGTATTCGCTTTGCATTGCCAACAATCGCTTCAGGATCATACAAGAAAACTTTTTTACTTACAGTATGCTGCACTGAAACTCGTCGTCTGCATGTGAAAAGCTTGCAGAAATGTCATAGTTGGTCATAGTTCAATTGTTTTACGTACTAATGATTTGAAATCTAGAAAGAAGAAAGAAGCAAGAAAGAAGACAAAATAGCTTTGGGGCCATGAGATGAAAATTGGCGTTTTCAAACCATAAAGAGCACTAAGAGTGAGTGAAACCAAGTACAACACTGAAACCTGTGCTCAGTGTTTTTCTTGAGTAAACATTACCTTTGAGCACATTTTTTTTTGCGCACGATTCTTCAGAACACACCGTGCTGCCAAGATGTTGCTTCTTACTTTTAAGTTGCCGCTGAATCTGCCCAAATGATCCAGGGGCATGTCTGCACAAATGTTGGGAGATGGAAAGAAGAACAGTACAAGGTGTGACTGTCGGGGAGAAGCAGGGAAGGTGTGTGCTGGAGGGGGACAGTTTTTGGCACTTAGCTGTGCATATTGAGAAAGCAGTGAAACATGTCAAAGTTAAATACCTGCTTAAATTGCTCCAATTACAGTCAGTGCAAAAGTGTGCACTGGAGACCCAGGACTAAGCTAGAATTTTTTATATCTTTTACAACTTCCACTGGAATAAAAAATATGTCAAGTTTTCATCTCTTAGGACATAAATGGTTTGTATTCCGATTACTTGATAAATCATTTGCAAACATGAACAGTAAACGTTATTCTCTTCATATGCCAATACATTAATAATTTCCAGACACAATCTTGAAATGACAGCAGGGATCCCAGTGATACAGTATCATGACTGAAAAAAACCCCCACCAGCATTTCCAAGCTCCTCCTATCAAATGGCCGTTATACAGGTCTCACACTCTTGCTATTTCCTTGGGAAAATCGCAGAAAACCCAACATACTGGTTTTAAAGAGAGATAGGGAAAACTTTAAATGAACTCTTTAGACAAGGAGTCGTGAGAAGCCGTGAGAAAAGACTGCCAATGGAACTGAAGTAATGAAATATGGTTATTTGATCCACAGTTTAAGTTTTTGGAGATTTGGGCCTCTGATAGTCTCTGCAAACATTAAATATATCCAACTCGCTTGTCTTATGTAGTCCATCTATATCTGTCTCTCTTTTTGCTGCTTCCCATTATCTGCACAGTCGTTTGGCAGAGGTTTTATGCCGGATGCCCTTCCTGTTACCACCCAGCACTAACTCCTGGTCGGGGCGGGGGGCGGGGGGTTAGATGGGGGGTGTCGGTGGGGGGCATTTGAAATTGCATTGGGGGGGGGGGGGGTGTCCCTGCACATACAGGTCTAGACCAATTCATGTTGGCAAAGAGTCTACAAATGAGAGCATGATACAACTTGCCTTCAACTCTAGGAACATAGTTACTACTACAAAAAAGGGTGAAATGCCAGGTAAATTGAATACTAATAACAAATACATCTTACAGCATTTTAGTGTAAAACAAATAAAGTTTAATAACATATGTTCATTCTATTCCAGTTACTTTACATCACAGGATAGCTTTCCAGTTTCAGCTGATGGCTAAAGAGTTTCTAATTAGATGTGTCTTTTTGTCATAGCTGCTGTTTAACTGAAGGTATCTTCTTCTTGCTGTTGACAAAAATCTGCTTATCTTTTCAATCTTGACCTCTCATTCCTTATATAATGAGAAAGTAATTTACAACAGGGGCGTGCAATCCATATAAGCTGCATACCCAAGCCATTTGTGGGCTCGCTTAACATTAACACTATAAATTACTATAAAATCCCTTGTTTGAAGTGTACCATAAAGCTTATATGATAAAATGTTAGTAATACCTATCTAACTCTCCATCCTTTATTTATTTGCCAAATGACGATAATTTTCTTCAAATCTGACACTCACTGAGAGTTCCCGGTTAAAAAAAGTCACTGCTTGCCACTGATTTATCATAGTGTCATTCAGGAATGACCATTTCTGGTATGTTAGAATAGATGTTATGTCTTACCTGATTTGAATGCATGTGTTTTTCTATGTAAAAGAAGGATAAAAACAGGCAGTCTATTAGTGGCATGCAGTCAACTCAAATGAGTCAACCCCTTCTCTAGAATTTAGATGTTTTTAAGTATTTTATTATTTCCATCTCATTTTGATGTGTTATCCATTATTTGGAGGCATTCGTGCTTCTGAGAAACATGAACTGCAGTCTTATCTTTTTTCCTTTGGCTCTTTATGATCTTTCTCCTTCCTCGTCACACATTTGTCATGTCTCATATAGGTCAAACTCTTAGTTGTCTCAGTTAAATTTTTTCAATATTCTTAATTATCTATGCAGGCTATTACTACATATAATTGTAAATGTGCTTTTATTTGAAATATGAAAATAACTGCATAACGTTGTTTTTTAAGAGGCTGAAGACAAACATAAAGTGTATAGAGTAG
Organism: Rhinogobio ventralis; assembly: GCA_039654625.1. Taxonomy (NCBI): domain Eukaryota; kingdom Metazoa; phylum Chordata; class Actinopteri; order Cypriniformes; family Gobionidae; genus Rhinogobio; species Rhinogobio ventralis. The sequence continues at coordinate 29,904,253 of CM077199.1, read as the reverse complement.
AGAGATCAGGTTAGCTGCCTACAGGGCATAGTTGGCACAGGGTTAATGTCTGATCATAATTCATGTTTCCATAAAAAATTAACACTTTCATGTTTACCCTTTTGACCTACACTCTTTGTTTCTGTCAAGATTCTTTACACCAGATTTCATTTTCTCCCTGCGTTAATATTGGTGAAAGGTTTGGCCTAAAGTTCAGTAGTTTTTCAGAGAATTGTTTTGTTGCTCATCGACTGATATTTGATAGCTCACAGGATGTTCACTGTTACTTTTCAAAAACCTGAAAGGCTTAAGCAAATTTATTTACTTTTAATCGAAAACAAACTGGATTTAGATGGAAAAGGCACAATAACCATGAGATTATCGATTGCTCAATGCTTTACTCTTTTATTTTATTTATTTTTTAATTTTTTAAATCTTTCTTTTTCTCTGTATCTCATTAAAATGGGGTTAGACACTCCTGGCACATGAAAAAAAAGGTTCAGTAATACTTCACTGTTCATTAACCTTCTTTAGTAAATCTAACATAACCGCAAAAAGATTTATTCAGCCGCATTTCCTTTCTTTCTGTACTAATTACCCAGCAGACTACATGAACATAACTAGTGTCCTTCATACTGAATTATTAAGGGTAAATATAAATCTTATTTGCCAGACCTTTGCATCAGAAATATTACAAAAAATTTGCGGTGTTATCTATCATCACAAAAGAGTACAATACCTGCCTCTACACTCAGATAAACATCCAAGGCGAGGACTGGCTGGTGCAATTAATCCTTATAATGTTCCACAGCAGTCCACAATGTTCTTGTTCAAACTAATGAATCATGGTATCAGTGATGGTAGTGTCTTCAGAAAGGATGAATATGCCACTTAAAAAAACAGCCTATTTTCTGTATGGCAGCATGTCACGCTGTAGGCCTATATCCAAAAGCAGGGTGTGTGGGGAGGGGAGGGGAGGGGGAGTACATTTTAAACCTCGTTTTTTTCCCCGCAATATGTCAGAGTTTCGGTGTGAAAGCTCTGTTCGTGAGCGATTATCTTAGTGTTAAAGTTTCCTTAAATGTTTTCACTTTGAGAAGATACATTCATATGGGACATAATTTGAAAGCATAATAAAAAATTTGCGGAATATGCTAAGTGAATTAGTAGGTGGAAAAATTATGTGAAAAGAGTAGGTCCAAATTCACAGTTTCGCTGAGATTCATAAGTGATTCGATGGATCGTATGGGGCCATGGGAGAGGGTTTGGGAATGGAAGGGAAGCGACACAACTAGGTCACATGACACAGAGAGAATTAAAGGCACAATATGTACGATTTTTGGATTGTTATATATTTTGTTGACTTGTGTACTTACATTATCCCAAATGTTTCCAAAAATATTTACACCCAGAGAAATAAGCAATTTTAACCAGGACACGGACCGTTTCTGTGCGTCGCCTATCAATGACATCATACCCACATTACCCTCGATTTCCGGTTTTATTTTGTAGAAACCATGAAAACACCAAAGACGCTTTAATATATTATGTTTTATTAGACAGCTAGGTGAGCAACTCTTTGGATACATTCATCGACAGAAAACTAATCATTGTTATGTATAGCTCAACACAGTTAGTCATATTGTTTAAATCTCGTTTTCTTGATTTACCACGAGTTCCATGTTTTACCATGCCTAATATCTATCTAGCTTACTGCAGTGTTACTTACGCATGTGCGTTATATTAGGCCTACAACTTAAACAGAATGGACTGGTGGTGTAACTTGAGACATTAAAAAAGACTGAGATTTAGAATTCTTTAAAAGTTACTTAAATATAAAATGTGTTTTGTAAAAATGTATTTAACAATGACTTACAATAGTCAAAACTACTCTTTTTGCTAACCTCTTCCCTCGCGTATATATGGCAAATTGCACATTGTCAACAGCTCAGTCAGTGCATGTCACACTAATTTATAACAGGCTTAGGAGCCATTTACATAGAACACATTTTTCGATTCCACTTCACTACTTTTCCACTGTTTTCCGATGTAAACACGCTAGACAGTCTTCAACTCTTCAACTGTCATGCTCACGGATGGAAGTCTTTTGCAGCTTCTCACATGACACAAAATGCGGTGCTAAAAGAAGTTAAAAAGAAGTTCAACTTTTTTCATTCCACTGACCTGCGCCTGGTGTTATTAACAGCAAAAACCAGACCGTATAAAAAAAGAAAAGATGTACCAAGCACCTTCTCTTCCATTGTAGAAAAGTGAAGCTGTCGAGTCCCAATATGGCGCAGACATCTTGCGATTCGAGACCAGAGTCTGCGCAGTATTGAGCGTGAAGTGGAGCTGCGGTATCAAGGCTTCACCCACACTCCCACAGAATCGGTTAGTACAGTTTACTGCAGATCAACTCTGTTGATGTGAAATAAACAGTTATGGAAATGTAGAAATTAAAGTTAAAGACCCAATCTCCTCCCGAAAATCCCCCCAAAAACGTCAGATGGTGCATCAGTGCCTACTTCTGTCAGAGAAGCTGTCAATCTCAGCTGTCAATCATGATGTCACACTCCCATTTTTATAGCATCAAATAACTAACTAAAACCAAACTTATTTTTTAAAAATGAACACCTGAACTTACATCAGTGTTACAAAAACTACCTAAGATGACCGAAACCATCTTTGAAAAATAAATATTTGAAGTGTGATTGTTTAGTTTGTCTCCTGTCCCATTAGATTACATAGAGAGGGCAGGGTTTATGACTGGGTCCAGCCACCTGGGGGCGATCGAAACGCTTTGGCTTTTCAGGACTTGGCAAAAACGCATTTGTATACCAGCCCTTAGATGCTTAAATTCTTAGATAATTAAAATCTGCGTTAGCCTAAAGTGATTTGTGAAATGAAAACATGAATGGAATTACTCCTTGAAATATTTTTCAAGTTGCCAGTTATGATTAAATATATTGCTGTCCATAAATAAAGGGACCATTTTATTTGTCTTTTTCAAGATAATGCATATTATACAATTTCTTTAATACTATTGAGGTAATAAAACAAACACTACACATAGAAATATGATAAAAATGAAAAGGGACTTAAGATAAATGCTTCAGATTAATAAGGTTTTGAGCTGATCTTACTGCTCTTTACTTGAATCTAACAGTAAAAGGAAGTGATTTCTTTTTAAATTCGGTTGTATATTTTGACACTTTCAGTGAAGATTGAAGATGGACTTTTCCCACTTGAATCAAACCACATCATAAGATGCATTTCAACTGGATCGCTAATCATTCACATGGGTCATTGCTGCTTGGACCCCGATGATTACCGCTTTTGTTTTTAATTAGCCTATATAGATTTTGTATAGATGATATAGTAGCCTATAGATAGGCTATGTAGCCCGGATCTGGGCCGTGTGGTGGGCGTTCTGGCGCACTATGCCACCCTCATCCTATAGGATGGCAAGAGGGTGGCATAAGGACTGTGAATTCAGGTTGATTGGGACACTTTTTGGCATTGATATTTCTGGGGGAAAGTGTCCCAATCAACCTGAATTCACCCTAAATAGCTTTCTAGATCTGCTAAGCATGTTAAGCTGAACTGACAGAAGTGCATTCGCATCATGTATTGCCATTCACAAAAGTGAACATTGCGCAATCAGACTCACACGACCCCGTTACATTTGCAGTGTCGTATGCTATTGGGTGGATAGAAGACAGAGCTGTTCATTGCCCCAAAAATATAACCACTCCCCCAGTCCTTCTCACCTGTGGTTTCTTTTCACTAGCAGTGGCAGTTTATTGGAAAATCCAGTTTAAGACTGGACCTTAATGAGAAGAATAAGAATTAAATTGTTTGTTTTTTTTTCAGACTCAAAGATAACGTGAGCAGAGGTCAGAGAAGTGTGTGCTGGGATCAGTATCGCAATTCGATTTCACGTTGTGCAGAAGTGGGAGGGACGCCGTTCAAGGAAGCAAGAAGCCAACGTGTGGATAGAGGAATACTTCCTTGTCCTTTGCTCTCCCGAGGGGATTTCCAAGTTGGTGCACAGCAGGCACAAATCATGCGCGTCTGCCAACTGTACACACCCTATGTTTGACTGCAAAACATTCCCTGTTTCTGTAGTTAATGAATACACCATTGCGTGACTGTTAAATGATTAAGTCGTGCCATGTTCTGAAGTTAAAAGAGACACGGGACATTTATTTTAAATGAATGAAAAATATTGTCTGAGCATGTGTAAAAACAGATATCCAAGCATGCAATGAACTTCTTTTCTATCTTTCATTTCTAGAGACTTGTTTGACACTGTAAATGCATGGCTTATAGTTTCGGACTCGTATTTCACTTGAGCTGTGATTATGAATGTTCTTGTTCCACAATGATGACGATGAAAAGTGCAATGCAAGCTGTGATTTTACTTTTAAAAAGATTGAATTTTAGTGAGCTCATTTTACAGTGTTGGAGCAAAGCAAAATGTTGACATTTATGAACTATAATAAATGCATCGTTGAATATCAAATATGCATACCTTTCCCCGTCCTACTTTCCTCGTGTTGAATGTTGATATGCAAAACAATAATTGTGCCCTTAGTAGCTACCACTGTTTTTGCACGTTTAAAAAAAACTGTCAAAGCTCCGATGCACAGTTCAAGAGTAAGAAACAGATACAGGACGTTGAAAATCTGAAAAAGTTTTCACATTAGTAATAAATCTAAGCAATTTTAAAAAAAAAAAGTTTCCAAGAAAATTACGAAAAAATATGTTTATTGTAGAAAAGATAAATGAATATTTTGTAAATTATACTCACACGTTTAGCTCTCTGCAATCAATCTTGTTGCTTAAACAACTCTCCTAACCTAAGCCTAATCATGCATTCTATCATTGCTTTTTTCTTTGATCCAATCTAAAATACAACAAATGCATCAATTATTACACTGAATATTCGCGCTTAAAAAATGCATTTTATAAGTAACACATCTCTGAGTTTGAGGTATCCCTTCTGAAATAACTGTCGTCGCTGTATGAAAACAAACAGTCTGATGAGCCGTAGGGCGCATACTCCGAGGTTGCCATGCCTTCCTGCGCATTGGACCAGTGCGACAGACAAAAACAATGCTGTAGGTTGCAATGCTGATAGTGGTAATTTTCTGGAGAGAAACTGGAGCTCAAATCCATCCGCGTCGGGGAGCTGTAGCACGAGGAAGATGAAGAGTGGGACTGAGGGGGGGAGTAACTGTTGTAGTCGACTGGACTGGGGAGATTGAAGGAGTCTGAGGGTGACCTGGATACCTGAGGGAACAGATTGCAAAAGCACGAAACACTTATTAAAAATACTGGACGCGTGATCCAAATACCAAAAAAAAGTTTCATTTAAAATGAAGAAGCACCAAACACGTACCAGGCTAGTACCACATAGGTCCGTATTAGAAGGCATATATCCATTAGACCACTGCGAAGAAGTGGGACACACGAAATTACTGCCGCTGAAAGTCTCAGGTGGCATCGTGTGCATCATCTGTTGATGATCATAGGCATTCTCCATTGGGATGTTGGCATTTTCGGTAAAGGGACGTGTCTGAAAATAGTGCTCTGGAGCTTGCATTCCAGAGAAAACATCAAGGTGGGCTGTTGGGAAGACAGAAGAAAATGCTGACTTGAGCACAGGAGAACATTTAAATTAGGCCAGTAAGACTTGGGATGATGTCACGAGACCATCAGCCAACAGCTAAAATCACATTTGAATAGTAGTTTATAAATAGGAGATCATTCCAGGATCTGTAAGGAACACATATAGATGTAGGTGCATTGTTCTTTTATTTATTTCTGATTTCCCCCCTTACAAATGTAGATGTAGAGCTGATGCCTGACGGTGGATGAAAATGGTTTCTATTTTGGAGTAAGTTGCATGCAGTCAAGTATACTTTGTTTTGTCTTGTTCTCAGGTTTCCTGATTAAAATTCAAGCTCTTACATGTTAGTAGGTTTATTAGACTATCTTTTTTTGCAAGTCTGCCTTATCAGTTCATTTGTTATTTTAAACTTACTATTCAAGGTCGTAGAGCAGACATCGCGACCAGCCATGGCTTGTGATTTCTACAGGATGAAATGTAAGAGGGTTAGCAAGGGGAAAACAACCTTTCCGTTCGTTCAGTGGAAAACAGCAGAAATATTATGTTGTATCAACTGAAACTTCAGGCAGGCCTGAGGGGGGCGTGGTGCTTTATACTTGGTCTTGTACTGACCACGCTTCACTTTACTTTGGCTAGCAAAAGTCAGTGTCTGCTTATGATTTTTTATTGTGTATCCAGCAGTATTGTTTACCGTTGCGGTTTTCTGTGCCTGCAGGGCTCTGTGCTTCTGCAGTAACTCCTTCACAGTGGTCTTCACACGCACACCCTGGTATACCTTGGGTTTATCTGCTGGGGGAAAAAAACCATCATTTTTTTTTATTTCAGTTTATTTTCATGCACCAATGACGTATGCATTGATGTCCAATATTTTTTGTTATGTTCTGCAAAATAATTCTGTGCAGTAAAGAAATTTGCATTTGAACAAAACATTTTAAATGCAAAAATAAAAATGGTGCCGTATTGACGTTTTTACATGAATCCTTATGAATCCCTATGGATCTACTACGTTGTTCAATATACACACATATTTTTGAGGGGCTTCATAGTCAAAGATGCAAAAAAAAATCTTATTTACATACATGTAACAGTTGTGTGCATATCAGTGTGGCGTAAGAAATGTGTTTTGATTTTGAAAAGTTGCATGGAAAGTATTTGACCACTTTTAACTTGATGGTTACACCACTTGGCACGAGTCATTAAATCAAAATATTTGTACGAAATGTTATGCATGTTTTTTTCCAAAAATGAATTAAACAACAGGAATACAAAGATTATACATTTCTAAGACTGGCACAGATCTTTAATATATTTCTGGACATCCTTATTTGCCATTGCTCCTCTAGGAGAATATAAGAAATAGCCTGAGTAAATAAATACAAGATAATATAATCACTAAAGATTAAAAAACGACTCGTCTTCCCAGTCAACACTCCAGTGGTCTGAGTGCACTAGTGATCCGGCAGTGAATGGGTTAGTTTTCGCATTACAATGGACAGTAGTGAATTTCGAGAAACATAGGCTACTCTCCAGCCATCTTTGCCACGGGGCGACAGCTTTAAATAGGTGTTTAAGCAGTTGAGTTTGTTTTTTTTGTAGCTGTAAATTAAAACCTGACTAGACCGGAGAGTCGCCAAATCTAATTATTGAGCGCTCGAGAGCAGAATGCGCTCAAAGTTGGGTTTGCGGGAAGTGAAAGCACTGTAAAACGCCGCATGCGAGACAAGGAGAATGAGAAGCTTCCTCGGTCGACGCCACAACAAATTACACACGTAAGTAAGCTACTCTTATAATAGCAAAAGCCGCGTACAAGAGAAAACACATAGATGTTCAAGTATGTGGCCGACAGAATATCCGATTAGATTTCTTTATGAGCGCGCTGTCGATTTAGCGACAATTTGCTGTTTTAAATGTCCTAAAAACGTCCGGAGTCCAAGTTAGTTTTTGCGATCCGCTCGCCCGATGTAAAGTTATTTCTTGATATAGTTAATGGGCAGTCCTCTTATCTCTTCCTACATGAGTAAAGCCGCGCCTAATATACCTTCCTCCCAATATGAAATGTGTAAAAAATAGATGAAAAAACAGTTGTCCTTTTCTAATTTTTTAATTGGTTGTTCAGCCTCGTGAAGACATACACAGTGGGACGTCTTCCTGATCCGTTAATATAGCTATATAAAATTCTGTCGGAACATAAGCGATTCCAAACAACGCCACGCCATGGCTGAGTTCATGGAGGCAGTTTGAGTTTACAGAGGGCAAAAAGTGCGCTGGTGTTAATAAGGTAGCAAAAACGTCCTTCTGCAGTGTTTTGATGCGCTCGTTGACAGCTAAACCTATTCTAATCAATATTCATATAAGCTCTGAAGCAAAGTTTGAATTCTGGTTAAAATGTGGAAATGATATTCATCCATCGTTTGCTGTTGATTATTCCGAAAACAATTGCATTCAATTGGGCACGCTTTAAAAAGTTTAAAATGACACAGTAAATAAATCTTCAGATTCAGTTTTGCTCGAAGAAAAGCTGAGTAAAAGCACAAGGCATACAGGAAAATCCAAGCTACCAATACAACTCGAGCCCTAATTAAATCACCAGAGACATTGTTCCCTTAAACTGCAAGAAATTCCACTTTGCCCAATTAATCTAAAAATACAAATCCATGTAAAAATCACCAAATTGTTTGAATGTAATCCTTCATGTATATTAGCAAGGCTGCATCCATTGAACTACACATTTGCCAAGCAAAGTTTACCAATGCATTTATTGATTTGAATTAACTTTTTTTTTTTCTCAATGTTTTTCAGGTTGCTGAAGACAAAACATCTCATACGAAAGAAAAAAAGAATATTGACTTACCAGACATTCTGGCCTGAAAAGGAGGAAAACTCTGGAAGAACTACAGTGAAATACCCCAACGTCAGTTCTTTGCTCTATTATATGGGCAAGAACGAATTATTCACAAAAGTCTCAAAAAGTCTCAACAAAGTAACCTCAAAACACTCTCAGGACATACAATTATACAGTAATATAGCTAGGGATATTTTAGTTTGAGTTTTTCTCCCCTCATCCCTACTATTTAAAACCCCAAGAACTCAATGATTTGACAATGATTTGATTGCGCGATACTTTCAATTTGAATATTCAAAGGCTTCGTAAAAAGACTTATTTCTGAGTGATATTCGCTATTACAGTGCATATAATAACATCTCTTTTAATAGAATGTTGTGTTATTTCACATTTTGACATCAACCAAATATATATTTTTAACATTTTATCATCCTTTTGGTGTTGGTGATTGGAGTCTCCCTTAGAAGCACTATTTCAACTTTGCAGTGAGACTGAAGGCACAAATGAAGCTTTACATGCCATGGCACATTGTAACTGTCTTCTGTAATATGTAGTCTTGAAAAAAAAATTAATTATTGCGTCGTGTAGATCATATTTATGCAGTATTTTAAGAATTATTGGAGTTGTGGGCGTGGCATATAATAGCAGCCATGTTTGTCATTAGAACAATTGGGACGTCTGCTAAAGTTAAGTTACTGGGATAGTGGAGGCAGGTAGACAAATGCTAAATATGAAATTTATTCAGTTATATTTATATATTCAATTCAAATGATCAGTTGCAACTGCAGTTGAAGATCAAAAGCAAGTTAACTGAAAGCGGTGTTCACAATGATATCTAGGCTATTCATTTCCCTTCTTTCGGTATTTTCTGATTTAGTGCAATATTTTCGTTAATCGGTGGATATTGCATATTTAACATCATCATCTTCATCATCATCATCATCATCATATTGATCTCCAAAAGAAATAGACTGCTGTTTGATGCAGAGTGATGCTCACAAACAGAATCTCACACACATGCCACTTTTACTTATGTTTAAAATAATTTAAACGAAAAAGCTCCAAGTGGCATATTTATATTTATTCGAGAGCATAATGCTGTTGTTTATTTACGCGTGTCATATTTAATGGGCGCGTAGGCTATTTAAGAAGACATGCAGGTGTTCTTTGTCTTAGAAAAGAAGTCGGAAAATGGGTCCATGTGACATGTAGTGCAGCCAAACTGAACATTTCGTTCTCAAGTGCAGAATAATTGAAGATTGAAGTGTTGATAAAACATGGGGTGTTTTATAAACACGTCTTTAAGCATCTTGTAGCCTACAGTCCGAATTCAATTGTCAAAAATCCAAGTTTAACTCCTTTGTGAAATTGATTTGTCAAATAAATCCGCTGCAAATAGACCTCCAGTTTCAACATATTATTTTCTTAACAGTCTCTTATTATCAGTTACCTTGATGAGCAGATCTTTCAGAATCCTAAGACATCTCTCTAAGAAACACTTGTTGGAGATGTCGGTTGTTACGAGATCTGGCCAGTTGAATGTCGCCCCCTGGTGATGAAACCGAGGAACGATCAGGTCCTGTCACAAGCCCTTAAGACCGAACTATGCCGGTCTGAAGCGGTTTATTACAGTTTTTCCTCAATCAGTCCTTATATTATCTAAACTGTAAGTGCAACTGTTCGCTTGAACATTAGGGGCCAGGTGCATAAACTCAGTCATTATGTTAAGACTTAGTCTTAAAGGGATAGTTCACCCAAAAATGCAAATTCTGTCACAACATTAAAACTGTAGCATTTTATATTTACATAGTTTTAAGGGTAGGTTTAGGGTAAGGGTAGGTATGGACATTAATAAAGCCTCAAATCACATGAATATGATGCTGGTAGCACAATCTGATAGGTAGCATTTTACATCAATATTTAATATATATATTTTTAAATATTTACATAGTTTTAAGGGTAGGTTTAGGGTAAGGGTAGGTATGGATATTAATAAAGCCTCAAATCACATGAATATGATGCTGGTAGCACAATCTGATAGGTAGCATTTTACATCAATATTTAATATATATATTTTTAAATATTTACATAGTTTTAAGGGTAGGTTTAGGGTAAGGGTAGGTATGGACATTAATAAAGCCTCAAATCACATGGATATGATGCTGGTAGCACAATCTGATAGGTAGCATTTTACATCAATATTTAATATATATATTTTTAAATATTTACATAGTTTTAAGGGTAGGTTTAGGGTAAGGGTAGGTATGGACATTAATAAAGCCTCAAATCACATGAATATGATGCTGGTAGCACAATCTGATAGGTAGCATTTTACATCAATATTTAATATATATATTTTTAAATATTTACATAGTTTTAAGGGTAGGTTTAGGGTAAGGGTTGGTATGGACATTAATAAAGCCTCAAATCACATGAATATGATGCTGGTAGCACAATCTGATAGGTAGCATTTTACATCAATATTTAATATATATATTTTTAAATATTTACATAGTTTTAAGGGTAGGTTTAGGGTAAGGGTAGGTATGGACATTAATAAAGCCTCAAATCACATGAATATGATGCTGGTAGCACAATCTGATAGGTAGCATTTTACATCAATATTTAATATATATATTTTTAAATATTTACATAGTTTTAAGGGTAGGTTTAGGGTAAGGGTAGGTATGGACATTAATAAAGCCTCAAATCACATGAATATGATGCTGGTAGCACAATCTGATAACATTTTTTCTTTTGCTGTCGAATTGTGCTTCCTACTGTTTTAATGGGAGGTAGCAAAATCTGACAAGGTAGGACACATTGACAGAACACCGGCTCTTAATGCATCATGTTTCCTTCTGGAGCATCAGTGAATGTTTCAACCTTTTTTAAAATAAAAAAATAACATGCATTTTGTATGATCTCTCTTATTTTGTTAAAATTATTCACATTTTCACAGATTCTGCAAGAGGTTCACATACTTTTTTCTTGGGCCTATATACATGGATTGTGATTCCTATTTCATTACAACGGTATACTGTTATTGGGAGAGAAAAAATAAATACATTTTTAAATATTGCATTAAATGCATCCTGTGAGGTTTCAACTTGACAGCAGTATTTTTTTCATTGTGAATTCAGTATGTAATTGTGGAAACAAGACTGATTTTTGCTCATCTCATTGAGCCTTGTGAAATTACTTAGTCCTTTAATCTAACAAAAAATATTTGTTATAGTAAAGCATATGATATATCATATGTCGTCAATTTCTTCATTTCATATTGTACATTTTAATACACATAAAAAGTTCCTCAATGGCAGACTCTTAGAATTATAATAGATTTATATCTCTTGATTTCCCTAATCATGTAATGTTGTATATTTGAATATACGGAGGATATACTGTGAATATACACCAATCATTATGATCATCAACATTATGACCACTGACAGGTGAAGTGAATAACACTGATTATCTCTTCTTCCTGTTAGTGGGTGGGATATATTAGGCAGCAAGTGAACATTTTGTCCTCAAAGTTGATGTGTTAGAAGCAGGAAAAATGGGCAAGCGTAAGCATTTGAGCGACTAGGTCGGAACATCTCCAAAACTGCAGCTCTTGTGGGGTGTTCCCGGTCTGCAGTGGTCAGTATCTATCAAAAGTGGTCCAAGGAAAGAACAGTGGTGAACCGGCGACAGGCTCATGGGCGGCCAAGGCTCATTGATGCATGTGGGGAGCGAAGGCTGGCCCGCGTGGTCCGAACAAACAAGTCCGATCCATGGAGGCCCTACCCCGCAACATACAGGACTTAAAGGATCTGCTGCTAACATCTTGGTGCCAGATACCACAGCACACCTTCAGGGGTCTAGTGGAGTCCATGCCTCGACGGGTCAGGGCTGTTTTGGCAGCAAAAGGGGGACCAACACAATATTAGGTCATAATGTTATGCCTGATCGGTGTATATCTTATTCATATGATATGAAAACTTGTTTTAATGATTTTGTTTAATTGCTTGTCTTGAAAATGTACATTTAATTTTTAATAAAAGGTTTGAGTTTTCATTGAATGTAAAGTTCTTGTTTTTGTATATCTGGCCTGTGAATTCCATTGTGCTGTTGAGTTACAAGAATGCTTTTTTTGTAATTCTAGTTTATTAACCTTTGAGACAATTTTCACAACAAGCTTTTGAATGAAACAGTCAAAAGAAGAGAAATAGGACTAGCTAGATATTACACATCAACTATAAATATTTTAACACTTAATTTTTGGCAGATAATATACATTTAAATAGACTCACAATCACTTAATTTGTCATAGAAATTAAAAATCTGATATACAGACTCCTTATACTGATTATCCTGCTCAATATTACTTGTGATGACTAGAAAATTGAAGATACCATTATAATAAACCATACAAATAAAACATTAATATATAATGTAGTAATTTTTGTTCCCCAATGTTAAGCCTTAGCTTTGCTAAGTAAAACTGACAAACGATTTTAGTGCTAATTGTCTTACTTGTGTTTTGAAGAGGCGTTGATCTGCTAGGCTTGTAAGCCTTTACTTCCTTATACAGTTCAATCTCAGAACGCCCTCCTGACCTCATACTGTGACCAAGCGCTACCAGTGTCCTCCTTCCCCCATACCAGACTGTCACTCAAGGCTGAAGGGGCACTTTCTGTATCTTCTGATGGTAGAACTGGCACTAGTTTGGTCACAGGCTCAGTCATGAATGAAGGGGAAGCAAAACTGCCAGACGAGGATTGAAACGAGGAGTGATAATTGACTTCATCGAGTGAATGGAGAGAGTATGATTGTGAAGACGTCATGCTTGAACCCCGCGAAGATGAACGGAACTGGGTCGGGCTGGCGGTCTCAGGGTTGACCAGAGAATTGGGTGTAGACAGGGGCATGGGAGCCAGACCGTCTCCACACAAACCCTCCACCACCTCGGTCCCTGTGGGCTCCCAAGAGTCCCTCTGCAGTCGACAGAAGCAAAAATTCATTACCCTTAAAGGGATAGCTCACCCCAAAATGAAAATTCTGTTATCATTTACTCACCCTAAAGTTGTTCCAAACCTGTATGAGTTTCTTTCTCCTACTGAACACAAAATAAGATATTTTGAAGAATATGAGAAACCATGGGGGAAAAAATACTATGGGGCCCATCAACTGTTTGGTTACCGACATATATTTTCTTTTGTGTTCAGCAGAAGAAAGAAACTCATACAGGTTTGGAACAACTTGAGGGTGAGTAAATGATGACAGAATTTTCATTTTTGGGTTAACAAAACACTAAATGCAAAAATTGACTGAACCTCCTTGTGCTCAAGCCAATATCCTTTAAAACCAGATGAATACAGAAAGTGGTAGAGACAACAGACAATAGTTTGAACAATGTATATGTAAAAGAATGGCACAGAGAGTTTTGTTGTCAAGGCCAGAATAAACCTATATAAATATTTTCTTTTTCCCAAAAAATTGGCGAAGATAGGGGAAAATGCCCCCTCTAAGAACAATGTGGATTTAATTTTAAATTGTAACATTTAAATATAAGCATGTTTAGCATGTGCAGGATGATGATACATCAGCCAATGTGTTATTACAGGAAACAAATAGAAATATTTGCTAATTTAGTTGCCCTAGCAGAAAATGTAAAATATTAAAAGGGGTGTAAGATGGCCCCTACTGGTGGGGGGGGGGGGGGGGGGGGGTGGATATTTAGATAAATTAAAAATAGCGTAGCCATTCATCAAAAGTGCTGAGATGAAATATTAAGTAAAAAAAAATTTTTTTTAATAAAAATAATTAAATAAAAATACATAAAGGTATATAAAGTTTGCAGGCAGTTTCATCCAAGTAGTATAGGTTTTTAGATTCAGGTTTTTATAAAATATAAATAAAGTTTTTTTAAATTAAATATAAATATATATTTAAAAAACATTTAATTGACTGTGTCAATATGCCAATTAAATCAAATCAAATCACAGAAACATTTCTTCTTTTTTTCCCTAAAAACCTGGGCTATAATACTTGGATTAAATGTTTGGTTTTTTTTCGTTTTTCAGGGGGAAAATGTTCAAATATATATAATATATTTAAACATAAATAAATATAAAAATATAGAAAATATAACTATATAAAATTAATAAAATGACATAATTATTAAATTTTTTATTACTCATACTTGGTTGAAAATGCAAACATGTTATTTAATTTATTGAGTTGTTTTAACTTTGTCCCATTAAAAAATGTAATAAAAATATATATTTCCCCCCCTAAAATCTTGTTTTTTCTGCACATTTTAAAAATTGTTTTTATTTAATTTAAATAGAAATAAATATAGAGTATAGAAAATATAATATGATATATTATTAGTTCTATAATTTTTTTAATATTGTTCCCCCTCCCCCCTAAAAACATGTACTACTTGGAT